>JARGCV010000075.1:14722500-15147500 GCA_034064705.1 Bothrops alternatus
TACATACATACATACATACATACATACATACATACATACATACATACATACATACATATATATATATATATATATATATATATATATATATATATATATATATATATATATATATATATATATATAAAAGTGTTGTGAGTGTCTCTAGACCGGCTGGGGACATATCAGAGGATGACGAAGCACAACCAGGCCACTCTGGGTATTTTCCCCTCCCGGCAGCCGAGCTAGACAATGAGGAGATTTGTATGCAATCTGAGTCAGACTCTCAAAGTGATGAGTCAGATTTGGAACAGGAAGATAGATGGCTTGATCCGAGATTCCGAAGGTTTGATAGGCGGAGGTGTCAGTTAAGTGGAAAAAGGAAGTGACGTATTGAAAACTATATTAGAAGAGGAAGAAGGGACTAATTCTTTGTCACGAGCAACGTTAATATCAAGAGGCAGTCTGATGCATCACCGAGTTCGTTTGAACTCAGTTTTCTGGTGTTTTTGAAATCTACGGAAGCTTAATGAAGTCTTGGACAATGTGAGAGATAAAGAGTGAGTTAATTGGAAGGTGGGAGAATGTTTAAACTAAATGTACATAAATCAGACTGGGCCGTTCCGGCCAACAAACTGCCAGCAGCTTGCTTTGAAGTGAATCTTTTGAAATGTGTTAAATAAAACTCTTAAAGAAATATTTATGTGGATTTTACTAAGCTGAGAAGGGCCAGATACAACAATATATTAATGGGATGTAGATTTGGTTATGAACAAAGTTAATTTTAATTAAGATCATGAACACAAGTATAAATTTGCTTAAAACTCAAAGAAAACATTCCAAACTCAGCTGAGCCCTGAGTAGGAAAAAAATCATAGTGCTAGTCCCTATATACAACAGGAGGTAACACATCTGCTATACTGTAGTTGTGTATGTCTCCAGTGAACAGATATTTCTCACCCAAATTTTACTGGATCAAAGCCTTTCCTTAGATTCTTGTAAAAAACAATTTGATTTATCATCTATTTCAGCAGATAGCAGACCTTGGTACTAAAGAATAACAGAGTTGGAAGGGACATTAGAGGTTTTCTAGTCCAACTCCCTTCTCTGGCAGGAAACCCTATAACATTTCAGTCAAATGGTTGTCCTATCTCTTCTTAAAATCTTCCAATGTTGGAGCATTCTTAACTTCTGGAGGCAAGTTGTTCCACTGATTAATTGTTCCAACTGTCAGGAAATTTTTCCTTAGTTCTAGGTTGCTTGTCTCCTTGATTAATTTCCATCCATTGCTTCTTGTCCTGCCTTCAGGACTGACTCCATCTTCTTTGTGTCAACCCTTAGATATTGGAACACTGCTATCATGTCACCCCTAGTCCTTCTTTTCAGTAAACTAGACATATCTAATTCCAGCAACAAAGACATAATTGCCTTGAATCACACAAGCTTAGAGTTGGAAGGAGGACTTCTAATACTCCCCTACTCAGTGCAGGATCTATTAGAAAAAATCTGAAATATAACTATCTAGCCTTTGTTAGAAGACTTATCCAATAAAGTATAAGTCACAATAAGGCAGCTCAATCCACGTGTACAATCAGAAATGTCCTTCTGAAATTTACCCTCAGTTATTTTCTAGTAGTTGAATCCATTGGTTCTAGTCAGTGGCATCTAGTAGCAAGGGGAGGGGATAGAATGACAAAGCAGTGTCATGGTGTCACAACACAAGCTTTGTCCCTTTTGTGAGGAATGTGAAGTTATATCAACACTGCTTTAATCATCCTGATGAAAATCATCCTGTTAACATTCATGGTTCTTGTCTGGCTCTCTGGGACAGAATAATTTTACACCCTCTTTTGTGTGACAGCCTTTAGATGTTTTCATTGTCTTGCATTAAATGTTGTCTAGAACATGTTCTGTAAGATACCTTTATGACTGTTTCATATGCTAGATATCACACTTTTAATTGTATTCACCCATTTCTTTTCGTCATTACAGAATTTCAGAAAAAGCTTCTAACCACATTTGATTTTAAGATGATATTCCCCCAGCTTTTATTCATACTTGCTTTGCATTTTAAAGAATATTCTTTATTCATATATTCTTTGCATTTTTAAATAATATCTTCAAATAAAGATATTTCTAAATATCTTTATATCTAAACAGACAACCAAATCCAGCTGCTATTTATGAAACAAAATTCTAGGGAAACCATAGTATTTTCCCTTTGCTTTCCATTAGACCCAGCAGGAATGCTACAAAGTTGGCAAAGCATTGACCTGTAGTCACACCAAAGGTGATGTGACTTCAAGGTTTGCATTTCTTATCTGACATTTTCATATCTTTCTTCGGGGCACAGACAAAATATATTAGAGATAAAGACAGATAAGACAAAGCTTGAGATTTGCTTATGGGCTCAGGGATTAGAAAGAAAATGATGTTAGATTTCTTAATATAGCAGATACATAAAAAACAAGAAGCAAAACAGAAAAAGTACTCAGTTAAGAGATGGGTTCTATATGATCAGGGCATGCTAAATAAAAATAAGAGGGACATATTCCAATAAGGGATGGATTGACTGGTATGTTACTAATCTCTGTCACATTATACATATTATTATTATTATTATTATTATTATTATTATTATTATTATTATTATTATTATTATTAATTTAATTTCTATGCCGCCCTATTCCGGAGAACTCAGGGCGGCTCACAACATGATAGAAATTACAATAAAATACATAAATATAAAAACCCTTAAGTTAAATGCAAGTTTTATTTCTGGGTGCAAAACAAGGGTTGGGATCAATCAAATCTGACGGATTTAATTCTAACATCACCAGGCAGCCTTATATGGGTACGCCTTGATTTACGATCACAATTTAGACCAAAATTTCTGTTACTAAGTGAGACATTTGTTAAGTGACTTTTGCCCATTTTATGACCTTTCTTGCCATAGTAGTTAAGTGAATCACTCCTGTTGTTAACTTACTAACACAGTAAATGTTAGTATTTAGTATTATTTTTAGTATTAGTATTATTTTTAGTATTAGTATTTAGTATTATTTTTACATTTTTTGCATTTGTTCTCTAGACAAACATTTAGGAGAGATTTTATCTAAAAATATATGTTTCCTAAAACCATTTTTTTTCTCTGATCCAAGAAAATTTGATTTTTTTTGTATTTGTCTACAATCAGAGCAGCTCTGTCCAGACTGTTGCATTCCAGATGTGCTGGATTTCAAGTCCCTAATTTTTAGCATTAGCACTGCCAAAGAAACCTGAAACCTTTGTTATACTTTCTTATGGCGATGTCTAATAGGAGATAACTCAAAAACACTTATCTGATGCTAGAACCCACCATATGTGATTTGCAATCAGAATAGTATCCGACAGATCTATCAAGTGCTTGATAACTATTCTTTTCTTTTGAAATCCCAGATAGGAAGAAGAAACAGAACTTAGATTAAGCCACTGTGCAACATTGATACATGGGCAACGTGTTGCTCAGAGAATAGTGACTTCAAGATAAGCATCATTGTTTGCAACAAATCTCCCTCTGTTTCCATCCTCATAGCTTCAAGGTACAAAAAGCAAACAATGCTGAACATGGATGTGAAATTAATCTCTGTACATGTGCCCTATTTTAGCCCCACCTGGAGAGGAAAGTTTCTCAGATGCCCCTCAGCCAAATGTCCTTCTTCAGCATGGTTATTTGATATCTTTAGGATATCAATTGATTTTTAAATTGTAAGCCATTTATTTGGTCCATTGAGCCCCATGACATTATAGGAGGCACATTTCAATATGGCTTATGATATTAACTCAGTATATCAATAAGGGAAGCATTAAGAAAGAACGGCCTCAGAGAATATCGTGAATCAGATTAAGAGGCAAGAAAAAAGGGAGGTGAAAATCGCTAAACCAAATACATAAACAGGGATGGCAAAACAAAAGTTCCTTTCTTATGCTGAGGGAGACATAAAGGGAAAGTGCATTGTCTAGATATTATTCAACTTTGTATATGGATATAACAAATTAAAACTTCTTTTCTGCCTAGACCTGAAAAAGAAAACAGATTATGGACTATTGGAAAACATTGCAAGAGCTAAACCTGAGATATTATTGGCTAGGTCTACATAACCTATGATTAATAAGAGTAGCACAGGTCCACCAGCTAATATATGCTCTTCTACTTCGCTCAATGAAAAAAAAAACCCTGATCTTCTAGACCAGAGATGGAAAAGAAGAATGTAAAGATGGGGGAGCCCCAGGCATTCTGACACTGCAAATGGAGTAATTTATCACAGCAAAAATAAGTGTGAGATTTATAATATACGCCACATAAAATATCTATTATTCAACTCCAGTTAAAACAATTGGTGTTCCATTATAGCCTGGAACTGGGTCTATCCCTTTTATCAGGCCTTCTTGTTTCAGAAAAAAAATCTTCTTCATTCTTCCCCCTCTACCCTATGTTTAAAGTTAAAGAGAAAAAGCTAAACATAATGTGGAACATGTGTAGTTTTCCCTTTTTAAGAAAAAGTTTAGCATCTTCTTCTTTTTTAATTTTTTTTATTTTTCCTTTTTTTCTTTACAAACAAACATAATATACAATACATTTTTTCTTTTCCCTTAACAATACTATGTCTTATATCTCTTAAGTTTATTTACATTTATTTACATTACTTCTCGTACATTTTTATTCCGCAATTCTAGCCAGTTATAATACATGTCCCATACCTCATAAAATTCTGTAGCTTCTTTGTCTTTTATTTCTAAAGAAAGTTTGGTCATCTCAGCACAGTCTAATATCTTACATACAATCATTGCATTTGTTGGTGTGTTCTCCCTTTTCCAACATTGTGCATATGCAATGTGTGCTGCAGTTATAATATGTATAATGATGTATTGGAGTCGTTTCTCTATTTTTGGGTTAATTATGCCTAATAAAAATATTTCAGGTTTGAGTTCAATTTGTTATTTTGTTATTTCCTGTAGCCATCTTCTTATCTGCTCCCAACTGGTCTTTGCTTTGGGGCATTGCCACCACATATGATAAAATGTTCCTTCTTTGTTTTTACATTTCCAACACTCCGGATTCATATTTTTGTATATTTTAGCCAATCTTGCCGGTGCTAAATGGCATCTGTAGAACATAAATATTGGTTTTCCTTGTATGTAGTTGACAATGTTAATTTGTAATTTATGTTCCATGTTCTTTCCCATTCCTCTAATCCTATATTTTTACCTATGTTTCGGGCCCATGCTATCATCGGCCCCTTTACTATTTCTTCTTCCTATTCAATTTCTAATAAGAGTTTATAAGTTTTTGTTAAGAATTTTTCTCCCTTATTTGTCAATATTTTATCCAATTGTTGTAATGTCTGACATATCCCATACTCCTCCATATCCTTATTATATTTTGATTTTATCTGTGTATATGGCCACCAATCAGTAATTATTCCCTGTTCTTTTAATTCCTCTCTTGATCTTAGCTTCCCTTGGTTGTCTAATAATTCTTTGTACCTTATCATCTTTCTTTTATCAAATGTGTTTGGATGGATCATTGCCTCCATTGGTGAGATCCAAATTGGAATTTTCGTATAATATTTTTTTAACTTTTTCCCATATCCAAACTAATGCATCCCTTATCTAATGTCAGAGGAAATATGCATGGGTTTTCTTATCTTTTCCCCATAGAAAAGCATGCCATCCAGCCTGTAAATCATGACCTTCAGTTGTTAAGACTCTTTTGTTTTCTAGGTTTATCCAGTCACTGATCCAAAGCAATCCTGCTGCTTGATAGTAAATTCCAAGGCCACCAAGGCCATCTTCATCTTTGTTTATGATAACCCCAGCATGCACATGTAGTGATTCTAATCATCATATATTTATACTAGGGTGAATAAAAAAGAAATAGAGCTAAATGAAATATCTTTTATTTTGGAGATGTTCCTGATAGAGTTAGTACATGGAGACTGATTCTCTCTCTCTCTCTCTCTCTCTCTCTCTCTCTCTCTCTCTCTCTCTCTCTCTCTCTCTCTCTCTCTCTCTCTCTCTCTCTCTCTCTCTCTCTCTCCCTCTCCCTCTCCCTCTCCCTCTCCCTCTCCCTCCCTCCCTCCCTCCCTC
Source organism: Bothrops alternatus (assembly GCA_034064705.1). Taxonomy (NCBI): domain Eukaryota; kingdom Metazoa; phylum Chordata; class Lepidosauria; order Squamata; family Viperidae; genus Bothrops; species Bothrops alternatus. The sequence continues at coordinate 14,728,609 of JARGCV010000075.1, forward strand.
CCTCTCTCTCTCTCTCTCTCTCTCTCTCTCTCTCTCTCCCTCTCCCTCTCCCTCTCCCTCTCCCTCTCCCTCCCTCCCTCTCTCTCTCTCTCTCTCTCTCTCTTTCTCCCTCCCTCCCTCCCTCCCCCCTGTTTTTCTTTCCCTCCCCCTCTGATGAAATCATGGGGAAAATAGATAGGGGAATATTGTAGCAAGCAGTGTGCTTTAGGGCCTTAAATTCTATATCTGAAACTACCTATGCTTATTTTATTTGAATTGTTCTTTTCACCTACAGCATAATTTCTATTGTCATAGAGGTTGTCTATGTATTTATATTTAGCCTATAGCAATTGCCAGGACTAATCACTAACAGTTTTCTTGGCAAGATTATGGAAATGGTGCCAATGGTTCCTTCCTAGGACTGAGAAAAGTGATTGACCCAAGGTCACCCAGTTGGCTTTGTGCCTATGGCAGGACTAGAACTCATGGTTTCCCAGTTTCTATTCTGATGGCTTAACAATTATACCAAACTAACTCTGTTTTTCTTATATTGGAACCAAAATGATGCTCTAAAAATGTGAATAGACTAGATTCTCGTCCATTATTTTTTCTTATGAGCAACCACAGTCCTCATGTATATATGACCCAATACCAGCAATTGAGGATCCCCACTGAAAAATAAAATTCACACAGTGAATCGTTATTAAACTACAGAATTCACTGCATGAGAAGTGTTAACCATCCCCAATTTTTATAGATTTGGAGAAGATTATTAATTCATTCTCCCTTAATTGTAATAGCTATAGAATGACAAGGCCTTCTTGCCCTTCTTTTTGTCTCTCCAAATGTGTGTTGTAAGAAAAACCATCTATAAGACAGTTTGCATTTCCAATGACTTCATCCACTTATTTTATTCTACAAAAGCCTTCTCTGGTTGTCTTGAATAAAATTGGACCAAAAGAAAAACTCCCAGCTATTCCCCATGTGGGGCTGTCACATACACCTTATAAACCCTTGCAGTCCTTCTAAAAGAAATAGTAAATAGTGCAATCCTCAGTTGTAAAAAAGGTGATCCGCTTTACTCTGTTCCAGCTATATAGGAAGATAAGTAATGTGTCCTTGAATGCCAATTAAAAGGAAACTGTTTTTTCCAGTCATCTGCTTAGCCACTGTGGGAAGCAACTGTTAGAAGGGATGTTTCTTTAGGTTATTTCTGATAGGTCTCTAATGGGCATTGCTGGTAGTCTAAATAATATTGGTAGTCTAAATATACAGAATAGGAAGAATACTAGAACCATAGAAATCAGAGAAGATATGAGATTAATGGTACCTAGCCCAAACTCCTACTCAGTGTAAGAATCTACTAAACCAACCATGAAAGGTGACCATCAGTCCTGATGACCGGTCAACTAGACCAATCTCTGTAGAGAAGTCCACTATTGTTCCAGATAAATTGTTTCACTGCTCTTATCAGCTCTCATCATCAATAAATTTCTCCTGATTTTTGGCTGGATCTTAAATTTCAAACCATCAATTGTGGTAAAAAGCAGGTAGAGCCCTTCCTTCACATGGTTAAAGGAGTGCCTGTGGATTTTATTCCGCTAATCATTGTTGACTATAGGAGATGGTGTTCATCTCCATTTCAAGGCCAATGCTGTCCAAAGACATTTCTGTGATTCATGTGGCCAGCATGACATCACGGAGTGCTGTTACCTTGCTGTTACCTTCCCATCGAAGGCATTTTACATGCTCTCAAACTGCTAGGTTGATAGGAGTTGGAGCAAGTAATTCACCCCATTGAGTGGTGCTCGGGTTTAAAACCTGGGCTGTTGGCTTTCCAGCCAATAAGCCCAGCCTCTTAACTTCTTGCCCATGACAGCCTTTTAAATATCTTTGGAGTATTATCCATAGAGTATTTGGCACTATCTAACAAAATGAAATTCAATGGTGAAAAGAGTAAGGTTCTACAAATGCACAGGTACAATAAGGGTGGTACCTTGCTCAATAGTAGTAACTATGAGAGGAATCTAGGAGTCCTAGTGGACAATCACTTAAATATGAGCAAGCAGTGCACTGCAGCTGCCAAAAAAGCCAACACAGTTCTAGGCTGCATTAACAGAGGGATAGAATCAAAATCACATAAAGTGTTAATACCTTTATGTGAATTCTGGGAGTTGAAGTCCACAAGTCAAAAAAAGGGCCAAGTTTGAAGATTCCTGGTATAGGTTCCCTGCCTGAGCAGGGGACTGGAGGTCCCTTCCAACTCCGTTGGAATTCTAATTCTAATCATGCCCCTAACTCACCTTATGCTGCCTAAATGTAGTGTTTGTTTGAAAGTTATTCTTTGGAGGGGTGAAAGATGTATCCTCAGATGTTTACTAAGAGTATATGCTTTCAGGATGACAAAGCTATGAAGATTAAACCAGTTGCCTAGCTGAATTTCACAAACATAACACCATGCCTACAATTTGACAATAGGGCAGGTTTATGTTTTTATGTTGAAACTGAATTTTGCCAATAGATAGCTGGGTCAGGATCATAGAATTGTTAAATAGCTGTTTCATAATGGCAACTTATGTCATTTTTGCAGCCATTTTCTATTGGAATTTAATAAAAATCATTCAAAAAGAAAGCAATAAAAATATGTTTACATGTTTATAAAAATAATTGGCATGGAACTGGTCTCTAAACTTCACCAGAGGGTTTTCTTCCCCTATGCACCAATTTGATTACTAAATGAAATAATAAATAACAACACCTCCTCTTAGCTAGAATCAATTATTATATTCAAGTTGTCTATGTAGCTCTAGTGTACATACAGTCTGGATTTTACCTGAGTAAAGGAATATCAATCTGGCTCTTATTTAATGCAATATTTATAGATGATAACGACTTGTATTATTAGAGTGCCTGTCCTCAGACATTTGCATCTAATAGACTTTTTCATAATTACAAGAAGGCAGATTGGAATTTTATGACAGAAGGGGATGTGCCTATCCACGGAATCTGGGTGAATCGCTGTCATTTTCCACTGTAAAGTGATAAGATTTTGCTGTCTTTCTGAAAATGTATTTCTCTGCTAATTGCCCCCTCAGGAGCAATATGTCAGCAGTATTCTCCTCCAAATCTTGTATAATGATTAAAAATGGAGAAAGCTGAAGAAAAGGTCAGTGTATAATTTCCACTTATTGTAACAAATAGAGGTGATAGAAATGCTCTATCTTTTGTACATATCTTTCCCCTGCTACTTATCCTCCTCTCCCACAAAGGGGGGGGAGACAGGGAGGGGAGAGAGATTTCAGTTTCATTCGAATGTTTAATGTTCTGTTAAGAGCTATGAGCCATTAATGCTAATGAAGTGTGATTCTTTTTCTTATGCCACTTTCCATCAAGAAATTAACTTTTAAGCAAAGTTTAATTATCCCTTTATTTATAAATGACAGGAGAATATTTTTCACTGCCAATGGAAAAACGGCTGAAGAATTCATTGCTGCTCAGATACGAGGCTTTTGACATCTGCCATATCATATGGATTGCTTCCTTATAGGAGGGTGATGTATATTCATATTTATCTAGCCGGAACTAAAATGCACCATTTGCCAGCTTATATTTCGAGGGTTGGGGTAGGTGAGTGGCTTACGCAAGGACACACATAAGTGCTATCAGTTAAGGAAGAGAAAAACCATTGCTATTGCTCTCTTTTTTTCATTGTTTCGTTATTCACTGCACAATTAAATCTTGTTAAGTGCATGGATTCTCAGTGTTGTATAAAATGCACAGCTGCTTTTCAGTATAAATCAATAAATCATTTTCTAAAAGTAACAACATCTGAGAATATTTTAATGCACCGAACAGGTGTTTTTGACAGCTGGGAGGCAATAAATCTTGGCTTGAGGGACACTTGGTAGAGTCATGGAGAATTTTGAGATTCTTGTCTAGAATATCTTATTCCAATGGGTGTTTGTTTTGGGCAGAAATTAATGAAATGAAATAAGCAGCGTCTGATTCAAGATCCATTTCATATTATGGAATATCTGTGTTAACTTGTATGCATAGTGTAACCTACAACAAAACAGGACAATTCTTATAAATTCTCCAATTTGTAAAATAAATACCTTAAACAGTTACTAATTCAATTTAAAGTTGATCCTCTATGGATTTGGCTCTGAATGGCAATTGTATAAAAGCAACTTCTCAGAAGTACAATTTAGGATTGAAAGTAAACAGAACTATAATTAGTAATAACTTATATACATATATGATGAATCAACATATATGTACATGTACTTTCTAATATTTACCTAAGTTAATAGCTTGTAATTTTAAAAAGGACAGAACTGCTTTTGTTGCAAAGTTTAAACAATTTATGTAGATGAGTTCTGTGCAATAAATATTCCCTTCCTTATTTTGCAGCCATTATTCTAGTGGCCAATGCTAATGCTGGGTATCAACTATTATATGCATTTCTTTTTGGTTCAATCTATTCAGCCACCTCCAATCTGGTGTATTTCAGATGCATTCAAGACTGCACATGTTGATTGGGAATTCTGATTTTCACTATGAAATTCCTCATTGATATGGCTAGTTATACTTTATCAGTTAAGTTCTTTATTAAAACACAAATGTCTCTATAGTAACAGTAGCTCAATGATGCATCTCCAACCATTCTTTGATATGTCCCCCAAATGCTGAGGCCATCTAACTTTGTTAAGCTAATTTGAGGTTTAAGAAGTGTTTTCTATCTTCTCCCAAAAATACTCCTTGCTATGTGCATGATTTCTGGCACTTTGTAAGCAGCTGTGATGACAATGAGGTCAAGGATTGGAATCTTCTCAATTTCTATTGGCTACATTTGGCTGCATCATATAAGCTTCTTCCCTGTGCTCTTTTATCACTGTCTTCTATGACTGTTTAGTTTGTGTTGCTTGATTGACAAGATGGCTAGTTTCTGCAAGCAGCTCCCTGCAAAATACCTTGCTGAGTCATTCTAAAGTGTACATCAGGGTTGTGTAGGCTCCTTATTAATTTATGTTCACCAATCTTGTAAAGTAGTGCTAAACCTCTTTCAAAACATTTGTTCTTGGGAGAGTGTCCTGTAGAAAGTACCTTATCTCTCCTTTTAAAAAGATCTCTTACAAAACAATGGAAGACCAACAACAGCAATTTTCCTATGAAGACTGAACTCAAGATTGCTATGAAGATTATTCTCCACACTGGTCCTGTTGCCTAGAGTAAGAGCCGAATGGACACAGATCTTTTCCTACCTACCTGTAGGAACATTGGCGGGAGGGGAAACAAAGCCACCAATAATATCCTAAGGATGCTGGTAATTGAAAATGGTCTTGTACAGATGTAGCAGAGGAAATAGTTATAATTAAAGTTATATTTGAATTATTACAGCTGCCTGAAGAAATGTTCTTTAATTACAGGTACATTGTCTTCTTTGCAATCATGAATTAAGAGAACTAATTTTTAAAAAATACTCATTTCCTTTTCAAATATTTTAAAAAAACATTATTTAAAAAGGCAGAAAAGTAGGGAAAGCACAGAGTAGAATAAACATGTTAACTTATCTAATGTCAGCTTAAAGTTTCAGACTATTATTAAAATAAAGACACATGCAATGGTAACAGCCTTATAGTGTAAATGTTAAATGTGGACAAAATACTATTATTTATTTCTAGTATAAAAATTCTACAATATGTAGGGGTTCAAGAAGGAACAGTTGTCAGTTGTACTCTATTTGGACATTGCTTTGTCACAGACACATCTCCTTTAATCCTCAGAGGCTAATTTTTTTAAGAAGTGCAAACTTATTGGCAAGATTATCTATTCTTGCCATATGGTTTATTTGAACATAAAATGCCACATCTGTATTCCCTAACGAAAAAATGCATATTTTAAATTTCCATTGTCAAAAGGGCACTGCAGACTTGGGTCTCAGTGACTACAAAAAAAGTAATAAAATCAAACTTTGGATGGTACTATATGAAGATTTTATTTTGCTGTTCTTGACTTAGAGGAAGCTTTAATAATTTTCTTGTCCTGGGCCAATTTATTTGTAAGTTTTACCTTACCTAAAAAGTGCCATATAGATGCAAAACAGTGTTACTTTATGATCAATGAGATTTGGCTCTGAAGTGTCTTTAAGGGACAACACACCATGAAAAAAAGGTTCCTTTTTAATGCCTTAAAGAATTATGATAAAAGACACTAGCAGAACAGATAAAGTCTTTCTCATCCCTTTTATAATATCTGTAGCAAAACACAGTGGAAGATTTTAGTCTGAAGGTGAGTGACATGAGGTCTTCAGTTCATTGTTACTTTTATAAATATCTTGTGCTTTTCATGTTCTAAGGAATACCTTTCTTTTAGAAGAAAAATGTATCATTTTTTCCTGAGCTTACTGTGTGATGGATTCTTATTCAAAGGATGGTTATTTTCTCTTCTAAATATAAAATATCTATAAACATATTAAATGTACCCAAATGTCAAATCAAATTGTCATGATTTAAGGATATATCGGTAGGAAAAAGTCTAATATAAAGTAAAATACCCTTTAAGAACACCTCAATATGAACCAAGATCATTTTTTCAATATAATTTTGCATCTTTTATTGTTCCTCTAATCTTTTTATAGGTATTAAGTATATAAGTTTTTCAAATGCTAGGCTATGGCTTGCATTGGTCAGCCAAAAATAATTGTCAATCTCTAATTCCTAAAATGAGTAACTGAGTTGAGCTTTAACCAAATGGCTCAGAGTTTGTACCAAGTCAGAATTGGTACAATTTTATTTGGATATATTATGCCTCTCTATGTCTCTATCATACTTTCACCACGCACATATACACATACTTCCCCATCAAGTTGATTAGGCAAAAAAAAATTGCACAGAAGAAGACTGTTAGGCAAATTAAAACTGGCAAGTTTTTTGATCAAACAAAGATTTTTTTTAATTTGAAGCCGTTATTGAATATAATTTCAAACTTCCATAATGTGGCAACTTGTAAAAACTCCTTAAATGTTGCCTTCTTTATTCAACAAAATGTGCCATTTTGTTAGTATGCATACATCTCCTCCTGCTGAAGTCACAGAGATGTTTTGATCTTTTTTCAGTTTTCATTGATGTTACTCTGTAAACTTTAGCAAACTCTTTTTTTAAACAAATTTTATTGGTTTTCTAAGTTCTTAAAGCAACATATTCAGGACACACCATGGAGTTGGGGTAATCAAACATCTTAAAACAAGCCATATATACATAATATAATCAATACATCAAATATTCCCTCTCTTTTTCCCTCAAATAGCATAATATATTTAGAATATCCAATTCTAGCTTAAATTTATTCAACCTGAACCTGTTTTTAAGCTTCATCAATTTCTACCATAATCAAATTAACTTTAAATAAAAAAAATTCAATTCAAATATCCCTTCCACATATGTTCTACTTTCTTAATTTTATCAAAATCTTATTTGTTTCTTCTTCCATTACTCTCTCTTATTTAGAGTAAAATATTAATCTATCCTGTACCTATCAAATCTATCAATTGATCTATCTCTTCAAGCTAAAAAAATATCATACCTTAAATCATGTCATTCCATTAAACAAAATTCAAATCTCCAATTAATTATCATGACTAATAATGTCCATATCATCAGAAAATCATATCATCTTATTAAATTTCAATTAACTATTAGTTCACTTCAAATCTGAAACATCTCTTCAATTTTCGTCATTCCATTACATCATAATTTTCATAGAAATAAACCTAACATTCTAAAAGGAACATTCCTAGTATTCTAAATTGTCTTTAATCCCTTATATAGAAAAAATATTTCATTTTTAAACAAAAATATTAATCTATCCTAGACACATCTAAATGTATGTATTTATCAAACTATTCTATAGATATCTAATCCTTCATTTAATCAATCTCTTTAAATTAACAAATTACTATCAAACCTTAAATCATTTCAATCCTTTAAGTAAAGTTTAAATTTCACATGTTATAGGACAAACAAGTCATCTTATTTAATTAACATTCAATTAATTATTGATTCACTCCAACTCTAAGACATCTTTTTACTTCAAACTCAAAATCTCAGTCCTTACATCAGTCCATAGTTCTAGGTTGCCTTTAATCCAATTTAAGAAATTTTAAATTTCATTTTTCAATCTTATTCTAGCTTTCCTCTTTTGCCAAGTAGGTTTCCATAACAGGGCTTCTCTTCCAGGTAATAGGTCTCTTTTTGTTGCTTGTAGTGTCACTTGATTCGATACCAACCATCTTGATCTCTGATTTAATCCTCTGTTTCTCTTGTCCATAAAGCCTCATTGCTTCAGAAGTCCAAAGTTTGGTCTTTGCTTTTCCTGGTCTTGCTTGTAAGGCAAAATAAGATTCTCCTTATCCTCAGTTAAAACCTCTTCTTGTATAATCTGTTTTGTAGAGTAGTGAAGTGAAGTCTGGGAGTCAGTTTTAAGTTTTAAAGTAGAGATTCTGTCTCTTAGTTCTGTAGTAGCCTCTTTTATTCTAGTACATATTTCTTCTTTAGCTTCATAGATCTTTTCCAGTATACGTTTACAGTTTAAGTGTGATTGAGGCTTCTCCATTTTAGCAATAGTTAAAGAAAAATCCTTTTCCTTTTTAGTGAAGGTTACAGTTGAACATTATCCACCCTCACAGATCACACAGCTAGTTCAAATTAGCTTTTTTCTTGAAAAACAGTTTGAAGGCCAAAGCTCTCTCATCTCCAAATAAACAACAATCCAATATTAACTTTTGACCAGTAGGCTAAAAAAACTTCTTCAAATGCCATTTTTTTTTCCTTTTTTCTATCTTTTAAAGGGAGAATAGAAAAAGAAATACTCTGCCGATATAATACTGCTCCCAAAAACACAAAAAACAGTTTTTTCTACAGCACAATGTAAGTAAGAATAGAATATAGTCTGTAAATGAATTTTTATTTATTTTTTTCTGTCCTTTTTGTAGATCGCGTTTGTTCCCATGGTTACTAAAGCCACTTTCTCCAGATGGGGAAATAACAACACAACCAGCTTCTACAGCAGGGATATGGAGAGGAACAAAAGGGGTCTCACCTGGGTCGTTAACGCTTAGATGACTATGTGGCTTTCAGCTGGTGCAGCAGGGTGATCGGCCATCTTACAGGCTGATCTTTGCTCCGTTGGCCCTAAAGAGAAGCTGGAGATTCGGGGGAAGGTGCCACCCTCCCCTATCTACCAGCCAGCCTCCTCCTCAGTGATCACCCCTCCAGGGTGACTTTCGACCCCCTAGGGGGTCTACTGGCGAAGGAAACTCCAGACGGCCTGGAGAGAAGTTTCCAGGCACGATTGGCGGCGTCGCGTTCCGGAACCGGAGGTCAACTCTTATATGTGTCCACTAAGTGTTAAGAAACAATGCTTTTAGGAATTTGGAGAAAGATGTGGTAACATAGACATCCATTCCTTTGTAACTAGAAGCTTGTCAGGAAAGTACCCATCTGTAAAATATATCTTATCATTTCCAAAGTGCAGGAATATGGATCTACTGCTCTTGTTCATCCTTCCCCAAAGGTGAGGGTAGTAAAATAATATAAGAAGTGATTAAAATATTATTTTAAATGCTGCTGTTCAAAAATTTGATAGCTTCCTTGTGACACATTCCACTTCTTGGTGATTTAGGAGGCACTCTAATAAACTATTTTATCTAAGATCAACCCATCAAATTTGACTGAAAGTCATAGACCAACATTCTGTGTAAAATACCAACATATGTAATAAACAAAAAATATTAAAAGAGTAAACCATAGTTTCTTATGAAATGGAACAAACTATAAGCAAAAAATGATTGAACACATTTTTTCTACTTTTATCAGCTATTTTTATCAGCCTATGGAAAAAAAGCATTTTCTTCCAAAATGCAACTGGGACAATTTAGAAGAAGGTATAACAACAATTCACTGTCATGGATGATACAATGGAAAACTTGGCAGAATAGTTGGTATTGATTTGATGATACCCTCTAAATAAGGACTGATTCAGTTCTGTAAGGGTAATAGCACTAATATTTTCCCCTATTTATCAGATTTGCTTTGAATGTAATAAACCTAAAATTAGTAAACAGAAAAGTGGTGGGATTCAGGCAGTTTGCACCACTTCAGCAGAACTGGTAGCTATTTTTTTGTTCTAGAATGGACTTCTGGAAGCGGCATCCACACAGAGAACCGGTTGTTCACATATTTGAATCCCACCACTGAAACAGAATGGAGAGTAAGGCAACATGAAAAAGGTCTGTCAGCAAAGAAATCTCTGAAGGGTTCTCAAAATACTGAGTCTTATATACTGATAGTTTAAAAGGCAGAGTTACCAATGGGAAACCAACATATCAAAGGGAAAATGAACATATCAAAAGTACTACAGGAATCTTTCCACACAGTTATATTAACTCTAATCCCAATACCATTCAGTTAATTTGTAGAAGTAGACGTGTGTGAGGCATCTTAAAAATCTACTACTCTGTCTTCTTAAACTGACTAGCTGTCATTTGGGATCACTTAACTTCCATCTGCAATTCTGACAAAAAGAATCTTCAGGTTATTTTTCATACTCAACTTTGTTGCAGAAGTATGAAAAGAAAACATCTGGCTCATCTCCAAATGATACTAATCAGCTCATGGTTGACTTAGACCTCCATCCTTCCGAGGTTGATAAGATGAGGACCTAGATTGTTGGGGGCAATATGCTGACATTGAAACTGCTCAGAGAGTGGTGAAAAGCAGGGGGTCCCCAACTCACAAGCTGTGGAATGGCACCAATCTGCAGCATGCTAGAAACCAGGTCATGCAAACAAATGAAACCCCATCCCCATCTTTTCTCCACCAAACTGGTCCCTGGCATCAAAAAGGTTGGGAGCCACTGCTATAAAGCACTATGGAGCAGTATATAAGTCTAAGTGCTGTTGCTATTGCTCTCTCCCCTCCTTTCCTCTTGCTTCTGAATGACCTCACCTGCTTACAGCAATGGGTTGTGTATCTCTCCCTCTCTCTCCCTCTCCCTCTCCCTCCCTCCCTTCCCCCCCTCTCTCTCTTTCTTTCTCTCTTTCTTTCTCTCTCTGTGTGTGTAAAATTGAAACCTTTACTATGCTCTATGTACATAGCAAAGAGACATGAGAAATGTATTAGATTTTTTCTATTGTTTAGAGTTGGGTACAGTGTGGAAAATGAAAGAAATGTTTCACTTTATAATGACAGCTGAAAAACCTTTTTTTCTTTAAACTAAAAACTAAAAGAAAACAGCACATGTCTAAGCATGCCTAACATTCCAGGAACTGAAACAAGTAAAAATGAAGCAGTTTGAAAGTCCAGCAGGAGTTGAAGAAGCCAAGACCAGGGATAGCCCAGTGGCTGCTGACCTTTGAAAAGGTTTGTTGGTGTTCTTTCTGGGGAAAGCCAAAGGTTATCCAGTAGGTAGGATTAACAAGACAATCTGCAGCTGAAAATAGTGCAGGAGTTGAGGATGATAACAAAGCTCAGTGGAAGACTGTGGAGAGCTTGTATCCTTCCAAAATGGCCCAGTGCGGGAGTCTACTGAAGAGGCCACAGCAATAGGTCCACAAGGGGAGAGTAATTGCTAGCTGCTAAACAATGTGACAGTGACTGGAGGCACTATGTACTTTTTCTTTCTTCTTCTTCAGTGCTTTGCCCATCATCAGGTTTGTCATGCTAGCCTTATAAAAATCCTTCTGGAAGATATTTTCTGAACTTGCTTTAATTGAGCCTAGGTTTCTAGACCTGGGCATCCAAAAATTGTTTTTCCTTTAGAATCATAAAGAAGCAAATGAGAACGGATATTTGTTTCCTTATGTTGTTCTGATTTTGGGAGACAAGGGAACTAAAAAGAACAGCAATACCAACAATAAACCACTGCAAAATATATTGAATTGTGTCTATTTCCCAGTGCTTTTAGGCAACATTAACAGTGGTAGATGGATTTTTACATTCTATCTACTGTTCCTTTCCATGTGATTTAGATGCTTGGGTCATCCAGTAGCACAGATTTTGTAAAATAAAGATGAGAGAGAAGAGTGAGCGAAGTCCAATTGCATAGAATATTGGCTGCAGCCAATATTGGCATATTTTTAAAAGTCACACCAACAAGGTATTTCTTAACAGGTTTGTCAAGAATTGACAGAGTAGCTAATGCTTTGAAAGAAGGGCATTTCACAATTTGGGAAAGATATTTTAGGAAATAGTATAAAAGTATTTATAATAAAGATAAGGAAGGTTTGCTGAACTGGACTAAAGGCTCAACTCACACTATTTTGTTTATTTTACAAATAAAAAGCAGTTGGAAAGTCCACAGTCACTGCTTGAAGGCAATTCCTGCCTCTAGTTCTATCTGCCTGCCTCTGAACCAGGAAATGATGCTTAGCCATCATGACTAATAGCTACTGATAGCCTTAAGCTCTGTGATTTGTCAGATCCTCTTTTAATGCCACTAAGCTAGAGGCTGTCAAAACAACAAACAGTTTCCAAACTGAACTGATAGGAACTCACACACCAGTTATTTGATTCATTTTGATGCCCAAAACAAATCTTAAAAGTTTGTTTCAGTACAATGACTTCACTTCTGTTTTTCTCCTCAGTTGTGTCAAGGCTACCAGGATGTTTACCTGCATTCAGGGTTAACAATACCTATCATCACCCCTTTTAATGTTCAAACATGTAATAAACTTGGCTTCATTACTTACTCTGAAAGAACAAACAGGCATCACAACTGAATATGTATATATGTTTTAATTACAGAACAATCCTAAAATTTCTCATTTAGCACTCCATTCACCTGAGTGATCCAAGCTGTTCTGCATATATTTTTCCTTTGGTGAACAATCAAGCAAAAAAGGTAGGGGCTTTGGGTAGGCAAAATTGTATTTGCCTACATAAAACTAAATTTTAGCCATTAATTGCAATCAGTTAGTCATCAGAAGTCACTTAACTACTGCCTCTTTTGAAAAGGGAGTTACTATCCTGCCATCTTTGCCTGAAATAATTGATTCTAATTCTCTGGTAATTAGCTTATTGCCTGATAATGTGTTTGCGGTGTAACTAGCTTCCTATTCATGTTCATTCCACCAAAGACACTAAATATTTATACATACAAGCTGTCTCTCTTAGAGAAATATTGATAAACAATTTCAAAGTCATGCCTTTGTTCGCTCTGTTAGTGAATCATACAGGAGAAACAACATATTTTTAGATACAAGCTGTCTCTGTCAGGAAAATGCCTTTCATCTGGTACTCAGTATCTTGCCTTCATCAGGGGACTGGATGTGGGGAGCAGAGCTGGGGGAATTTTTCACAACCAACCCAGCCACCACTTTCCCTCTCTTAATTTGCATATTGTTGCTAAGCAGCAGAGTTCCTGTTTGACCACACCTTCAAGCTGATGTAGGAGAGACAGAAGTTATTCCTGCCTGAAGCATCTCTTGGATTTGTTGCTTAGCGCAGTCAGGCTGAGATAAATTAGGAACAATTCCACAATCCTGCTAGGAGTTGTTTGTTGGAACTCTATTACCTATACAAGAAAAATAACTGTACCCATGTTCATTTTTAACAGGGTTTAGCAGCAATAGCAATAGCACTTATATACCACTTCACAGTGCTTTACAGTCCTCTCTAAGTGGTTTACAGAGTCAGCCTATTGCCCCCAACAATCTGGGTCCTCGTTTTATTGACCTTAGAAGGATGGAAGGCTGTGTCAACCTTGAGCCGGTGAGAATCAAACTGCTGGCAATCAGCAGTAAATTAACCTGCAGTACTGCGCCACCATGGCTCTTTAACTTGCCTCCTTAAAATTGTTTTATAACTGTTTACATTTTTAATTCTAAAATTTTAACTGTAACATTTTAATTTTTATGTACCGCTTTCTATATTTTGTATTTTATATTTTGAAGTTTTAAAGTCCCTCTTTGAGGAGGATGAATGGTTTGGAAATGTGAAATATAAATAAATAAGATGACCTAAAATCATGTTGCCTTGTTCCTATCATCATTCATGTTCTGTTTCCCACTTACCACTCTTAAGAAGTAAATTTTGCCTTTCTTGGAGTGAATAATAGCACAAAACAGGGAAGAGTATCAGCTACACATCTTGGCATTTCCACGACATGAACCTGCAGCCAAGCTATTTTCCTCCCTCCACTGACACTTGTCTATGAATATAAAATATGCTCAGAATCCCCAGTGCTTCAGCTTGATATTAAACAGATGCTTAAAGAACCACCTAGAGGATGTATAATGAGAATGTTTCCAATACTGATAGGTCAGTTTGAATGTTTTCTGTGATAATTGTCCAATCTGAATAGAAATGCACATGTTGTGAAACTGCCTTCTGTCATTTAGCTGCTGGCAAAGAGAGAAAACCTTGCCCAAAAGTCTTGAGGGCATCTGTTTCTAGATTTTCATTGCTACGCTGCACCTTGAATTGAACCTGGAAAGAAACTAGGAGCCAGTGCTGTTTGCACAACAGAGGTGTAACATGGCCAAACTTAGAATCCTTTGGCACTATGTGCTACTGCATTCTGGGCCACTTGTACCAATAAGTACCTTACAGTTTGCTCACTTACAAAATTGGAAAGTTAAATAACTGGTAGTTACAGAATCTGAAGAATAATAACAACCCAGAAAGATATGACTGAAGCAGTCAGTTGCTTTTCAAGAGACATAAACAGATATGAGGGATCAAAATCAGTTTGTATACTTTGGAGAACATATTCAGGAGAACAAATAGGGGATAATAAGAACATTGAACAATATTTCCAGTGTTGGGCTTGAGTTGAAATAGTATTTGAATTTCATGGCTCCATTCACAGACTTATAAATGTAAACTTCTACAGATGATCATACATTTTTTTTCTTCCTATGAGGAAGGTTTTCTTTAGAAAATAGTGCATTTTCATCCCCTCTTTTTACTGTCTCTCATAGCTCTTTGGCCATTTTTTTTTTTACTCTCCATCCTGGTCAGATTATGAGTATCAGCAAAATCAGCTCAATTCACATTTTGTTACCCCTACAGAAACTGGAATCAAACTTACTTTGGTTTCTATATTTCTTGACATATTATGCAATTCTACAATTAAAAAAGACAAAAATTGTGTAGAAAAAGCCATGTATTGAAGAAAATAACCTCATAGCTTGACTACTGCAACATTTTCTACATGGGCTGCCTCTGAAGACCACCCAGAAGCTTCAGTTGGTCCAGAATGCAGTACTGTGGAAAGTAATGCTTATGCTTCACAGGCTGTACTAGTTGACAGTTTGTTTTCAGGTGCAATTCAAGTTGCTGGTTATCACCCATAAAACCCTACATACCATAAGATCTGATTACTTGAGGAGCCACCTATCTCTCACTGAATCTCTCTTATTGGTTTGATCTGCTAGGTTTGATGTGCTTCAGGTTCCATTGATTAAACCATGCCATCTGCCTGGACCCCAGAAGTGTATCTTCTCTGTAGCAATGCCTTTCAAACAGCCCTTATTTTACTGATATTTCAAAGGGCACTAAAAACCCAGTTCTTCACTCAGTTCTTGGCAAGGATGTCCAACCTCACTTTTTCCCTTTTTCCCTGAAAATAGCATTTTGCCATTGTTCTTCTTCTGCCTTGTGCTGTTTTTGAGGGTTTTTTGTATTGCTTTTACATGTTTTTAACAATTGTAAACTGCTCATTCCACAACTACATCAAGGTTGTGTATCACTGGCATTATTATTCTGGTTAATCATACCCGGATATTTAGATTGGATTTAGCATTTTTTTCACCTCTTGAATCCTTCTCAAGGACTTCAGATGGGCAAATATTGCTTTTTGATGGTATTAAAAGTATTGTTGCAGGATGTAAGTTGTTCCAACTTAAGTTTTAACTGTTACATTTTCTATTACTTTGTCTATTTTGTCATCCTATAAGTTCTTGCTTGCAAGCAAATGATATTTCTTGCAGATTTTATACTTTGTCATACAGTTATTTGTACTCAGTCTGCATAATTTTCTTGTAGTGGCTACTGTAGCTTGGCGGTTCACTGTTTTTCAGCTTTTATTATTATGGTTTATATTCATTGATGTTTTGTGCAATATGTATGCCAAGAAAAGTAACACTCAAAAATGTTCATTATCTATAAACATGAGCATGGCATTTTCTCATGGACATTTAAAAAAAACAAACTGTATAGAATATGATGGGAAAAAAAATACTTTTTGGGCTTATAAAAACAAGTGACAACACTGTAGAAAGTGTAATAATTTTCTCTCTTCCTAAACCAGAGAATGGGGATAGAGTTACAGCATTTGCCAATTTTTGGACTTAAGGGACTACTATGTTGTTACTTTTCTGGTTTATTTCTTAGAGCATTTTTAACACAAATATTAATTTAAAAACAACATTTATGTCATTATCATGTCTGACTGGGATGTCGCCCAGTTGAACTGTTAATAACAATAATTATAAATTTCTCACTTAGAGAACAAAGTGTAGTGTTTTCTCAGAATAATGATATGGTGGATTTTTCTCAAGAATCTTTTAATCTGCAATTTAGTGGGTGAATGGGTTTTTGCATGCATAAGATCTGAAGTTGATCTCAGGCCTTGCCAATTGCAGAATTTTAAATAAGTCTGGGAAAAATTGTTTCTGTCTGGAAGTATTGAGAGTTGATGGCATTCAGTAACGGGTCTTAACATAACACTGATTTGAGATTTTACAATCAAGAAGCTCTGGGTTTTAAAATTCAATTCAACAATCAAAGATTTATTTAAAGGACAAAGAAAGGCAGAGATTGACAAAGCCATAAATCCAGGGCAGAATCAAAAGATTTATAACTGGTTTTTGCTTACCTGAGGCAGTGCAGATAGAATTAATCCATCATCCTCCAAGTCAAGAGCTGCCATCTGATTCTCTTGCTTCATACATTTGTGTGGTAGCCATCAGAAAAGAAAAGAGGAAAAATCATATTTAAAAGATCAGGTTTTGTTGAGGTGGGAAATGAAGAACTCACAGGCTTTCCTCAACTTATGCAATCAGGTACTATTCAGCTATCCTAACTCCAATATTTTGGGAAGGAAAGGGTGGCTTTTTGAAAATATCATCATTAATCAGACATCCAGACATATGTATGATTATTATTTAGAAGTCTATTAGATAATAAGATTATTACCTCAGTTGGAATATAATATACATTTGGAGTGTATTTCCAGTTGGATTCAATGTCTGAAGAAAAGAAGAAATGAGGTTTCGTTTATTGCACAAATTTTCTTAAATATTTTGGAATTATTCCTATGAAGATATTGTTGAGCTTATTTAGAAGAATAATTGCTTTTAAGATAAATATATGTAACAGATTAATTCAGATTAAAAAAAAATAAAGGACATTGAGAATGTTTTTATGAGCCCAATCCTCCCCCCAAGTTTTCTTATTTAAATTATAACCTTGATGTGAGCAATGATAGCCATTTCCTTCATTTTCAGTTACATTACTCTGTGTATATTTGACTGTGCCAATTTTTTATTTTATGTGGGAGAGAGTGTGTTTGGAATTAAAGTTACATTTTTCAATACTTACTGTTTGCCCCCTTATTATCTTTCCAGGGTCTGTGTTCCTCTTTAATTCAAGATGTGATTGCTTTTCCAGTATTAAAGGCTGTTAGATAGATTTGGAACATTTTGAGGTAGAAGTTTACACTTCATCTGTGTACATATGAAAAAATGTGTTAATACCTTAACCCAGTTTATGACCAATCATTATTTCAAGACATTCAGTGTATTGCAAGAAGAATAAATTCAATTAAGTTCAAACATATTTTATTGCTCAGTTTGACTGGTTTAGTTTCAATAAATCAAATGGGCTGGTGTTTTAAAAAACACTAATTATGAATCAAGATCTTAAGGGGAGACAAATTGATCAAAATATTTTTATATTTATTGGATAACTCAGCAGAGATCAAAAGGGTAGGTATTAATACTTTTATGATGGAAATACAATGTATTTTGGATTATTTTGGCATATCGAATCAGAGCAAGGGAAAGATGATTAAAAAAAAACTATTTCCCCTTCCTAGCAGTCTTGATCAAGCCCATCAGTTTTCAAATTTTACAGGTGTCCTAATTATAAAAGTAAAGAATAATTTGCTCCTCAGTGCTGAACTGTGTGCTGCTACTCAAGATTGGCTGAGATTGGTGCATGCAGGGCTTTTTTTCTCATAGAAACTATACCAGACATAAATGTGTTCTAAGTTCTAACGTATTAGTGGTTGAACATTAGGAGTGTTCAGTGTTTCAGTTTGAAAGATAAAAAGATGCTTTGGGATAAAGAAGAGCACTCATGTAGATCCTGTCTGCAACTTCTTGAAATTGCTATGACTTCTTAGGATCACATTGAACATCTGCCCTTCATAGCTTAATATAATCATATAAAAACACATATTTTGGTTTAAAGAGACAAATGCCACATGTATGCTGATCTTTCCTTTATCAATTCTAACTGCATGCATGCATTTCATTCATACATAGTTAAGAACACACAGTAGATAGTATTTCTTAGCAACTGAAGTTTATTTTTTTCCAAATTGGAGAGAAATACTTTTCACTTGAAAACTTTATAAATCATGTTTATAGCACTGGCAGTAACTATTGCAGGCACAGAGTAAAAATATTGCTTATTCATAATGAGTTATATACTGTAGGATTATAATTTATTGTTGGCTTCTTCAATAAAGTTGGAGTAAAATGAGACAGGACTTTAATTACTCTCCTCATGTGATCCAATCATATAAACTCTGCCTTCAGTCTGAGGGCATCTACCAAGCTCTGCACTAACAGGGACTATGACGTTCCATTCCAGGTGAGTGCCAAGTCTTGTTTATCTCCAAAAATGGAGATAAGAAACAACACTGATAAAACCACTACTGTGGGAAAAGAAAAACACTTGCACATGTGCAAGTGGATAAAATTCCGTCCAGTGCTATAGCGAATAACCAAACTTAAGCAGCACGGGACAGAGAAGCAATGCTCATAGTTCCTTTATCCATGTAGAGATGCTGAATATATGCATACAAAGGACTGACCAGTGAAGTATTTTTCCAGCCCTTTCATCAAGGAAATAAAATAGTTCTATAGGAGTATTGTGTGTGTGTGTGTGTGTGTGTGTGTGTGTGTAGTGTGTATGCAAGTCCTTGTTGACTCCTGTTGACTATCTGGACAACTCCTTGCAGTTTTCTTGGCTTATTTTTTGCCATTACTTTCTTCTTAGGTCTGAGAGAGTGACTGGCCCAAGCTGGCTTTGTGCCTACGAAGGTTTCTAGCCTGCTGCCTTAACCAGCATTCTGGCTTTTCTAATTTAGCCACACAATCACTTGAACTGCTAGCTATATGGGAAGTAGTAAAGATTCACTTTGGTTTGGTTTAAGGTAATGAACTGAAGAGAGATGAAAAAAAAATACATAAGGGAGAAAAGGACGTTCTGTAGCATTTCCATTACTCCAGTTAGATTGAAAGCTGGAGAAGGGAGGCAGAGCAAAGCATCAGCTAATACTAGGACAATTTAGTCATACTACCAAACTAAATTTACTGAGCAGCTTGTAAAAAAGTATCAGAGAAATATGGTACTTAATTTAATAGGCAAAAACAGTTGTTCAGCAGACTATAGTTGTGCTTTGATTAGGTTTCATCTAGCCATTTTATTTTTTGAAATTGAAGTCTTAATAAAGGAAGTACAAGTAGTCCTCAGCTTACAACAGTTCATTTAGTGACTGTTCAAAGTTACAACATCACTGGAAAAAGTGACTTATGAGCATTTTTTACACCTATGACAGTTGCAGCATCCCCCATGGTCACGTGATCAAAATTCAGTTGGCAACTGACTCATATTTATGACAATTGCAGTGTCCTGGGATCATGTGATCACCTTTTGCAAACTTCTGACAAGCAAAGTCAACGAGGAAGCCAGATTCACTCAATTAGCTTAACAGCTGCAGTATTCACTTAACAATAGCAGCAAGCAAGGTCGTAAAATGGGCCAAAACTCACTTAATAAATGTCTTGCTTAGCAACAGAAATTGTGGACTCAATTGTGTCGTAAGTCAAGGACTACCCGTAATAGATTTGGTTTTTGTTTATCATTACAACTTGCCAAATTCAGCATTGTGAAGTTTTCAGTGCTTTCTGAAATTCGGTGTTTGTTTGCAGATGTTTCTTTACTCAACTGGTAATATCATCAGTGCCACTGTGTACAGTGTTTGTTCCCTATTTATCTACAGTAGCTTGTCTTGTCAGAGCTGGCAGGAGTATGATTTTTCTCATGGTAGTTCTCTGATTATTATTTTCTGCTTATTTTGCTAGTGTCAATCCTTGCTCATCTGGGTGTTGACTGCTAGAATGCTCAAGTTTTTTATTTCCTTCTTAGCTCTTTTTATTTTCACTCCTGAAAGGTGTGTAAATATTAGTTCAGTCCAGGGTACTCACATTTTCCCAGTTAAAGCTATGATTGAGCTTGTCCAAGATAGTTGATATTAAGAAATGTTCATCATTTCTTCCAACTTCTAGTTAAAGTTCATGGAATTGGTCTGCTGGTTTTCTACCTGAGTGCCCTATATGATGGCTGTTACAGTCCTTACACTGTATGTTGTAGATCAGGGGTGTCAAATTGCCGGCCCGAGCGGCCAGATGCGTCATGCCGAAACCGTGCCCACCCCATTGCCAGCAATGGAAAAAATGTTGCAATACGTCACGACACGTGACATTGCGCGTTTGACACCTCTGTTGTAGATGATTCCTGTTTTTTTCTTCTTGGGATACTGTGGTTTTTTGGTTTATTTAAGATTCTTTGGAGGGTTTTAATTGGTTTGTATGTTATGATGATGCTGTATGGTTGTAATATTCTATTGATTGTTTCTGACCTGTTTCTGCTGTAAGGCAAAGCTATCCTTTTCTTAGCTTTTACTGTGGTAGGTTAAGTAGCCACACACTTTTTGATAAAATTGAGTGGGTATTCATTTTGTTGGAAAATCTGGATAGTGGTTCCCTTTTCTGGTGTTCTGAGTTGTTGCAGTCTGCATATGCTCATCTGAATAATGTTCTAATACAGCTTCCTTCTGGAAGGTTAGGTTACTTTGATAATGGAGTAATTGGTTGATGTGGGTTGTTTTTTGATGGACTTATGTTTCTTATTTACCATCAATACCTCTGCTGATGAGGATATCCAGAAAGGATAGTGTATTCTTGTTTTCTTCTCCCCTTGTGAATTTTGTTCCTTTAAAGATGTCATTGATTGTTTCATGTGCCTGATTGTTTTATATGTCAATTTAGCCAAACTGACCAAATATAAAGCATTGTTATATTATCTCATCCAATATTTAATTTCTCATTGTCTGAAATTATTGAAGGAGAAAAGAGAAAGCTACTAAAAAGCTACTGAAGCATTAGAGGAAAGGGAAAAGTGAGACATGAATAAAAATATAATGAATTGTGATCATCCTCCACAAATAATATTTCTGCAGTAAAAACCAAACCTATCCACATAAACTTTAATGGAATATCATTTTCTGCAGTTGTGATTAAGCTTGAATGATAAATTCATTATTATAATTTACTGGGAAAATATTATATATATTGCCTTTTCTTCAACTGTTCTTTCTCTATAGGTATTAATATAGTAAAAGTGTTTGAATTTTTGTTGTGTAGACATTTATACTTATATTTATATTCAATTCATGGGAACTATTTTGTTCCCATGAACAAAAAAGATCTCATCATTTATTTCTTTATTGTATTCCACTGTGTGGTTGAACTTGCAGAAAGGATCCTAGGAATAATTCCTAATGGATTTTAAAGTAGTGAAGCTATTATAATATTATTTGCTTGAAAACCCCCCCAAAAGATTGCAGGCTAAAATGATTGTTTTTCTATTATGTTAAATATGCAACCCATTTCCAAAATCGCAGTGTAAACTTTAGTATAATGTTACTATTATTATTATTTTTAATATTTACTTGGCATATATCAGTTACAGCTATGCAATGCTTCCAGGTTCAAGAAGAAATTTATACTTTGGTGCATTCTCATAGCACAGAGTGGCAATTATTTAAATCAGTTGTGTCTTTTCTCTGAATCCAACATGCAATGCCAGGAAATGACTTGGCTACTATAAGGAGTTGCTCACCTATGTTTTCTCTCTCTTTCAATCCCAATTTTTGATTTCTATCATTGAGATTATCATTGCCAAATATTAATCATATACTCGGTGGGTTTTTTTGTGAATTTTATTTATATGTGATCTTCCTTGCTGAAATGAAAATCTGATATAACTCGCTTGATAGATTTGGAATTTCAAAACAGGTTGCCTGTTAAAATGTGAAGATAAAAACTTCTGTCAGCTTCATCTTTTTTTGCACTAACTTCTTTTGTAATTTTTTCCATCTTAGTGTTACATCTAATGTTCAATTGTTCCTAGCAAAGTTAAGATTCTGATAAAAATTTCTGAAAGAAAATTTTCCCTTCTGTATATCCACTAAATTCATTGACTCCTAGAATCCAAACAACACAAACCTTACCAGAAGAAAGAAAAGTCACAGCCTTAATTAAAATATTGTAACTGAGTACAATCCTTTTTAAACTCACATTTTTAACAATTAAATAATAATGTTTCCCTGGCTGTAGGAACAAACTTAACAATATTGATTTATTTTGCATTTGCTCTTTTTAAAAATTCTCTTAATTTATATTATCTCATCCATGACGAAATCTGTGGGTTTATTCAGTCCCATCAAAACTGAATCAACATATTTCTCACTTGTATGTGTATAATCTTTATGAACAGATTGATAGGCCCCCTGCTATCTTCTTTATTATGTTATGATTCAATTGTGCAAGTAAAAAATCTCAGATATTTGATATAAATAAAATGCCCAAATTCATTTCTTTAGATCTTTATCGAGCTATATTTTGTACATTTGTTTTTTTGTTTGAATAGGTCTAGCAAAGGAATTGTTAGAGCAGACTTTGAAATATTTAGTACTATAATTGTATCACTAATGTATTTTGCATATTCAATTGTTCAGCTAATTTTACATTCTTTTTTCTTTTTAAAAAATCTAAAGCAGTGGTGCCCAACCTTTGTGAGGAAAGGGGAACTGGGCCATGTGACCAGTGGGCTGGCATGTACGTGCAGCTCAACTCACACAAGCAGTGGGCTGGTGCACACACACATGCATGCTCAGCTCAACTTCTGCAAGTTGAGCTGCACACGTGTATGCATGCGCACTGGCCAACTTCTAACACAACTTGAGCTGCTCTCACATGCATGCATGCAAGCCCACCACTCACGCAATCTGGTTGCAAATAGGCCAGGGTCTTTAGTGGGCTGCAGCCCAGGGGTTGAGGATCCCTGATCTAAAGAATCTACTCCAAAACTATAATGTGAGACTATTATTAAGTGTCTTTATACTTCATTTCTTTCCTTTCTTCATCATACTATACTGCTTTTGATAGATGATAGATAGATAGATAGATAGATAGATAGATAATGTTTCCTATATGTATATAGTATGTACTGTATGTGTATATGTACGTATATGTATATATGCATGTATATATTGCTTTCCATACACATACAGACACACAGAGAGAGAGAGAGAGAGAGAGAGAGAGAGAGAGAGAGAGAGAGAGAGAGAGAGAGAGAGAGAGAGAGAGAGAGAGAGAGAGAGAGACCAATTGGAGCATAGTTAAATTACGCGGCTGTTTCTGTATTTTTATTTTTTTATTTTGAAGTAGTTTTCATATTAGACTTGGTGCTTCATCAAGAGAGTGAATCAACTGCATACAGTTATACTAAAGTTCTACTTTAGATTAGAGCTATCAATACACAAAGTAATTGCAAGCTCTGGAAAAAATTCAAAGACCAAAGTAATGAGCTTAGTTAAGTAGAACTACAAAGGCAAAGAACAGAAACAGCAGTTCTTTGGTTAGCTCAGTTTGGGGCTCACTTCTCAATATTATTTGTCAAATCAGATATAATGGAACATAAATTGTCCTGACCATAAAAAAAACACGTCTGCATCATTACAGCAGAAATGAATTCTGCAGCCTCTTCTTCACTTCTGAAAGCTGGTATGAATAACTGTTACCTCCTAGCAGGTGGGATGTCTTGTAGTGTAGAAAAAGAACTGAGCGCTCTCTCTCTCTCTCTCTCTCTCTCTCTCTCTCTCTCTCTCTCTCTCTCTCTCTCTCTCTCTCTCTCTCTCTCTCTCTCTCTCTCTCTCTCTCTCTCTCTCTCTCTGTGTGTGTGTGTGTTTGTGTGTGTCTTAAAGGAAGACAGCATAATTTAATATGTAGCTGGGCTAACATGAAAAAGTTACCAAGGCTGCACTTTCAGTGTTTTACTTAATCTTTCAATTGCTTCACAACATCAATTGAGATTTACTTGACACCCCTGAAAACCTACATCTGAATCCATAGTGTACGTATTCTCAAAGTGCTTTGCACATTCCAAGTCACCACTTAAGCTGAGTTGTGAACGCCATCCTTGGTAGAGGAAGTGCAAGGTTTCAAAGACTAGCTAGGATGAAGTGAAACAGCAACTCTATTGGTTGAACTTGGAAAAAGATACAACATGTGCACCAAAGATATATAATATAGCTGTGATTGAAATTTCAGAGCTATACATTTATGCTCATCTACTTTGCTAATTACCTCTTCTTCTCTCTTACTAAACTATCAGTCCTAGGACCTTCTTTAGGGCTCAGCTGTGGATTAAAAGCATTTAGTAACACCATATGTCCTTTTCCTCATTGAATTATCCCCAGTTTTCAAGATGCTGAATAATTCTAGTTCATACATTTTACTAAAATCTAATGTGGATTTTTTGATTGTGATTAATGGAATATGCTGATGAACAATTACTTCTGGACCAGACTGCTAGTATCATGGGTTAGAACAGGGGTTCTCAACCTTGGCAACTTTAAGACTTGTGGACTTCAACTCACAGAATTCCTCAGCCAGCTTTGCTGGCTGAGGAATTCTGGGAATTGAAGTCCACAAGTCTTAAAGTTGCCAAGGTTGAGAAGCCCTGGGTTAGAATGATGTGTATAAGCCCATCTACTGAACACCCCCCATATGAATGTTAAGCTTTCCATCATGTCTCATAAATAAATCTTAGATCCCCATACACTGTATTAAATTATGGGTTTTTCACTAGACAGCTGGGTCTTAAGAAGGCAAGGATTGATAGTGAATTGCCAAGTTTCTGGCATATTTTTGGTATACTGGTGAGCTCAGTTTTAGTGAAATTCAGTTGGTAGTCTAGTTAGTTTTTATACATGTAATGGGAAAAGAAATTTCCCTGCTATTGGCCTTAAAATATCATGGACTGGTTCGTTTTAGCTTTACAAGAAGATTATGAATAAATAGTAAATGAAAAATCTGAAACAGGTAGTTACTGAACAGATTACTAAGATAAGATAGGGTTGGCCTCCTACGGGTCCCGTCTGTTAGACAATGTCATCTGGCGGGGCCTAGGATTAGGGCCTTCTCCGTTGCTGCCCCAGCCCTCTGGAACCAGCTTCCCTCAGAGGTCCATACTGCTTCCTCCCTCCTAGCTTTCCAAAAACTGTTGAAAACACATTTATGCAGACAGGTTTGGGTCGTGTGAGCTGCACTCTGCCCCTTGGCCTTTGATTGTGACTGTGTTGTATGAGTGAAATAAATTACCTAGTTTTTTATACTGTAAATTAGTAATTTTAATTGATTTTATGTTATTTTTTATACTTGTATTCTTCTTGTGAGCCGCCCTGAGTCTTGGGAGAAGGGCGGCATATAAGTTTAATAAATAATAATAAATAATAATAATAATAATAATAATAATTTAACAATAAGGTTAATGATTTTACGTTAGTACACCGGATTTTTTCATAACCACTTCAGTGTAAATGGTGCCAAACTGGTTAATTTTTCAAATTATACAAATAATACTTTAATTCTCTTTAGTGCTAAATTAATAAAGTTGGGGAGAGTCAAGGTTTCCAGCCTGGGTGTGTTTTGTTTGGGTGCTTTCATGTCAGTGTGGTCTCCTGGTTACTGCCTAGTCCGTGCAGTAGGAAATGGTAAATCACTTCTGAAATCTTGCCTTTAACACAAAATAAAAAGCTAAAATTGTTATTGCTAATTTTCCAAAAGAGAAGAGAATCAGAGTAACAATATTTACCATAGTTTCTGAAC
The DNA here is from genome assembly GCA_034064705.1 of Bothrops alternatus. NCBI lineage: Eukaryota > Metazoa > Chordata > Lepidosauria > Squamata > Viperidae > Bothrops > Bothrops alternatus. Next base: position 14,754,836 of record JARGCV010000075.1, read on the forward strand.
TTATACAAATCTATGTTTCAATCAGCTTATTTGCAGAATAGTTCAGTCCTCTCTTTCATGTACCTTTTCAGGATTACTTTGGAAGCTGTTAGACTTCTTTATATGCTCTTGCTCTTTTTATGAGTATATAACAAAAATCATGATTATTTTATAGATTTTTTTAATCTTGCCTTGTTAACATACCTAATATCTCTTCCTTCCACTTTCCCCACAACAATCCTTTGAGGTGAATTGGACTGGGAAGAATAAAGGCTCAGAGTCACCCAACTGACTTTCAGGCCTAAGGGGGTCTAGAATTCTCATTTCCCTGGTTTCTAGCCTGACGCCTCAGCTTTTTATATTGATATCGTTCCCTTTCAGAACCATATTCTTAACTTCCCTTCTTTACTGGGACTCTGTAAAAAAACACTCAAATGATAGGAAGTGCTGGAAAGTAGGTGGTGGAAGAAAAAATAATTCTGTGAAAAAACAAGTCTGTCAAACTTTATGGGAAAATGGATACAAGAACTGTTTTAAGCAGGTATGGAATTTAATTAAGAGCTAGCTCCATGGCACAATAATGAAACTTTCATATATATATATGGCAACGTTTCGACGAAGTCTCATTCGTCATCTTCAGGCTGCCAAAAGTTCCAGCCTGAAGATGACGAATGAGACTTCGTCGAAATGTCGCCAAGACACTTCAAATTCTACGTGGGAGAAAACCCGAAGAACCAAAGACCTACATACAAACACCTGCGAAAACCTCAGAATTTCTAATAATTTCAATTCACCTTAACAACTTTAGGAATGGTGGCCACAAACTTGGATGCTGTCCTAAAAAATCATTCTTGGGTAAAACTCTGACTATAAAATTCTGCAATCTCTTTATTATCCTTCCTCTGTTTGTTATGAATGCAATATTTCTGGTTATTGCAATTTCTGAAGTGTTAATGAAATATATATTTTATTAATGAAGGGCTGAGTTTGATCTGACAGAATTTATGGAATGATTCTTTAATGATATTAAAATTACTGTCATGTATTATAAAACCTGTTGGAAAGCAGAGTCTACCATTACTTTTCCTTATTATTAGTGCTGTCTAATGGTGTCTGTCATTTATATAAAAGATAAAGATAATCCATTTTCTTCTTTTCTTTCATTTACTCTGAAGAGTTATACAAACATTCCAAGAAACTCTGCAAAGTCACTCATCAAGTCAAACTTCTTAGCATTGACTGTAAGAAATGCCAGAGCAATCCTGGTGAATTTTGCACTTTTTATCAAACAGTCTGAAGCAAAATGAATGCTGGTTTTCCCACAATTTCTTAATGATTTTCACTCCCTTTCAGGGTGGGAAGCTTCTAAATTAGGAAGAATTCTAGATTCAGCACTACTAAGAATTCTAGATTCAGCACTACTAAGCAGGATAAAATCTTCACAAAAATTGGTATCACTATTACTTGCTGAAAGAACAATTATTTCTCATTTACCAATAGGAACAATTCATTTAATTCTTACTTTGTCAACATTTCTTGGATAGATGTTTATGGTTTTTTAAACATTTTATAATACTTTCTGTATTCTTGAATTTTCATAATTCCTGCTCCTCTGCTGAACAATAATGCATGGTGAAATGGGTGGCAAACAAATGTAATAAATAAATAAATAATGCATGAAATGTTTTCCTTAGTGTTGCTAGTTACAAATAATTTGCCTCCTGGTCCATCTTTAAGTCCTGTATATAGATTTTTTTCAAATGGATTAAAACAGGGGTTTTCAACCTTTTTACCCATTGTACCACTTTTAGGATATGGCAATATCTGAGTACCACTAGTCTCCTAGCAAGATGTCAAAAACTTGACTAAAAAAAAGGAAAAAAGTGATAAAGTACAGGTAGTCCTCGACTTACAACAGTTCGCTTAGTGACTGTTCGAAGTTACAATAAAAAAGGGCCTCCCAAGCCACAGCCAAGCAAGACACCTGCCTGCCCGCCTGGCAGTGCTCTTCCTCCTGTCCGGGGTTTTCATTATTGTGAGCATTTCTGTTGAGGATTGGCAGTGGGGGGTGGGGTGAGGGGGTGTTTGGTTTTTATTCCCCCGTCTGCTGGGTGATTGCAGCAGGTTTTGGTCACTTCACATGACCCTGGGACACTGTGACTGTCATAAATATGAATCAGTTGCCAAGCATCTGAATGTAAATCACAAGACCCTGGAGATGCTGCAACATTCCAGCTGATCGGCGCTTCTTCTGGGCTCAGCAGAAGCGCCAGGATTAATGCTGCTTTCAGCTGATTGGTGCTTCTTCAGGGCTCAGCAGAAGCACCAGGATCAGCGCCGAGCTCCAGCTGGAGCCTGGCACTGATCCTGGCGCTTCCGCTGAGCCCTGACAGCCCTGCAGCTCCAGCCATCTCTCGCTCAGGCTTGTGCGGTGCTGCCACTGGTTCAACTCATTCCCCCTCCCCCACTACCACTTTTATAGGATGGTTGCATACCACCTGCCAGGTGCCAATGTACCACAGGTGGTACCTGTACCACTGGTTGAAAAGCCCTGGATTAAAATATAGACAGCAGGTGGAAGAATTATATTAGTTCCATGTAAAGAATCCAAAGCATAAGAAAGTTGAGAAATTTGCATCTGAGAAATTGAAAATGAATGGACTTTGATTCTTCTTTGATGAAGATTAATTCTGAATTCTTTCTTCTTCTTTGTCTGTTGCCAATGACTGCTTTTGTGATTTGAACAACTCTTACATATTTTCAGTCTTGCCTGCATTTCCACAGGCAGATCCTCTATTCTTGCCTGGGACAAATTCAAACACAAACATAGATCCTAATCTGTTTCATTCACAGGAGTAATTAACAGTCTATCAGAATCTTCATATGCCCTGCAAATATCCAGGTGAAATTTAAATTCTGTGTGGAATAAAGAAATAGTTTTTTCAAACACATTTTAAGATTGTTTGCTTTTTTAAATATTCCTTTAAAAATAAGCATTACTTGTTGGAAGACAAATCAGGTATCTGGTATTTGGAAGACAAATCAGGGGGACTGAGTATTTTTTTAAGATTTTAAATTTTGTATGTTTTGGGTTTTAGGATTTTGGCCAAATGATTTAATTTATTTTTAATTATTTTAAATTTTGTATATTTATATGTTTTTTAAATTTTAGGCTGTACACCGCCCCGAGTCCTTCGGGAGAGGGGCGGTATAGAAATTTAATAAAATAAAATAAATAAATAATAAATCTTATCTGTCTTCCTCTTCCTGTGTTCAGAGGCTATGGACAAATGACAATATTAACCAAAGGAAAAAAATGTTGACAGTGAATAGAGAAATTTAGTTGTTATGTTTAGAAAATGCTGCATATCAAGGTTGGTTTGGATAAGCATTTTCTCTCTTTTCAAGTATTCCATTATTATTGTCATTATAATTATGGTTAGCCACACAGTCATTCAAATATTTAGATTTGTTTTTATATTTTTGTCTACCTATTGACTTCTTCCCAAGATATCATTGTTGTTGTTGTTGTTGTTGTTGTTGTTATAACAAAGTTTTTTTTAGCTGGTGATGACTTTCACATGCATCAAGTTCTCCCCAAGAACCTAGTTTGTCATAATATATCAGTATATGTGAATGTAAGTAGCATGGCTCTTTGTATTTAAGAAATGGGAATTTTGTCAATTTGCATTTTTTCTAAGTACCATTCAAGATTTTTTGCTGTGACACCCAGGGGGATCACTATGGTTGGTTTATGCCATAATCTTTCAAGCGATTTTCAAATTCTGGTTGTCTCCATTTTTTTATTTTTGTTTCTACTATCTCCAGGTATCACCACATAAGTTATCCACACTTTCAGATATTATGACTGGATTTGGCATTTGTGTCTATCTACTGAGTCCTTCCTAAGACCTTGGATAGACAGATGTTGTAGTTTAATAATATTAAAAGTATTGTTACAGGATGTAAGCTGTTCCAAGTAAAGCTGCCATTTGCAGCTGACTGATGGTGATTTTGTTAAGGCCAATGGTGTTCAAGTGGTGTTTTGGAATTGCATCCAAAGTGCCTATTATTATTGGTACTATCTTTGTTTTCTTTTGCTATAATTGTTCTACTTCTATTTGCAGGCCTTTATACTTCGTGATTTCTTCCAGTTCTTTCTTTTTCATTCTGCTGTCTCCAGGTACTGCCACATCCATTATCTAAAAGTCTTTCTTATCAACAGTTGTTAAGTCTGGTGTGTTATGTGGCATTTGAATTCTAAAGTTCCAGAACACTTTAGCTTCTTTATTTTCTACTACTTTGTTTATTTTGTAGTCCCACCAATTCTTGCTTGTAGACAAATGGCTGACTCCCCTGGTTTGCCTTTACCATCTGAACTACTTCTGGCAAAGCTTCAATTTCTTTGTCCTGAGTAGACTTTTGCAGCTCTTCCTCTATCAATAAAAGAACAATGTGAGAACTGAATTGATTTTAGTTAGTTAATTTAGGGAAAATAAGACAAAGAAACATTCCCACTTCTAAAGGTAGGAGTATAGGAACCAACTCATTTTCACTTTCAGCTAATAGGTATGACTTCTGTGCATATATAGGTGATGAACATGGCCTGAGCCAACTGAACTGAATTGGCGTGGCAGCACGACTTCACAGATGCTCCATATTTTGCATGTCAAGTTGAAGCACCTTTCTGAGGAGATTTAGGTGCAACATGTAAAACCATAATTTGGCCTCAACAGTTTTGACATAGAAGACAATTAAATAATGTAATAACCATTACAGTATATAGAATACTGGCTGGAGTATTACCGGTATATATAAAGGTTATATAAGGCACATATGAGGCACAGTAAAAATAAATGATTATTATGTTACTAGGGGGTGGGTGGTACAGCATATACAGTACATAAAAATTATAGCAACATTTAAAAGGTACAGAGGAAGCCTTATTTGAATATATGCTAGTTGTTATCTCTGTTTAGAATATTTGTGCTGTAAAATGCAGTATTCATATAGTTTTTATATATTTAATGTTATATAACGTTATTTCAGTTATTCTCATCACATGATGATTTTCTTAATTTGGATGATAGTAGGATCCCTCCTACGAATAGTCTATTTAATTTCCTTGCTTCAACGTGATAATGTCAAACTGACTCCCATTAAGTTTATTCCAACATCAACAGTGTCTTAGCTGTTAAAAAAAATAGCATCTACTGTACCATTTTTCTTACAAAGAGAATGTATCCCGATGCTGTATTTCTTTTTTTGCTCAAAATGGAAGTCAAATGCTACACTTTTCCCAACTTACTGGTGTCAAGCCTGAATGTTCAAGAAGGTTTAGCATGGAACATGGTGAGAAATAATCCAGACAACATAATTTTTTTCTTTAGAACATGATGTACACTTAAATACTGTTCACCCCTAGAAATATGCACTTTCCCATACATGTACAAATATGTAGGATTTGCACATCTGTATTTTTGCATATTTCTGCCCAGTGGGAGAAAATTTCATTACTATGTTAAGCATTATGAATGAGCCAAATCTGCAATATTTTTTAATCAGAAAAATGAGCAATTTTTATTAGGAATGCTAGCAGTTCAGGCAAAATTAAACCCAGTACTTAGACATATGAATAGTAGAATTTAAAATAATTTTGGAAAATAAGTCAGAAGAAATGCAGTATTGAATGCTGAAAGATTTAGCAAGGTATCATACTGTCTCTCCTTTGAAATCAGCTGTAAGCTTTTAATGTATTTTTCAGGTAAGAGGATCTAATTGGGCTAGATCCAAGTGAAGATTGCTACATTATACTGTATTGAAATCAATAAACTTACATCACTGCAGTGTTTTCGATATTGACAAAACCTTAAATCAGTGTAAGTGTTATGCCAGTGTAAGTATAATAGTCTAAGCAATAACAAGAACAACAAAGGCAGGAAAGTTTGGAGGGATTTTGAGATTGTCCAGCTTAATTTTGCTATTTGAATCCTCAAAGAAACTTGATTACTTCATCTTGTGAGTATATATATATATTTATTTAAATCGCAAGAGCATTGTGACTAATGTTTCTCTAAAAGCCTGTGTTTTTTTTTAATCTTTCACCACATCCTACCTCTGGCCTTTTTTAAAAAAAAAAAAGAAAGAAAGAAAGTATATTTCTAATGATAGAGCCCATGTAGGCAGCCAGAGTATAGGGTGATACATGACATTTTGTTGTCACCATTGACTAAAAATTTGTCTGCTTCTTTGATTTTGACTGGAAGATTTAAAATGTATTACCTTTCCCAGTCTAGACTATTCAATTGTTTGACTCAGATGGCTTTACAGGTTCTATTTAATGCTAGGCTGAATTTTTCTCCCTTATTATGAGTGTCTTTAGTTCTTTCCAGAATCACCTTTTGGGGGGCTTTTCACAGGGACCAAAATAAATCCCTGTACAAATTGCAAGGCTGGCGTAAGGGGAGGTTGCACCTTGGCAGTAGCCATTGAAGAAATCTTTCAATTTGGAAAAGGCATGTGTTCACATTCTGATGCGTAAGTTCACACTGAGCTCTGGTGGTGCAGTGGTTAGAAGCAGTATTTCAGGCTATCTCTGTCCACAGTCTGGAGTTTGATCCAAACCGGCTCAAGGTTGACTCAGCCTTCCATCCTTCCGAGATCAGTAAAATGAGGACCCAGACTATTGAAGGCAATAGGCTGACATTGTAAACTGCCCAAAGAGTGCTGTAAATCACTATAGGGTGGTATATAAGTCTAAGTGCTATTGCTGTTCGCTCACTTATATAATCTGGTGGATTGTAGCTTCATTTAAATATCAGCAATTTACTAGATAAATTGTATGATCATCTCACCAATGCTGCATTTCTCTTCATTATAAAAAATACACAAATTCACTACTTAAAACTTTATTAGAAGAGCAAAACAGATATTTTTCACAGCCTCAACAATATATGATGATTTTTCTTGTGTCAGTCTTTTAATTTGCTCCCACATGCAATATGGCAAATGGAAATGGAAAAAATAGCCTGGCATGGTTCTATATGAAAAAATACTAATATTATATCTGTGGGAATAAATATAAGGAATGGAAAACCATTGTCCTTCAAGATGGTTCTGAACACAGCACACTTTATTGTTGTCTAAGTTAGATGGGGCTTTTTAAAGTTGTAGTTTAATATTTCAGGAGACTCACAGATACCCATCTCTCCTTGAAGTGTGCCATCTTGAAATTCTTATATATTGATATACATGAATGTGGACATATCAGCTGGTACAGGATAACCAACTTGTGTTAATTCAAGGGTCACACTGAGCTTTGGCTGGTGTCCTCAGGACCACCTACTCCAAACTGCATCTTCATTGCCCTGCTCAACAGTCCCCTTTGTTTAATTTTTATCTTTAAAAACTTTCCATGTTTCCCTGACAAAATGGGAAATGGGGCTGAAATATTTGCTCAGATCATCACTGGATATACAGAAGGTGTGTTTGCACGTATATAATGTTTGGGGATTTTATTTTTCAGAGCTACTCTACTATTGGTGGAAAAAGTGGCATATATCATTTTTTTTCCTAATATTCCTAATATTCCTGTTTTATGTATTAGCTAACTAGTTGTCCTTGACTTGATATTTATTTATTTATTTATATTTATTATTAAATTTCTATACCGCCCCTCTCTCGAAGGGGTTATAATGTCCTTGTGATTTTTTCATGATAACATTATTCATGACGCAAAATTACAAAGTTTGTACTATTTTATAGTTTCTAGCATTAATGCATGCTCAGAAGTTCTGAATAATTGTCATATTCATTTGGGTAAATGCATGTACGTATGATTTTTCACATAAAATTGTTGAATATAGCAGTTTACCTATACTGTATGTATGTTTATTCACTTAACAGAATTGTATTCCCACTGAATCTCAGAAAGGTTATCATCACACTATTTCGATTATAAAGTGTGCATGCCTGTATATACACACACACACACACACACACACACACACACACACACACACACACACACCACAATTTGGCCTGCCATATTGCATCCCACAGTTTTTAGTAAAGTGCATTTGTTACCATGACAACTATTATATTCATTGTTAAGAGAAATATTGTCCAGTTGAGCCTTCAAGATAAATAAAGCTGAATGATTGGAAATCTTCTCCTTCTTATTGATAACAGATAGTAATAATTTCTCAAATATTTTTTCTCCATCTTGAATAACATTGTAAAAAATATGAATCAAGGTTTAATTCTTAATATTCCCTTCCTGCCCCCTTTTATCTTAACCTATATCGAAAGTTAGATCACTTGAATTTTGTTTTTGGAAACTGTATTTGTAATTACAGTGACCATATTTTCTTGTGAAAAATAAAGAAGAAACCTGAAAAAAGGGTCAAATCTGAAAGAGGTTCACAAGGATAAAAGAAATAATTATTTTATGTTTAAAGTAAACATAATGTTTATATTTCTTTATGAAGGAACATTCAAGAGCAAAACCAAGAAAACAATTAGGTTAATCTAAAAGGCACCTTCCTGAAATAAAGGACTGCCCTTTATAACCAAGGACTATGTCAGTGTATTTATATTTAATGCCTGAAATATTCACTATCAATAAATATGTTTTAATATTATCAACAATATCTTCATCTTTAATTTCTTTTATCAATACTTTTTTAAGAGCTCCATCACTGTATTACAATTTAAGCAGATCAAATTTTGTGGCAATTAGAAGAACTATTTAACTAACAATCACATTCTGTATCTTGGAGAAAAAACTACATCCAGATCAAAAGTCAATTTCTCCATCTCCTATACTAGACAATCTTTCTTTTCCAAAAGCCTCAGTCCTACTTTCCACTTGAATGAAACAAGTAAGTTTCTCTTTTATGTTCAGAATAAAGGAAAACATAAGTCTTCCTCTTCCCTTGAGGACTGAGAAATGGACTACTTTTCTTTTCTATGTGGACAAGACAAAACAGCCATTGTTCCCTGCATTGTCCTTCATATGGGTGGAGAGGAAATACTGGATTCCCGTATAATGTAAGACTTTCTTATCTGGGTTTAAAAAATCCAGATGACTTCTAGATGCAAGCAAAGGTTTTGGGGGTATTTTTATACTGTCACTGAATGTCAAATGTGATAGCCAAAAGTAAATAGGTAAGGCCTTATTTAGATTACCTAAGCTAAATGGCAAGGCCATATATGATCCATAATAGACATCATCCATCCCTAGAAAAAAAAGGTTGATAGAGGTGAGCAAGAAGGAGTTTTTCTTTTTTTCTTTATAAACCCACATATATACTCCTCATACTTTTCAATAGTCTTATGGATACACAACAAATAATGCAACACATAAGCCACAAAAGTCAGCAGTGTTCTTAAAGTCCCTAAATACTTTTTTCCCCTGCCTCCATACTGTATTATCAACAACAAAAATAGGGTTAGTCCATGAATCACACAATTGTCACTGACTCTGAAGTCATGCACCTGATTAGGGAAGAAAAAGAATTGAATAGCTTTCTCAGGTGTGAAGCCAGATGTTGAAAAAAAATACTGTCATTTCATGTGATTATCAAATAAGGACATGTGGAATCAGTTCTGTGAACCAACAAAAAAATTGATCATTTGCACAGCTAGAATTTCTGAAGTACTTTGTGCTTAACAGGCAAGTGCAATCCGACTAGAGTCATCACATCAAGACAGCAGAGGTGCCTACTGTGTTCTTTGATCTGACCTATTTAGAGGACTGTTCTATTTGCTTTTTTATATGAGACTAACAAGATAGCCATTCTCTTTATCATGCCAAGCTTAGCAGATAAATTCAGTATTGGATCCATCACATCAATTTTAGGATAAAGATAACTCAAATGACTACAAGAAGGGGTTACTAGCATTAAAAATACAGAAGCATTTAATGAAATTTGCATATAAAGCTTTAAATGTCTGTTTTGACAATAATCATTTTTAATCTGTAAATTAAAGAAACCTAGTCATCTAGTTTACTTTAAACTTAGTTCAGGTTAACCCCATTTAGTTAAATGGGTGTATTGGGAAATAAAATAGAGCCCTAGCTTAGAATTGGACATGGATCTAAACAGCTATCCATAGTATTCATTTTTTGTTATTGTTATATATTGTAATCAATGTGTGTGTATATGTGCGTATGATTTATATGAATGTGTGTGTGTGTGTATGTATGTATATATATATATATATATATATATATATATATATATATATATATATATATGTAGGTCTTTGGTTCTTCGGGTTTTCTCCCACGTAGAATTTGAAGTGTCTTGGCAACGTTTCGATGAAGTCTCATTCATCATCTTCAGGCTGGTGCTTTTGGCTTCTGCTTCTAGGAGCAATGTGTGGTCTAAGCTGTTTTTTCCTTTTAACTGCCAGTGGGGGTTTGAACTGATTGGCTGGGAGCTTGGCTATGTTCTGATTGGTTAGGGGCTTGGCTGTGCTCTGATTGGCTGGGGGGTTGGCTGTCTTCTGATTGGCTGGGGGAGTGTTCTGTTTGGGTGGGGGCTTTGGAACCCCACTTAGACCCATAGTCAGCTCCATAGGCTCACCTCTACAAAATCTAGCCAAATTTCTCGCCAAACAACTACAGCCCTATGCAGAATCCATCACCTCACAAGTAACAAACTCATTCCAGTTCATAGAGATCATAAAGAAACAAAACTTACAGCCCAGCGACCTACTCGTGAGCTTCAATGTCATATCCCTCTTCACCCAAGTGCCAATCAAAGAAGCCTTAACAGCTATCCAAAACAAATATAACCCCCCCAAACACATCCTAGATCTGACCAACCACTGTCTATCCAACACATACTTCATCTATAACGGACAAAAATACAAACAAATAGAAGGAGCACCCATGGGATCACCTCTCTCACCTGTCATTGCAAACCTCTACATGGAACACTTTGAAACCCAAGCTCTAGAAAAATCTGATCACAAACCCAAACTCTGGCTCAGATATGTAGATGACACCTTCGTAATCTGGCCACATGGGAAAGGAAAACTGGACAACTTCCTTACACACCTCAACAGCCTACACCCCAAAATACAGTTCACCATGGAAACAGAAGCTAATAACCAACTTCCCTTCCTGGATGTCTTAGTCTACAAGAAATCCAATGGCTCCCTAGGACACACCATCTACCAGAAGAAAACACACACAAACCACTATCTGCACGCACGCTCACACCACCACCCAGCACAGATCAACTCCGTAGCCAAGACACTCATCTCCAGAACCAAATGCCTAGCTGACGAACAACACCTAAAAACCGAACTACACACTCTCACTAATGTACTAACATCCAACGGATTCCCAAGAAATAAGATTTCTAACTTAATCCAAAAAGAAACTCCCACTAAAATCCATGACAGAGAACAAGAAAACGGCAAAGCCCTCCTCCCATACATAAAAGGCACCACAGACAAGATCAGCAAAGTCCTGCACAAATATAATGTCAAAACAGCATTCTGCACAAACAGAAAAATATCCACCATTCTAAGAAACCCTAAAGACAAAATTGAGTTAGAAAATCAAGGAGTATATGAAATCCCATGTACTGCTTGCCCCACTACATACATTGGACAAACCAACAGAAGGATAAATGCACGCATTGAAGAACACAAAAACTCAGTCAAAAGAGAGGAACCAACTTCTTCCCTGGTCCAACACCTTAAAGCCACAGGACATGAAATTGATTTCAAAAAGACCAGAACAATTGCCAAAACTGAACATTTTAATAACAGAATAATCAGAGAAGCCATCGAGATAGAAAAACGCCCCCACAGCATGAACAAACGAGATGATACCTCCCGCCTACCAGCCATTTGGAAACCCGCCCTTATTGACAAATGTATTCCTAACACAAAGATTGACACCAGAAACACACAGGATGCCACCTCCACACATCCACGCAAAAAGCAAACCCAAACCCACACCAATGATGAGGCAAGACCACAGACCAGGAGCCAGACCAGAGCTGCAACATTGGCCACTTTGAACCTCTCCAGCACAACAAAGCCCCCACCCAAACAGAACACTCCCCCAGCCAATCAGAACACAGCCAACCCCCCAGCCAATCAGAGCACAGCCAAGCCCCTAACCAATCAGAACATAGCCAAGCTCCCAGCCAATCAGTTCAAACCCCCACTGGCAGTTAAAAGGAAAAAACAGCTTAGACCACACATTGCTCCTAGAAGCAGAAGACAAAAGCACCAGCCTGAAGATGATGAATGAGATTTCATCGAAACGTTGCCAAGACACTTCAAATTCTACGCGGGAGAAAACCCGAAGAACCAAAGACCTACATACAAACACCCGCGAAAACCTCAGAAAACATATATATATATATATTCAATATATAATAGATTTATATTGGAGTTATCTTATGGCTTTCTTATTACTTATACCTTTAAGTCTCAAAACTTAAGTCTCTTCTATCCTTACAGTCTATTGAAAGTGTTAAGAGCAGTTTAGAGGCTGAACTACAATAAGAAATCTAAATCATATAATGAATTTCATGCAATTTTGTCTTTACTTTTCATTTAGATTGTATTTGGTTAACTTTAGTAAGTACATTTTTTTTACATTTTCAGCATAGACAGATATGAACCTAGTTCAAACTAAAGATAATTTAGTTGTAATTTAGAAAGAGGCAAAAGTCTAATTAATCTGTTGTCCAAAAATTAAGACAAATACTTCAGTAATGAAAATACCAGCAGATTAAACTTGGGGAATTATATCTACTTAAGAAAATAATAATTATTTGGTTAAATCTCTTTCTCTTGTTTTTTTTACATATGAAGAGATTTCGTTCTGATGAAAGTTGCCTTCCCCACCAGTAAGATTGAGTGAAAGTTTCACATTAACCAACATTTTTCTTCTTTGCAGTAAATGTTCTGAGGTTGTGTTCCAGCATTTCTATCTAAAAATTGACTAATTGACTCTGTTTCTGCAGATGGTATCTCTTAATTATTAGGTATTATAGTATGCATATTGCAAATGGAAATAAAATGGCAACCATAACAGCATGGAAGGCAGTATTTAATAGCATATAATACATACACATGTATATTAGAAGAAATAATTTGATTATCCACAAATAATCAGTGTTTATGAAGACATGCACAAAAGGGACATTTGTGTAATTAAAAATAATCAATTAGGGAAATTTACACAAAGAATGAATGAAACAAAGAACTGGCTATCTGAATATAATGATGATTATGAGCAAGATCTGATGCATTTGCAATCTACATAACTTTGAACATTAATTAAACTAAGTAAGTTTCAAAAAGCTATCACATATCAGTTTTCTTTAGGCAAGGTAAAATTTATCTTTTCAGTAGAAGGTCATCCCTGTTTTTCAGCTCTCCATTCAAATAGACAACTAATGGAATTCATACAGTAATAATAATAATAATAATAATAATAATAACAACAACAACAAACTGTTTATATTTCTTCTTCTGAAATGAAAGACTGAACTTTCATTTCTATTTCTATAAAATACTCATGTACCGGTAGGGCCAGGGTTTCCCATTAGGGATATAAGCAGTTGATTATAAAGAAATTTCGTAGTATTCAAACTGCCTTGCTTTAGAGCAGAGGTGTCAAACTCAATTTCATTGAGGGCCGCATCTGCATTGCAGTTGCCCTCGGGGGGCCAGGTGGGTGTGGCCAGGGTGGGTGCAGCCTACTGGGTGTGGATAGAGTGGGTGTGGCCTACTGGGTGGGCGTGACCAGTTCTACATCATTCACGTCAAGGGTGCCTGTGGGGGCCTGGGCAGGAGTGGGACAGATCTGAGGGTCTCTGGCAGAAGGTGGTTGGACCGGGGCAAGCGACAAGGCATGGTCCATTTCTTCATTCCTCACAAAGGATGACATCTCCCCAGCATGCACTCAGGGGGCGGGGCCGACACAGCAGGAGCTGGTTCCTCGCTGTTTCTAGACAGTCTTGTGGAGCTAAGACTGAATATGTTTCAGCATAGATGGCCACCACAAAATTGTACATTGGCTTCCGGATGACCTGGGCCAGGACCAAGGTAGCGGGGGCCGTTCCCTCACTGTTTCCAGGATGGCTTCGCAGGCCACATGAAACCACTTTAAGGGCCATATCCAGCCCCCGGGCCTTGTGTTTGACATGTCTGCTTTAGAGTATTACCTTTCACGCTACTGATAAAACATTATAAGCTGTATGGGCTTTTTCACCTTTAGTTATTCTCGGTATTATAAATGCATTTTGGGGCAAGGAGATTGATTTTAATCTCAGTATGCAGCAGCTTGTTACCAGGTTGTGTGTGTGCATGTGCAAAAAAATTTCCTGCAAACATTCTTAGGAAAAATTCCACATTCAGATATTGACATATCTTTTATTAGTTGCATAATCTGAGATTTTCTCTCTCTTTCTAGATTAAAGGAGTCCATCTTGATACAGAGCAGTATTGTGAAACATTTTCTTGAGTAAAATAGCATGTTATGTTGGAACATTTATATTTACAATCAGTTTCTTAGCAGTAAAATCTTATGTTTTGTATATCATTTGGCAGACTTCTAATATATGTTTTCAGTATTGATTTAGGAGTCATTTTCTTGGATATCTGTCAGTTTATCATTCATCGTGCTAAGGATAGGTAATTCCATCTCATCTTTCAAAATACTTGAATGTATCAATATGCAACATGACAAAGATGGAATAAGTCTTTGTGCCTTGTGCTGAACAAAGGAATAAGTTATTTAAGATATTATCCTTAGAGAGAATTTCAACTTTATGTATTGACAGGTTCATAAAAAGAAGGGATAAACATTTCCAAAACCAGGGCTCCATTATTTGAGCAAAGCCTTTGATTTAGCCTCTAAATTGTCTTTCAGAAACAATGAACTGTAATGTTTAATAAAGTGAAACTAAATAAAATATTAACTACATGGGGGAGGAAATTATATTATTAGCTTGATTTTAATTAAATTTAGATTTGGCTCTAGTACAGTAGTTAAAAACCTGAAAGGTCACATACCTTCCACTGATTAACTTTTATATCATATTTGCAAATTTGTTAATATGTGATAAAATTTGATACAGCATCACACATCTTGACTGTGACACTAGACTGCAGCTTTTATGGCTGCAAAAATCAGGACAATACTACAAGATTTTTTTTTTTTTGGTTTTTCCCCATTCTTCTCTTTTTTTCTATCATGTAGGCTAATGAAACTTTTGATAATGCAACATTTTGTGCATCATTTTTGGCATTGTAATGTTTGTGCCATTTTTATCTTTCAGGGTTTTTGTCTAGTGATGCAATTCAGAAATCCAGAGGTTTTTAATCTGGATTTTTTTTTGTAGTTTATTTGTAGACTACATATAAAATTTCAAGAAATTATTTCAATTTCATTTTTTCTATGAACTTTTATAGAAGACTCACCCACCATACCCTGCTCTCTAAAATAAATGTATGAATAATTTTCATCAACAGTATTATTTGAATCTTCATCTAAAATATGATTTGTCTTATTGTCCTTTAAAGATAATTTGTCTGACTTCATTATCCTGTATATCTAACTGATCAAACCTGTCGCAATATACTTCATCAACAGAAGCAGTCCTTGCATAAATAACAGAGCTATGAATCTAAAATGATAATTACCCGAATCTAATGAATCACATAAATCATTTATAATGAAAGGAAATAAACAGGGATGCTGAGATGAGCACATTAATAACTTAAATTTCTCAAAAGCTATGAGTACTTTAATTTATATGTTGTGTCCGTGGTTGGTAACAACTTAAGTTCTATAAGAGAAATAATTAGAAGCTAATCTAAAGGGGATAAATATAGCCATTTCAGATTGCAGAAATGAATATAAAAGTTCTGCTAAATTATATCCAATGCAATGACACTGTATGTAACTGTATGTAATACACAGAAAGGTGGTAATATTAAGTAGACATTTGAGTTTCCTGAGTGTTAAATTTTATTTCACTTGAGCCAAAAGGAAACAAGAGTCATACATTGTAACACAGCTCTCATCTTCTTAATCTGCCATATATTGGACAAACAAAGAAATTAGGATGGAGTTTTGCCATTTATTTCTGACTTCAGGATTGAAGAATTTCAGGAAAGTATCATCAATCACTTGGCTGGGAATTTTGATTAAAAATCTTCTGACTGTCATGATCTGGCCAGGGATCACAAAAGAATAACTATTCATTTCACTCCAAGTAAAATTGGTGTGTTCTGTTTCAAATAGGAAATATTCACATCAAATCTTGCTTAATTTAAAATTATAGCATGGGAATAAGCAGAAATTGCTACTCTCATTGAAACCTTCAGAAAACAATTGTTACCCAGTGTGTCGTACAGCATGGACCTAAGATTAAGACATGGGAATACTATCATTTCCAGTATGTCCCACTTTTGGAAGAATGCAACTTCTATAGAATTATTGCCACAAATATAAATTCTGAAATTATATTTCTTAATGTAAATAAGGTTTCATGAAGTCCAGTCATAAGAGAAAAAAAATCATGTGCAGTTTGTTCCTTTAGCAATTAATAGATAGCACTCATACTATAAATTAGTAAATGATATTGTATTCCATGTAAATATGATGTGATTATTGGTAATTGTGAGAGCCAGTTAAAAATGTAGATAGCAATTCATCCTTTACTTTGTTCATTGGAAAAATGACTGGTCAAGCCAATAGCTCTATGTGGCCTCCATGTCAATGGACTGGCTTGATGAAGAGGATTCAAAAGTTTTTGGTTTAAATCCCAAATTTTTGAGCTTTCAGAAATGTCAGCAGATTTGTTTAGAATAAAGTGACAGGCAGGCAAAGAAGAAAAGAAAGGGGAAATCTATTTCAGTACAGAAAAATAAGTTAGAATTTTGGTATGCAGCTTTGACTTTATCTATTTGCCTTTCCATGTAGCTTCAATGCACCCTAAATTAGATTGATCTCTCCCACACCACTGCTACTTATTTTACGTGATACAATCTAGATTAATTCTGCTAAAGTCAATGAAGCTATAACTCTTTTTTTCTAGGCAGACAACTTAAATCAAAAACTGGCATTGTAACTTTCTCAGTGATGATTGCCTTATAATCTCAAGTTTCAGATTCTGAACACCTGCAGATTGCCTTTTGTGTACTCCTCTGGACAGCTTTGGTTTAATGAGAGATTCATTTGAGAATTTCAGTTCTCTGTTCCTTTTGTTTCTTCTACAGAACTCTCTTCTCCAATTGTCATTGAACCCACTATCTATATTTTGGAAGTCTGACACTTTCAATTATCAGTGGCATTAGTTAGGATCAAATGAGTTTTGGCTTGACATTTAGAGTGCTTCATAGAAGTCTCAGGAACTTCTCAGAGCAGGAATGAGTAAACAGTGCTGTGTGCTTTTTATCTCCATGAATATATCCTCTGACTACAGTTGCTGAAAATTAATAATGATTCCCTCCATCTTCAGACACACGAAAAGGCATTTCATAATTTTATAAAAATCTAAAATTTTTCTCCCTTAAACAAAAATAACAATGACAAAAACATAACTGCCCAACCTAAAACATCTCTTTGGTGTGATATGGCCAAAGAAAGCTAAGTAGAATCATCTACCTCAAAATTGTGCTCTTCTATTTTGAGGCAATAATTAAAATTTATATTAGCAACAGCACTTAGACTTATATACCGCTTCACAGTGCTTTACAGCCCTCTCTAAGTGGTTTACAGAGTCAGTATATTGCCCCCAACAATCTGGGTCCTCATTTTACTGACCTCAGAAGAATGGAAGACTGAGTCAACCTTGAGCCGGTGAGAATCAAACTGCCGGAAGTCAGCAGAATAAGCCTGCAAGACTGCATTCCAACTACTGCGCCACCACGGCTCATCTTTTTTTTACACTCGGTAGTAACTTTGAATCTCTGCCTGAACAATCCTGGAATATTGTGCTAAGCAGTGCTTTTTTTGTAAAAAAAAAAAAGTGCTGGAACTCACACACGTCATACAACCCGCCTTGCCTACCCTACAAGGTTCCATCCAAAAAAGGTGCCGGAACTCCATTCTGGGCATTCTATGACAAAAAAAAGCCCTGGTGCTAAGTATAAACAAACAAAATGGATCAAAAATCTAAATCAGTGTTCTCTGTGAAATTTGCTCATAATGCTGCTTTATTTCAGGCTTACTTTCATAGCTCTCTTTAAAATATTATAGTATTAAATTCATGGTGATGGGAAAAAATATCCATATCTTAACAGAGATGCTTTTTATCAAATAAGTAAATGTCCAGTATAATATTTGTGATGATTTCAAAACAAGCTAGATGGTTGTATGAGAGTTTTGTATTAGAAAAGGCGAATCACAGAAACACTCATCTTTCTGGAAGAAAAAAAATAGAAAAAAAAGCAACATAATTAGCCAGGCAATTGCCAATTAGGATGGTATCAATGAGAGATGAACCTGGTTAACCTCATATTTTCTAGGGATTGGTAAGCAATAAAATGTTTATTGTACCACAATTCCCAAAGATCAGATCTGGCAGGCACCTGCTATTTATTGTATTTAAATTCAGTTATTTCTTTGAGACCCAAAAACAAGTTTATTACCTCAGCTACTAGACCTCTAATTGGCATTAAAACACTAGAAACAAAGACAACAACGAATGATATGATTGGTACACATCCTTTCACACTTTCGTATACCATGTTGATAGAATAATCATTTCTACTTACTAGAAGTGATATAGACATAGCTGTAGAGGTAGATGTTCTATCATCTTTTATCATTTTCATCTTGTGTGGTAAGATCCCTTTACCACGTTGACTTATTCAACAGTATGAATTAGCTCAATGGTAAAAAAAAAAAGAAGAAGAAGAAGAAGAAGAAGCTTTCCGGGATGTCTGAATGATCTCTTTGCCCAGAGTGTATTTCAAGATGTAATGCCAGATTTCTGTACCGTGTACTTCACTTTTCAGTTCTACTTACTCACAACAATTTGTGAGTAATAAATTACTTGAGCAAAATCAGAGTAGAACAAGAAAGGCTTAATGTCATCCCCAGATATTATTGCTCAATGGTCTTCTTGTCACTTTTTCAGCTTCTTAATCCATTTATAGTTAGTAGTGCTACACTTTAAAAATTTGATCCTCTTCTCAGATGCAAAGGCACATATTATCACAGCACGATCAATTCCCAAATGTAAACTGATATTCCATTCTAGACAGTTTGGATTAGCAGTCAGGGAGGAAATTCTAGACACTTAATTTGAAGTGATCTATCCATGAACGGGAAAGCCATTTTGTTTCTGCATTTCTAACAGGGCTGCAAAACGCATTTTTAGGATAGCAAAAAGCTTTCTTTCTATGGAATATTTTTTTTAAGTGTTTGCAATTGGTAACTTGATACATATCGGTATGTAGACAAGATGCTTTCCTTGAAGTTCTTTAAGAATGTCCATCAGTTAATCACAATCTTTAATATTTGAACGTTACTGTACTGTATCTGTTCAACAAATGTCATTTTGCACCAGGATGGCAAATATTTATCTGTCTAAATGTTGTATCAATCCAAACAACCATGTGCCATTGTGAAGGTTGCTAAGGTTCACTTCAAATCGCCTTAGTTACTTAACACTGGAAGGCTACTGGTTCCATACTATATTCCCTAATCAAACTAGAGCACAGATACCTGCAGATACAATATTTCAGATGACTGGTATTTGAGTAAAATTTATTTTCATTTGACTGATGAATTAATATTTTTCATTTTTAAAGTATAAATTATAGTTATTTTAACCAAATTATTTCTGTGGTATGATTGATATAATTAAAATTATAAGTGTGTATCAAATATAGCTGAAGAAAGGTGGATTAGCCACGCAAAAGAGATGGGCTTCCATTCTGAATATTAGTTTCCATAAAGCTTTAATTCATATCTAATTCTTTACCAATCTACCATGCTTTAAATTACAGTACTACAGGAATTGTGCCAAACAGATGTCATGATGGAAAGTAGAAGAAGAGGGTCTATTGAATTCATTGTTCAACAGGACTACTCACCAGTCAGTCTAGTTCATTCAATATCAGCCTACAATTATTTATTCCAATCAAATCTTTAACAAGTAAGTAGAATATGAATATATGGAGGAGATCCCAGCAAATAAAACTATTATTATGGGACAGGATACTTGCGGGACCGTCTTCTGCCTCATGAATCCCAGCGACTGGTTAGGGCACATAGGGTTGGCCTCCTACAGGTCCTGTCTGTTAGACAATGTCGTCTGGCAGGGCCTAGGGCAAGGGCCTGCTCTGTTGCTGCCCCAGCCCTCTGGAACCAGCTTCCCTCAGAGGTTCGTACTGCTCCCTCCCTCCTAGCTTTCCGAAAACTCTTGAAAACACATTTATGCAGACAGGTTTGGGGTGTGTGAGCTGCGCTCTGCCCCTGGGCCTCTGATTGTGACTGTATGTTGTATGAGTGAAATTGATTGCCTGGTTTTTACACTGTGAATTGGTAGTTTTAATTGATTTTGTGTTATACTTGTATTTTTGTTGTGAGCCGCCATGAGTCTTGGGAGAAGGGCAGCATATAAGTCTAATCAAATCAAATCAAATCAAATCAATTATTCCCTATTTCAACTGGTCTTCTCTTTCTCTCTCAACAAAAGGCTGATGGAAATAGTTTTTAGAGTGAGCTCTAAATGTGGGTTCTACAAATCTTAAGCTTCCCATAATATTAAGAAGAATTGAATCAATATATTGATTAGGAACAGAATTCTTAGCTTCATGTAAATTGATCAGTAGTTAATAAGCTTGTGCAAGGTATTTTGCATTGCCTCAATGTCTCCTTTGAGCTTCTTCCTGTCATTTACAAAACCAGAAAAGGCTCTTGGCTTTTACATGTGTCGTAGAAAACTCTAGAGAGTCTTCATTGGGTAGTAAACTGTGTAAATTGATGTAACTTGGCAACTCCACTCTTGGTAGCAAAAGGGCCATGTTGTTTCAAGAAGCAGCTTTAAGGGAATATTTTACTTGAAATGTTATTGAAGTGAAACACCTTTACTTTTGACAATCCTGGCTCGATTAAACTGGCAAATACCATGACTGAAATCCTTAGGAATATAGTTATACTTTGCAAAGAAGAAATCCCTCAATTGCATGCATGAATGCATCTATTTAGAAGCTCAGATAAAGGAGAATGCAGTTGCCTTAATGGATATACATAGACTTCGGCATACTAGAAAAGGGAATTGAGCAGAACAAAAGTCACATAAACCAAAAGCACTCATCCTAGCGATATGGTGCTTTGATTAAAGAACTAAGAAGCACTTGAACTAAGAACAGAAAGCAAATTAATTCCAGCAAGGACAATTCTACCAAGTAGGGTCTATTTCCAAAGGTGGGCTTTCGCCATAGCGAAAAATTTGGGGTTTCTATTGTTAAGTAAATTAAGACATGAGACCATAGAATAGATCTAAAGTAAAAGAACCTGTGATAAGATTTCCAGTAAAATGCCACGTGGTCAAGAAAACTATGGCATTCACCAAGAATTCCAGGAAGAACTAAAGAGTTGAATTGAGAGGAGTTGGTTCTTTTCTGTATTCATGTCAGAGCACCTAAAAATTAAAGCAATGAGCAAATAAAATAGGTATAAAATAGGTCAAAGAAATATAGCATGTGTGAAAAGTATATAGAATAAATAGGATTAAAACTAAATGACAACCATCCACTATGGGGCCAGCTTGACAGCATTTTCTCTTGTCAGCATGAGGTTTTCCTCCATACATGTTGAAGGATATCATATGTGGATTGGTACTCCACATTCCCAGAGTAATTTTTATAGGAGTTGATTCTGAAACAGTGTAATAAGGTCTGTTGCCACATGAAGTTCTCATTCTCTTCCTAGCTGCTCTGGTTCTGTTCTACTTTATATTGCTAACTTGGAGATCAGAATCTCTTCCTGATCCCCAGGTCCTGGCCTGGACATAGATATGAAAGATTGTACTGAGCTCTGTAGAAATCTGAGCTCTTTTCTATGAAGAAAACAGGCAAAGTTTTGATGCACCATAGTGACTACCATCTTGATTTTTTTATGATAACTTGTGGACTTATCTCAAGACAATGAGTAGATTTACCCGCCTATATCTATCAACTTCCCAAAATCAAAAGACTGGGCATAATGTGATTAACACAGTGTCTTAGCTTAATTCAGCAGGGCTTCCCAACACACATGAATATCATAGCCTATGCTTTTCTACATAGGTATAGATATATGTTATATGAAAATATACTGCACTTTGGTAATTCAACTTCAAAGGCAAAATACAAGCAATGAAGCAGAGGGCTTTAAAAACAGGGAAGCTATATCACAGTTGTTTCCTTCACATTAAACATTCTGCAATTATTTATTCAGAGTGAAATCAATACAGGTAATTCTGAGAAAGTAGCTGGAAGACTGCAACCTGGGTATGTGCAGCATTTATATGCCTATGACTCAGTTTCCTTTTTAAGTTTGAAGTAATTTGCATTTTATGTCTACCATCTATGCATACACCAAGGTAAATATCTAAATATTGATCTTTTTCTATCTTTGTTTTTCTTTTTGACAGTTTTATATTGAATTTATCCTTTTTCAATCTCTGTAATTTCAAGGGAAACTGCTGCTTCCAACTGAAAATATCAGAGCTGACATTTTTTAAGTCCTGACAGCCTAAAAAAAGGTTCTTGAAATAATAATCCTTTAAAAATAATTATAATAAAAATTAGCAGAGCTTTGAAAATGCCAAATCTATTATGAAAATGTATGATTGAGAAGTTTAGGTCCATTCAAAAAGAAAATGTGTCATGCATTTTTAACCTGTGGCAAAGCAGAGCTCATCAGGAAACTAAAACATTTTTAAAAGTTGTAATGGCTGTAACTTGCAACACATCTGAATCTGCTAACATGTATCCCATTAAAAGCATCTGATGTCTTACATCGAGTGTGTGTGTTTCTCTCTCTTATGTTTTTTTCTGCGTTGCAATGCCTGATGCCAAAAGGAAGGCTTTTTTCATTCCTTTTGTAATCTGTAATTAAAAGCCGTGAATAAGGGTCTATCTATGTAAAGCAAAAGCAGAGTAGCTGAGGTACTCTCTTATGTAGAATTTTATTATCCATTGGAGCATGAGAGTTTCTAATCCAATGGGATATAAATGATTGTGTTAGGAAATGGCAGCTAGATATAGGCAGATTGCCAGATTGCCAGTTATTCATTGCAGACCTATGTGGGAGGCATTCTGCAAGTAAGAAACCAGAAAAAAATATATTGGGTTGGGTAGATCTAAATTGCATTGAATGGGAGCAGTTGCACTGTCAGTGGAAGAGATTAAAGCTATTCCTATTGTATAGCTCTGTCCAGAACCATAACTGAGAAGAAAATTCTCTAGTGAAAACAATAAAAATGGCTTTTAAACTGTAAATCTAATCAGTATTGACTCAGTGCAACTTTGGAATTCATTTCTGCGCTACAAGATATCTCTTTTCTGCTTTTTAATAGGTGCTATAACTGGACTAGGAGGGAGGAAAAATGCAATCAGCATTGATTTTTCCTAAAATGAGAATCCACAGTGTCAGAAACTTCTATAGTTATGACTCATTTGTTCTGAAATCTGCAATATTTTCCTGGGAGAACAGTTTGCAGAGATAGGGTCCAAATAAGTTATATGTTTTTGCTTTGAGTACATTTGGACACAATGCAAGAGCAAATAATAATGTATCACTGATTATAGCCAAATGGCTTAAGCAATTGAGCCACCCTATAATGGACAAACAAGCAATAAATTCTGTATTCTGCAATGAAACAGTCATACCAATGTTTTCCTAACCTGGGAAATTATATTGTACAATATAATAACAATGGCATAAATAGCCATATATACATATATACAAATACACACACACAGTCACACACACACACACACACACACACACAGAGAGAGAGAGAGAGAGAGAGAGAGAGAGAGAGAGAGAGAGAGAGAGAGAGAGAGAGAGAGAGAGAGAGTTTAGGAAGGACTGCATTAGAAAGTACTGAGGGGACATCATCTTCAATAATTTTCTTATTGTTGAAAGAAGGTGCTATACCTTTACTTCTTCCATCCCGCTTTTCTGAGGTAGTTGCTTACTTCATGCATGAATATGAACTAAGCACATAATTTAATTCAGTATTATAACTCAGGTTGTTAAGTTGAAATTTTACTGAGAGAAATTTTCAGAAGTTTCATAGAAGGGATAAATGTATTTTTCCTCCACTCCCAACAATGAATTCTATTCAAAGATACTGGCACAATGTCTCCCCATCTACCCCATATCAGCACTGATAAAGAATGTAGAGAAATGTGGATGCCCTATTCTCTGAGCCCTACGCATCTGAAAGAAATTGTATTGGAAATGCAGGACTGCAATCAGTAGTCTTGTACAGTCAGAACTCCCATTGCTCTTTGATTTGCAAATGAAGAAGGTTCTTTCTACAGTAGTAGTTGGTCACTGAACCTATACATATTCTAGGTGTGTTTGCATGTAGTCTTGAACTACTCTGGATGTTTACAAATGTTCAAATCTGTGCAGAGAACTGATCAATAACCACAGCTTTTATATCTTCTTTTTCATACCATAGAAATAAAAAGATGAACATGGTAAAGTAGAACATAGGGCAAACCTTCTGTAACAAACCTGTGTACATTTATTAAATTTCTTGATGTATTCATTTTTCCCTGACCTTCTGTGTAGAGACCACTCAGAGTAGTTAATAGGCTAAAACCATATAATTTAACAATTGCAATGATTAACATATCTCAAAAGAACTAGCTCAATAGTAAGGCTAAATATAACTCCGCAAGAGAATGTGTTCCATAAAACAAAAGGATGCTCTGTTTCATGGGCCCAAACACAGATTTCTCAAAATGGGGGCACATTTTTGCTGGTCCTAATGCCAAGAAAGTTTGGCGTAGTTTCTTAGTTAATCAGGCTTTAGTCCAAACCATTTATGACTTCAAAAATTAATAGTGGTACTTGCACAAAAGGCAACCAGTATATGCCTTTCAATAGAATAATCTATTCCCAATATTGTGCTCCAGTTTGCAAACTAGCTGCTACATTATACCTTGATGAGCATTTTTCATATACATAAACTCAGCTACAGAGTATTCAGTAAATGCAATATAGATTTTTGTAGGAAATAGGCAAGTCGGGTTTACGAATTTATAGTGCGCATAAGAGCAAGGTCTCCTACTTTGTCATTTCATGCACATAAAAAACTTACAATGTGAAATACTGTATATGGGGTGTTAAATAAAGTTTGCATACTGAAAATGAATCATGTTAGAAAATAATAAGTAGAAAAGAGAACTGCCAAACTGGCACTGATTCTTTCATGCTGAAGATAAGAACAGCTCAATTCCCATTGTTTGCTTGCCGTGAAGCTCTGCGCATTTCCACAGGAGGATTTCTATGATGACTGCAGTGTTAAAGGTCTAAACTAATTTCTGGCAGTATTACCTGAAACTATTGAAAAGTTAAGTTTTCATTTGTTTGCTTCTACTGTACAATATATTGTAGATATTATGGCATCTTTTCCCATTGGAGGAAATTCTCCCCTCCTGCATCCTTAGCTTCAAGTCTTTGAAGGGAAATTCAAGATCACTGTGCAGTTACTACTTTGTAATCCAGAAAAAGACAGCAATTTATAAGTATTATGTCATTTTCAATGTTCTTCAGTACTGGATCATCCAAATTACTCATGTTTTCTTTTGCACTTCTGTCTTTTTTTTTTCTTTCCCTTCGATGGGCAGCAGCTCAGATTGATTGCTTGGTTATATTTCATCAGTTCGGTGTCAACCCTTGGTAATTTCATACAATTCAACTACAGGATGATCTGTCCAGAGCCTGGTCCTTCAGAGCTTCTACTGCTATGTAATTGAGTTTATCCACATTTCTGCTGATCATCCTCTATTCTCTTTCCTTCCCCCTTTCCAGAATTATGGACTTTTCAAGAGAATTGGATCTTAACATAGTGTGCACAAAATCTAATAATTTGACCCTAGTCATTTGTGTTGATTAGTCTCTAATGCATTTGCATGCTTGGCTATCCATGGTATATTCACGAATAGTCTTAATACAGGTTCAAAAGCTTCAAAACTCTATCTTATTCTACTTCTTCAGAATCCAGCTTTATAATTTTATAAAGTACCACAAGGAATAACATTGCCTGGATGATTTTAATTTTGTAGGTATATAAGGTGACCAACTTTTTTACAATGAAAAGGAGGACACAAATAAATTGAAGAAAAAATATCATAAATAAAAGAAACATTTTATTCATTGCAACAATAATACAGAATACACTATAATATGATAAATGCATAATAAAAACATTTGTAACAATAACATTTTATATTGTAATTATGCTTACATGCCGTGCCCCCGTCCACAGCCGTCCCGCCAGCACTGCTGCCCCGCCGTGTAGAGTGGGCCCCGCAGCTCCCAAAGCACCAGCTGCACCGGCTGTGGCCCCAGGGGCAGCCTGCCATCAACACACTGCCCACCCTGTGGAGCCCCGTGTAGAGCAGGCCCTATGGCTCCCACAGCACGGGGAGCAGCCGGCTACCACCACCCTTCACACCCCTGCCCGCAGCAGCCCCACCGCCCCTGCCTCTTGCGCCCACAGCCATTATTGCCCTTGCAGAGTCGAAGATCAAGAGAAAATTACCATGGTGTTGCCACTCCAATCTCCTCCAGGTATCTTCGGGACTAACTAGGAGATGGTGTAGTTGGGTAGCAGGGAGGGGTGCAAAGTTCCTGCCAATTCGCCTTCACTGCAGACAACTTACATGTGCAAAGTTTGCCGGCCGGGTGTTTTGGTGCACTCAGCAGCAATTCCTATTGGCTTTTGAAAGCCAGTAGGGGGAGTAGCACAGCTCATGCAAAAGTTAAAAAAAAACCATCAAAAAAAGGTACCAGAACGCCATTCTGAGTGTTCTATGAGAGAGAAAAAAAAGCTCTGCAGATTAGTCTTCAAATATTGAAAAGGAGGACATGTAGGAGGACACTTTTCGAGGGAGGACAGAACTCACAAAAGGAGGACTGTCCTCCCTAAAGGAGGACGGTTGGTCACCTTAAGGTATAGGCACATCATGATATCTGAATATATTTTCTGAAACGTCCATTGCAACTTTATCAAGTGCTAATCTGCAGCTTATTTCTTGACAGCTTATATCTTTGCTTTTATCAAGAATCCCCTAAAAGGTAGAAGCTATCCAACCCTTCTGTGTTTTAATTGTTATTTCTAAGGTTGGTTGCTCCACATATCAACAATAGTTTGGACATTATTAGAACGTGCAGATCATTTACATTTTCAGCTATCAAAATAGTGTCATATGCCTGGCATAATGTATTAATGTATCTTTTCTAGTACATTGCTCATCTTTTCAAATCCAGCCTCCCTCAATATATTGAGCATACAGTTTGAATAAATAAAGAGAGTATACAGCTTTACTTCATTATTTTGCCAACCTGGAGCTGGTCTGTTTCACCATGTTCTCTGCATACTGTGGCTTCCTGACCTTTATATGGATTTTGTATTAGGATAATGAGATGTTTTGGGATTCCCAGATTTCTAAGGATTTTTCAGAACGTGACATGATCAGCACAAGTGAAGACCTTTCTGTGAAGCACTCACTGACATATTTTTGGCATTATTCTGTTTCTCAGTTATCCAGCCTGCATTAGCAATAAAGCTAGGTTAAACTTGTCATCTTCTGACTAAAAGTATCCAGTTCCACTCAATTTTAATTCACTAATATTTAACATGCCAGTGTGCAGTCACTTAATTTCATATTTCTCTGTGTTGAACTTTCCCATGTTCTTGTTCATTATATCCCATGACCTCATTGTTATTCTGTTTTTTTCTGCATGATTACTTCAGAAACTACATGTCCTAAAATTTTAATCTAGCCACATCATAAACACCATTAGTACTGCAAAAGATCCTCAGCATTACCTCAATAGCAGTTCAGGGTTATTCAACCCAAGGGAGCCATCACATGGCACTATATTGTTGTCTGTAACTTGTCTATTCTTGTAGTTTTCTCTTTTTTAAAAAAGTTAAAAGATATTTGTATTGTTAGAATAGTAAATTGCAAAGGAAAAAAAACTACATTAGATAATGCTGGTCAATTAAAACAAAGAGAAACAGCTAAGCATAAACAAAAACACTGTGGGGAAACCTTCTAGTGACATATTCTTCCTTTCCCTTTCATTTGTTTTCCCAACTATTGACCACAGCCTAGATATTTATAATTTATATTATGCATTACAATTATTTTTAGTATTCATTTAAATCCTTTTGTATAATTTTCATTGGTCACATTCATTTTTTCAGAAACCATATTCTAAATGTCTGAGTTTGACTGCTTTGTAATATTTAGCATTTAAGTGAGCCACGTGGTTTTCTTTGTAGAGGAGTGTTTTACCATTGCCTTCTCCCATGTGGTAGGAAATGATGTCTCTGTCATTATCACCAAAATGATAATCTACGTTCAGTATCTTACTATACTGTTCCTGTCCAATTGAAGAGCTTGCTCACTTCCTTTATCTGGGATGCTCTTTATATCTTGCTAGTAGTATATACATATTTTGAGCTATACTCCCAGTGTTTTTCACTCATCCCATCCAATAATACCTCTACCCCAACAATGAGGCAACATAGCAGCACTGGGGAGAGAACAATTCAGAGTGGGGGTCATATCTTTCACATTTCACACCTAAAGAAATAAAGACATTTATTGTGATCATTAATGAGAGAAACTAGGAAGAAAAAAAATGAAATATGCAGGTGACATCATTATGCAAACTCACATTATCACTTGTGTCCTTATTTTGTGGCCATCATAGTTAGCTTCTGATATGATTATCCATGATTGACTCTGGGGAAGTGAATTCTGTGAAAGTGCCCTCTACATCATAGGGGGGGAAAATCACATAGTCAGAGACCGCCAAATTCAAGTATTTTAATAGAGAATTCTTTCTTCTTTCTTGTCCTTTATTTCTTTCTCTCACGTCCCACACAGATTATTATTCCTAAATCTCAAAAAAGAAAACAAAACCAAAAAACCCTCAGAGCTATAAATATAGAAAATTTTGATTCTTTACTTTAAGTAATCTTTGATATTTGTTTTCTTTGTTCATCTGCCCAGAATATATCAGAAACCTATTTTTAATCTAGTTTTGCTAACTAATCATTGAAAATATTTTCATGTTGTCTGGAAATGAGAAGACACTCCATAATTAAATTGATCTCTATAGTTAGCTCATGAAAATGTGAGAGGGAAGAAAGTTCAATAAGATATACAAACCTTTTCTTTCCCTCCTTCCTTCCCTTTATTCTAAATATTCTTAACTTCTTTTCTATTAAAGGGATACTCAAACTAGTTGACACAAACATTCACTGTAGTTTCCTTCTACTGGCCATTGATGTTCTTGGCAGAAATTAGACAATATTTAGGTGTTTCATAGTCATGTTGGCATTGACAGGACTTAATATCAAATGTGTTTGCTTTGAAATCCAAGGATTTCAATTTTACAAAAGGTGTTTTTGGCACTCTTCAACATTACCCACTTTTGGTCTGGCACTAAACCAGAATGAGAAACATTTTATCTTTATAGTTTGTAACCAATTAGGTTCAATTTAATATTGAAAAACTGTAGAAGGTATTTTCCTGGTTTTCATAATTCTGTTTTATTTTATTATTTCACCTGGGAAATACTGCTACTTTCCAGAGGAACAGATCACTTGTATTAAATTGCAGAGTGGTTCTGGGAATTCTTAAACACAATTCATTAAAAATATATCAGAAAACGGATTTAGTCATAGTCTTATTTAATTGATCTGAACACTTCTGAGCAGAGGGCACTTATTTTAATAACTGTTTTCTGTCTGTGCTTTGAAGCTTTCACTGTGGTAATGGGCAAATTTATTTTCATCATTTGCAAAATTGCTGTTTCTGAGAAAATTATTGTATACACTCTAATGGGGGCTACTCTAAATGTACCCCAAAACCGTCAACTACTCTCTAAAGTAAAATACTCTAAAGTTGGCTCCTAAAATGGCTTTGGTAATGTGCAAATTATACAAC
This sequence comes from Bothrops alternatus, assembly GCA_034064705.1. NCBI lineage: Eukaryota > Metazoa > Chordata > Lepidosauria > Squamata > Viperidae > Bothrops > Bothrops alternatus. The sequence goes on from JARGCV010000075.1 coordinate 14,785,013, forward strand.
TATACAGCTGTATGGCACATGTACCGGTATCTTTCCCCTACACATTGAACAACCAGAAGGCAGTGCCTTCTTTATACATTTTATTTCTAGAAAGTTTTATGTTCCAATAGTTTTGCCTGTTTTATGGGTGATGGAATTTCCCCACTAGCATCCACTATAAGAACATTCATGTAGCATGCCCCCCCAATAACTACTTTGTTTTTGACAACAAAATAATAGACTGTGCTACCTTATCTATGTTGTCATATTGTTTATGTATCTCAATCCACATAATCCTTAATTTACAACAGTTCATTAAGTGAATGTTTGAGCTTACAGTGGCACTGAAAAAAGTGACACGATCATTTTCCACACTTACCAGCATTGCGTCATCCCCATGGTCACATGATCAAAATGCAGATGCTTAGCAACAGATTCATTTTTAACAGAATAATAGTATAAAAGAGTTGAAAGAGACCTTGGAGATCTTCCAGTCTAAGCCCCTGCTATTCCATTCTGGACAAAACAGCAATTTTGCAAATGAAAAACCTCCAGTGATGGAGTACTCACAACTTCTGAAACAAGCCATTCCAGGGGTTAGTTGTTCTCATTGTAAGGAAATTTCTCTTTAGTTCTAGGTTGCTTCTCTCCTTGATTAGTTTCCATCTGTTTTTTCTTGTCTTGCCTTCTGGTGCTTTGGAGAATAGGTTGAACCCCTCTTCTTTGTGGCAGCCCCATAGATATTGGATATCATGTCACCCCTAGTCCTTCATTTCACTAGACTAGACATATCCAATTCCTGCAACCATTCTTCATATATTTTAGCCTCCAACTCCCAAATTATTTTTGCTGCTCTTCTCTGCACTCTTTCCAGCATCTTAACATCTTTTTTATATTATGACTTACCAAGGCATTATAAAAGCATCTTATTAAGACATTATAAAGTAGTACTAACACTTCATGTGATCCTGATTTTATGCCACTGTTAATGCAGCCTAGGATTGTGTTGGCTTTTTTAAAAGCTGCAGCACACTACTAGCTCATATTTAAGTTATTGTCTACTAGGACTCTAAGGTCCTCTCGCAGTTACTGCTTTTGAGCTAGGTTCCACATATTCTATATCTGTACATTTGTTTTTTCTTGGCTAAGTGTAAAACCTTACTTTTTTCACCATTGAATTTCATTTTGTTAGATAGGGCCCAGTGTTTTACAGTAAAAACTTCTTAGCAATATTAAAACCATTTTTCTAATAAGTTACTTTTGTACAAATGCTACCCTGGATAGAACAATTGAACACATATGTCTAACACAATTTTATAACTTATTCACATGCATTAATGTTATACAACTTATATATCTTTTTGTCTTGGTAGCTTCCACTTTCTGTTAAACTGTCTGAAGTTTAACAGAAACTTCTGTCTGTGGTACTAGGCATGTGTTACATGAATACATTATGCAGAAATTGCATTTAACTATTTTTATACATCTTTTTGTCTTAGTGGCTTCCACTTTCTGTTAAATTTCTGTTATTTTTATATTGATATTTTTAAAGTAAAAATGTTTGAAGAAAGTTGTGCACGATACTAGGTATGCATTACATGGATATATTATGCAGAAAGTGCATTTACAGATCTTCTTTTGGCTGACTAAAATAAGCCATTTAACATCAATCGTTTTACCCTTCCAACACATTATCTATATTCTTTGACTGAAACTTACAGATTAAAATATTTTATCAAAAAGAAAGAAAGAAAGAAAGATCAGGTTTCCATAAACCAGAACTTATTTTGTTGTTATCCTTGGTGGTATTCAGTCATTTCTTTGACAGATATTTTGGAAGAGTGAAAAGGCTAATAGAAATAGCAGTAATATATAATGGGAAAATGTCATTGTTTGCCAGCTAATCATGGTGCCATAGCAATGAGCTGTAAAGGTTGAACTTGTTTTGTTTAATTTTATCCAGCTATGGCTATTCTGATATTTTGTGGAATGGATCAGTCAGCAGAAACCACTGGCATCATTATCTGTATCTGATGATGAGATTTCTGGTGGTATGAAACATACCTTATAGCCTTGGTTAGATAAGAAGCTATTACTACCATGGACCCTTCATCCTTTTCAATTCTTTTTTTTTAAAAAAAAAACCTCTGCTGCTCCCTATCCTATATAGCTACATGTTTGCTTTTATGTGATAGTTTTATATTTATCTGTAGCAAGGCACAATTTGATCCAAGGTGACCCTTTTTTTAAATACCAATGAAAGTAACAATTTGAAGTAACTTCAACAATTTAAAACTATATAGGTAAGTTGACACTAGAATCATTGATTTGCTTTAAACCTCACTGTAGAATATATGGCCAGTTTTGCCTCCATATACAGAATTACTTGAGGTGCAAATTCAATCATATTCATTAAAGAAGTTTGCATGACTCAAGAAGATTATTTCATTGAAATATTTAGGGAAGAGCTACCAGAGATTCAGAAGAAGCATTTCTATCTTGAAAAACATTGCTGCAAAACCAATCAGCCTTGATCAAACATAATCTGTCTTTGACCTTATCTCACAGGGCTAGCTTCTCTGCATGCACAGAAATCACTTTCTATGAATTAAGTGAATAATAGAGAATTGCTTGGTTCCACAATTTGTGAGATGCACCCACCAACACAGTTCTCTCAAATCTTTACCCTCACCCATTCATATATCTAGGTTCCAGGGTATCCAATTGTGGCTTTTTGCCCAGGTAAAAGAATTACCCAGGTAGCTATCTGACATCATTTGTTCCTTCATGGAGAAATCCTCTCTTCCACATGGAATCTGGATATGACACAACAAACAATCTTTTTTTCTGCTTTTAAATAAATGGCTCCAGTTTTCCACTTCCATAATGCCATGATAGATAGCACAGCAAATTCACCCTTAGAAGTCCACAATTTCCATTGCCACCATAATCATGGCTACTCCCATTGCCACTATAATCATAATTACCTATTGCTACCATAATTATTGCCACCCCAGTGCCTATTCCCATTGCCACCATAATCACAGCTAATGCACAGTAGCTATTAAATGTTACTGTGCATTTAATTCTAGTGAAAGAATTGAAAAGCAAGAAGATGATGTAATATTTGAATATTTAAGAAACCAAATCCTTTAACCTACTCTATGTTATAGATTGCATCACCTCTTTTTACCCATAACCCAATCTTGACCATTAGGGCAATTGGTGAACAATAAGGAGATAGAGGTCCTTCACACATGGTCCCTGTACCTGTTTCTTGTCTGGCCTTCTGTTAATTAAATGAGTTTCTGAATTTAAGAAGGGAACTTCCTGTCTCCGTTTCTCTTATGCTTTTCTCTTTTCAAGATGCAGTTTAGGTAGTTTCTATTCTCATATCTTGCTTAATAAAGCTACATTTTTTTCAACTACAATAACTGTCAGTATTCATTGAGAGCTTGGCTAAGCCCAGACTCTGTTTCTAAGAAACGGTATTATGAGCATTTTATTCTTTTTAATGGGATGTTCTGCTACTTAATTGCTCAGTGCTCTTTCAGCAATCCACTTATGTTCAGAAGCACCTCCCCTGAAACTAGCTTCTGCTGAATTTAAGTCTCCAACACGATCCCTGCTCTTTCATTTCAGGAAAGCCCTTTTTCCTTCCATGTAATTACAGGATCCATTTAATTTATTTTTACAAAAACAAATTTCTCATTTTGACCTGCATCTTGCTCCATGACCCAAGATTACAGGATCCATTTAATTTATTTTTACAAAAAACAAATTTCTCATTTTGACCTGCATCTTGCTCCATGACCGAAGATGGTTAAACTGGGACTGTTATTGTTTATCTGGATTTTTGTTTTGTTTTTTTATTTTTTTCTGGTGCCTTTCTCTTTTTCTCACATTCACTTCATAAGATAAGCATTATATTCAGTAAATATAACATTCATGGAGGTTCATTCATGCACTTAGGCAAATTCGCTGTACTTTTTTCTGTGTATTCAACTGATGAAGGGAATTTTATGGTATAGATCTAAAAAATGTGTATCAGGGCCATATATTGAATTAGGTAAAGGAATCTTAGGCCTATATAATTCAATACTACTGTGCAAAACAATTTAAATTTCTCTTTAAGAGCTTTGTGCTCTGGAGGTAATTAGTTCTATTTGTCTTGGCAAAGAAAGAGAGCCTTTTATAAGACTTTAAGGCCTTTCTATCTTCTGTTACTTGCAAAAGCCATAAGATACTGTGGCTCATTGGCTATACCTACCCAGAATCCTCTCCAAACATTGCAGAGGTAAAGGAATGGTAACATATTCAAAAGCTACAGGAGGCTTCCACAAACGACTTCTATTGCATTCTCTGTTTCTTTATAACTGCCAAGGATCTTAAGGAAGAGCTAAAACAAAGTGAAGAAAGATAGCATAGTAAGAATCCATGTGGCCTCCCAAAACAGATTGGAGAGGATTCTTCACCTAAAACAATACTAAAACCACACGCTCCTTCCAACTTTAAGTATTATAGCTCTGTTTAAAACCTGATAACCACTACAATATTAACCACTGATTTAATAAATAAAAAACAGCATGGCCATTCATTATGACTATGGTACCATTGTTTTGGAAGAAAGAAAGTCGGCTGATTTTTGGAAATATATAGGTTGATCTTTAAGAACCTGATTTTGAAATGAGGGTACAATTTACTCACGTTTTGTGAGATGGACGACCACATAAATATGATAAACATTTAATATGCTATAAAATCCTATATGAGATAAAAACTGACTTGTATGTACACACACAATAAATTTATGTTAATATAACTGCCTCTTAAACTTCTACAGAAGCATCAGACCTGTCTTGAGGAGTAGAAGGACATCCAGGCAGAAATTTGTTCCAATGCATCTACGTAAGTCTGCTAAAGGGGACCTAGTCAACTGGTATTTTGCTGCATTTTAATGACTACAAAAATGTTGAGGTAGCAGTGTTTTCATTTCATATGAATATATATTTCTGATTGATATATCATGTATTACTGGAGATACTGTCCTTTGAAATGCCCCAGAGACAAATTTTAGCTATTTGCTATAATAAAACTGAGTTTAGTCTTGGGGGGAGCCTTCTGATCTTGTTCTGCTCTGTTTGAAAAAATACAGGGCAAATAAATTTCAAAGTGTCAGTGGAAACAGAAGATCTTGTTTTAGGGACAAACTTCCAAAATGTGTCTTGGTTTGCAGATTCATATGTTTACACACATTACACCTGCACATCCAGTCTGTGTGGAAATATTGTATAGTAATAATTGGTATTTGTTCTATAAGTAGTTTTTTTCTCTGAATCACAGAGAAATAGCAGCTTTTATAATCTAGCAGTTAACCTCTTTTTATTTGTAAATGTTTAGTTTAGGGCTTTTTAAAGGATTTTTTTATATGACCAGATGTCATTTCTCTGTTTCTGAACATACTATTTATGCTATAGTTCATTATAGCAACCTATAATGGACAAGAGAAATACAAATAGGATCCAGTGAGGTATATGAGTAGAGAGATCCAAATTCTCTTCCTCCCTTAGGCATGGATGCTCTCTGGTCTTTGGCCCTGGTTTTTGGCCCTAGACTGCGAAGTCAAAAAATATCTACCAACCCATACTTCTAGATAAATTACAGTCTATAACTTTCAATGAAAAGCTTTTTCTCCTGCAACTGATAGATTCAGGCTGATAATTAGGTGTCCCTGTGTGGCTAGGTGGATGTGAATAGAATTAAGAACATATAGGAGTATTTATGATTAAGGCAAATTTTGTAATTAATAAGTTTATTGGGATGGTAAACAAACTTTTTTTTTCAGCTAAGAAATAAATGTTTCCTATTTGTGGCTGATGATGAGTCCCATGTGAGCCAAAAATTAAAATAATTTTTCAGAATACAAACAGTTGGCTGGTAGCAGTCTTGGATAAACTTCTGAAAAATTACATCTCCAATATGGTTCTACCATCATGTCAGCCTAATCTTGCATATTTTCTGAAAGATCCACAGGAAGCTTTGTTGATATAATAGTTACATGCCAAGTAACCATACCTAGAAGTAAACACTAAAAAAGGAACCCTATATGGGAGTACGTAATTCATTTGATCATTTATTTATAAGTAAATAAGTAAATATTTATTTCCTTATTGAAGGAAATAACAGTAATTTAGCTTTTTTGAAATAATTACATGCTTACCCTGCTTACTATTTTTAGTATGCCTGTGTTATTTCAAGCACACTAGTTGCAATATTATCTGGTTCAGTCAGCTCTGTTTTCCTTTTGTATGTAATTATTTCAAAAAAGCTAAATTATTGTTAAAAAACCCAAGAATGTTCTGCTTGGACACTAACATTAGCTATGATGTGGCTGATTGTGTGATTTACTTATTTTCATATGTACCAGTATTCTCTCCAAGAAAAGACGTCATGATATAATATTTCCCATGAACCTTTATTCAGAGCAAAAAATGTGAATGGTTGAATAGGCTACAGATTCCTAGACACCTTTGTAATAGAACAAAACAACATTATCACCCTCTGCCACACTGCAACAATTCTGTAAAGTGAGCTTAAAAACATCCTCAAACAAAATTGAGAATAAATTCTAAAGCACCTAGGAGAAAAAGAGAGGAAAAAAATTTCAGGAAAAGAAAGCATTTTGGAAATTAATAAACAGGTTTTACTGCATTGTTATTTAAGAACAACTTTATCAGCTTTGTAAAGTCCCATATCAATTTGCAATCATTTAATTAGCTTTTGCACTCGTGATTTTCCATACCTGTCTCCACAATATTTATTACTTAATGTGCACCACTTGTTTGATTCTCATTTAATAGATGCAGTTTTTCATACTCATATAGGATACCATAGCTACAGTATAAAGAACCAGTTGATCTTGCCAGTTATACAGAAATAAATGAGAAAAGTCAGTTGGGTGGAGGAGAGGGAGAATGACCATACTGTTTCTTTACCTCAAGAAAAAGGAGTAAAAGCATTACATATATAGCCTAGGCACGTTTTGGAGATGTTGATGAATAGACCCTAAAAACATGCAATGTTTCATTGGAAGAAGAACCTTTGTTTTCAAGTCCTGCTAGTGGACAAGGGAAATAGGTTTGTGTCTGTCCCACTACAGAGAAATTAAAGGTCCCAACTTCAAATCCTGTGTGATTAGGAAGAAGTGCTGGTGAATCAGTGATAAATAGGAAGATTATTTTCCTCTATCTCATCTTATTCAGTACAGTAATTGAGATTTGCTACCAGGTAGTTTAGATAGAACCTGCTGATTAGAAAATGGCTCAAGGAGGACACTCAGGTGGGGATCAGTAATGATGGGTGAAGTGCAGGAGTGAACATGAGTGGTCTCCAAGGAGACCTAAAGCTTTTTCATCAGCCAAAGGATCAGCAGAAAAGTGTGTCTGCCTGCTATTGTAGCAAACCAAGACTAAAACCACAAAATCACTCCTGTTTTTTTGTCAATTTCAATGGGGTTTAAAACAGAAGAAGAAAAAAATACTGGAATTAAACAATAATAAGGCCCTAAAAGAATAATCAATTGAAGACAGGCTTGATGGATATATACACAATGGGGAATGGGCTTAAGTAGATTCATCAATGGCCTTATTCATCTCTTTAATTAAATTAGATAAAAGGAAGAAAAACTTTGTCAGAGGTATATTTGACAAGTGTGTTGTTGTACGTCTAGTCAGATTGTCCACTAAAAGAACAAAAGACAGTCGGTGAGACAATGGATAATTTTTTTTACCCCCTCAAAAATTTCTGTGAATATGAAAATGAATTAATATTTTCCTTTCCGTGAAAATCCAGAGAGTGTACAATTAAAACTCTTGACAACTGTAAACTATATCAATGTTTTTAATAAATAAACCTTGCACCTCGGAGAAGGAATGCAACACATTTTCTTAACAAAACAGAACTATTTTTTTTTCAATTCTGCCACTGTTGCTGTAGAGAAACAAACAACTTTATGTACATTTAATGCAAGACGAAATCCAGTAGCCAATGTTTTGGTTCCTAAGAGCAAGTGAATGTTATAAATACTTTCCTTTTCTACTGGTGGAATAATATGAGGGGTTTTTTTAAAAAAAAATTAGATCATGCATACAAACATTGGGCATGAAGCAGCTCTCTAGTGTCTCATCTAGTTGTTCTCTTGGCAGGCTAGACCTCATTATCACTAAACAATCTCGTGTAGATGGTGTCCAGCATGGTCTTAATTATCCTCCATGAACTGGATTTTACAACATCTCTTGACAGCTTTTCCCCCTTGTCTTCATTTTAACTTTAACAGCCATTTCCACCAATATTTAACCTAAAATTACTTCTTGTAGTCAACTCATCATATACTGCAAGATTTAAGAAATATAAGATCAGAGATGAGCAGGAATAAGAACCAGGCTAAAAAAGAATAAAAGTGCTAGGATATGGCAACAGGTAGGTGTCAGTAAAAGAGAGATTGACAATCTGATTCAGTATTAAAGCTTGTTTTAAAACGAAATGCATAGATTGCTCCAGCAAACAAACAAATTTTGGGTGGCTGGACCAATGATAGTTTTTATTTTTAGCCAAATCTCTCAGAGAACAAGATGAAAACAAAGGCTAGATGAAGATGACAGTCTTGCTGAAATCATATTGAATTCCTGCCTACTATGTGTTGTGAGTGTCCCTAGACCAGCTTGGGAAGAGTCAGAGTATGAGGATGAGCAGCCAGGCTCCTCTGGGTGTTTTCCCCTCCCGGCAGCCGAGGAAGAGCAGCCAGGCCCCTCTGGGTATTTTCCCCTCCCGGCAGCTGAGCCAGACAGGGAGGAGATTTACAGGCAGTCTGGATCAGATTCACAAAGTGAGGGGTCAGATTTGGATCAAGAAGATAGATGGCTTGATCCGAGATTCCGAAGGTTTGATAAGCGAAGGTGTCAGTTAAGTGGAAAAAGGAAGTAATGAGGGGAAGTGACGTATCGGACACTATATTAGAAGGGGACAGAGAGACTACGCCTTTGTCACGAGCAACGTTAATCAAAGAGTAGCCTGATATCTGGAGCCATGCGTTTGACTTCAGTCTTCTGATGTTTTGGAAATCTACGGGAGAATAATGAGGCCTTGGACAATGTGATAAAGAAAGAGTGAGTTAATTGGAAGGTGTGGAAGGAGCATGTGTTAATCTAAATGTAAATACATGAGACTTGGCTGTTTCTGCCAGCAAAATGCCAGCAGCGTGCTTTGAAGTGAATTCTTTTGAAATGTGTTAAATAAACCTCTTAAAGACATATTTATGTGGATTTTAATGAGCTGAGAGGGGCCAGACAGAACACTATGCAACTCTTCATGTAATTTTCTTAGCAAAATTCAGTGGTAAAGTGCAGATTTTTCTGATGATCCCCATCCTAGTACTATTAATATGTATATATAAATAATTTATACATTGTTGTTAGTTGCGAAGTTGTGTCCGACCCATCGCAATCCCATGGACAACGTTCCTCCAGGCCTTCCTGTCCTCTACCATCTTTTGGAGTCCATTTAAGTTCACGCCCACTGCTTCAGTGACTCCATCCAGCCATCTCATTCTCTATCGTCACCTTCTTCGATTGCTCTCAATCTTTCCCAGCATTAGGCTCTTCTCCAGTGAGTCCTTCCTTCTCATTAGGTGGCCAAAGTATTTCAAAGTATTTGAAATTTATACATAAATATATACATAAATTAATTTTGTGAGAACTTTGGGGAAATGATTAGTGGATGAGTAGCAGTGCTTCATATTAGTTACTTACAGAGACTCTCAATCTATTACAATTATCCCTATTTCTAGAATATATTTCAGAACTTATGCATGCAGTTAGATTGCTTCATCCAGAAAATGATGCAGTTTTGAGTGAGGGTATTTAGAGCAAACAAATTTATGATATGTGTTCACGAAGCCAAAAATACTGAACTCTCTCATGACAGCATTTAGGGTACATGTGTGGCAAATATTCAACATGTTTGTTAGGTTGAATAACTATAAATATCATCAATATTTAGTATATTATAAAATAGTTTAATGAATTTTATTGTACTAGATCAGGCATGTCAAACTCACAATGTCATGTGATGTCACGCGACATATTGTGACTTTTTCCCCATTGCTGGCAATGGGATGGGTGTGGTTTTGTCATGATGCATCCGGCCTACAGGCCGGCAGTTTGACATGCCTGTTCTAGATTATTTACAGAGAAGAAATATTTATTACAATGTATTGCGACCAATAAGATAAAATGGGATACAGATTTCTTACAGGTTCATATAAACATTATTCATCAAAGGCAATAGGTATTTCTTTCTCATAGATTTCAACAATATGCCTTAAAAGATTATCTGAGGTGTCAACATCCCTATCCAAAAAAATTCTTTTGTCATTTTCAAAAGGTACTACTGATCAAATTTTCAAGAAAGAAACCCTTAAGATCAGAAATTAGTTCACAATTTAGAAAGGATCAACATTTATTCACATTATTTTAAAAAATTAAAAAATGACTTAGAAATTGTGAGAAGTTGAAAATAACTTCCACTACTATACATATAATAGTGCAGCATGCATTTTATGTCCATTTAGCTTACCATTGTACTGTACTTCACATTCTGATAAGTCATTTAATCAAAATAACACGGTTTCATTTGTCCATATAATCTGCATGTGTTTATATCATCAAATGTGCTGAACTTCAGTTGACTGAGCCAGTCCCCCCCCTCACCTTTTTTTTTTAGTTTATCCTATCATACAAAGATCTAAGGGAAAGGGAATGCAACTAGGGATGCACACTAAGTTCCTTGGATGATATAATTGTACCCTCTTCCATGTCTGTGTAATGTTTTTAAACTTTATTATTACTTCTAACCTATTTGTATATTTGAGCGTATCGTTTTCCCTATCTTCATTTTTGGGTAGAGTTCATCACAATTGAAGTGAATGTGCAGGACTATATTGTTTCTTCTTTTTGATAATGCAAGGTAATTTTCTATTACATCCATTTATTTTAATTCAGCTATTGTCTCACTTGGAAGTATAGTATGTATATGATAAGTGATCCCAGAAAGTATACCTTACAAAAAGTGTTTTGATTATCATTATCATTCAATATGGTTAAGGCATCAGACTAGAAACCGGGAGGTCTAGGCCCACCATTGACATGAAGCCAGCTGACTGACTTCGGACCAGTCACTTTCTCTCAGCCTAGGAAAAAGGCAATGGCAAATCAGTTATCAGCCATCAAGACTGACCTGAAGAGGCACACACACACACACACACACACACACACACACACACACACAATGTTGAGGCCTTTTGTATCACTGGATATTTATTTATACAGAGAAGTGTAAGAATCAGAAAGCATATCTTACTACAGCAATGAAATGAAACACGACTCATTGTGGATCTTTCACATATGAGGTCTTCTCTCTGCTTCTAAGTGCAATCTGTCCAAAGTAACTAAGATTTAGTTCGATACTAAATATGGGATTATAGGCATTCACAGCAAGGCTTCAATATCTAAAATATCTCCTTTTAAAAATAAGCACTTATTTAATATGCCATATCATTTGGCTTTGGTTTGATGAGCTATAGATATCTTAACTCTGAGGGACAGGGACAGCGAGTTTAGTGACAGAAAAATCAGACATCATGTAAAACAGCACCATCAATGTTCTGATGATTTGCTTCATAATTTCTGTGCTTCAATGTCTGTACTTATAGCATTTTAAACACTAAATTCTAGACTATCAACCGACATTACGAACTCAATTAATTTGGAAAATGCATATGGAAATGTCAGGCACTTGTAAATCTGTGTTAAAAGGCCATTGCCATTTAACAATCTCTTACATGCTTTTCTCCCCATTCCTAAAGCATATTCTAGCAATATTCCTGTTTGCAAAATGATTCTCAAAAGTCTTTTTCCCCCTGACCTGCTGCAGTTATGCAAAATTTTATTATTATCAGTGCCATCAAGTTGTTTAACACCTCAGCTTATAAGCAGTTTGCAATGATTTATACAATTGAACCCTTTGTGTCAATTGTTTTGTTTAATTTCAGGCTGGCTCTGATCTTTAATCTGGAATGATTGGCATAAAGATGAACTAAATAAATGCCACTTATCCAGTTACAGTGACATGATTCCATCAATTAGATTCCATAATTTGGAAAATATTTAAAGATGAGCTTAACCAAATAATCTTCATTTGCCAAAGACCCAGCTCAGGAAAACTGAATGAATTTTAACTTGCTATACCATGAATGAATAATATAAATTACTATTGAATAAGTTTGTTGAATATAATTTCCATTATACTCAAGAAAACCTCACATGATTCATAGATGATGTGACTTAGTTGTCCCCTGACAGAATTTAGGCTGCAGTCTTAAGTGCTTTATCCAGGCAAAAAGCTCATTAAACTGAATAGAGTTTCTTTCTCAGTATTTAATTTCAACCTACTCTTATATATTAATTTCAATCTCAGGGCTATAGACTAGACTGGGAATTCAAAAGAGACACCCTGAGATAAAGCAATGGCAAAATTATTTTTCTATTATTACTAAGAAAAGTCCATGTCTGTGTCCTCAACAGATTAATTTGACTTGAGGGACTCTTTAGCTTTTATATATAAAAAAGAACTATATTGGAATAAAATTTCTTTCTCTACAGTGGTGGCCTGGAATCTGTACTGATTTTCACAAATGAATAATGATAACAATTCAGACTGTAACTCATCTGCTTTTGTATGTTGATCCCTTAAACCATGAGTGCTAAACTCAATCGTGTCACATGACGTATCATGATGTATCATGACTTATTTGCCTTTGTGGAGCCTGGGTAGGCATAGCCTGCATGTGACACATCCAGCCCACAGGCCACCAATTTGACACCCAATCTTTTGGGTGCCGTGGACTGGTTCCATGGAGGGTGGTTTCCCACAGATCGAGGGGGAGCATGGTTTCACATGCTGCCTGGATCCCACACATGCGTAGATGGGGCTTTGCTCATGTGGCCCAGGGGTTGAGAACCCCTGCTCTAAACAGTACTCACCCCATTTGACCGATGGTGGCACACTATGCCATTGTAATCTGAAGTTTTTAAGCTGCTAGCAGGTTTGGTAACTTTGGATTGCCCTCTTAAAGTTATCACACATCAGAAATCAAAGACTGCAGGTTCTGAGCATAAGGTCATGGACTGATGGTGAGAGAAGGAAGAAGTAGAAAATGCTTTCTAGTATTCATCTAGTAATTATTTCAAGCAATATCATATTTCCAAAACTTCTAGCTCATCTTGTCATTAGCCCAAGGACCTACATACCTTCCAAGGAAGCAATTGTTAGAATCAAGGTATTTTTAGTCACAGTGAGATGATGTACTACTAAATCCATAGCACCAATTTCTAGGTTGACCATATTGGATTTCATGGAAAGACTTCTGCCTCTTCTAGGACTCTGTCGTGAGGTTGTAGTTTCAATGGAATTTTGTTTTGTATTTAGCAATAATCTATTGTTAAGCACAAATGTTTGTTGTCCATTTTGTGATCCTGTGCTGTTATTTAATTATTATTGAGCTGTGGATTTCAAATTCTCAGTATGGGTTTTGCAAATTGGCAAATACATCTAAGGCTTAAGTTTGACTTCCTTTGTCAACTCTAAACTTCCAGTGCATGTTGGTTCTTTAATAGCAGCTGCAGGAGGCCAAAGGCTCCACCCTTCCGGGCATGCGTACAAGATTAAACATACATAGAAAAGGAATCAAGCTTGTATCTCTACACTACATGCATTACTCTGAACCCTCCCTCTCTCCTACTTTTCATGCCTACTTTTCTCCAACAGCTTCTCCAGAACAGTGCTGATCACAATACCTTATTTTTCTAACCCCTTTATGGCATAATTAGCTCATTTCTCACCTTCACAGAACATGGAGTTTCAAATGAAACCAAGGTATCTCTTTTAGTTCTCTTGAGGAAGAGGAAACTTTTATTTACTTATAATCTGTTGAAAAATTCTGTTTCATTATCTAGGCTTTCTTGAAAACTGGTTTGCATAATGCTGGTCTGGGAGACTCGGAATGGTAAAAATGCAGGGACAAAAAATAAGAAACTTGGCAAAAAGCAGTAAGTAAACTAATAAAAATTAACCTAGTAAGGAATGGGGAATGAGGAAAATCAATTAGAAATCTATAAATGAGAAATGAGGAAAATAAATTAAAAATCTATAAATGCTCTATCCCGTATGATACACTTGCCAATTCTTAAAGATTTTTTTAACAGTGATTTGGGTATGAAAACAACAAAAGATGAAAATGTTAATATACAAAGTGAAGGGCTGGCATAACTAATAATATATTTCTCACTGGCTGTTGCTCAGCAAGATGCTGTCATATATACTGAAAGACTACTTTGTTGCAATATCTTGAGCTGCATGAGGTAATTAATTTACAGTATCCAAGTTAATGAAATCTTTTTTGAAGGATTAGCACAGTGTGCTTTAAAATGTGAACACCATATCCAGTTTAGAAGCACAACATAAAGATATTGCCATAGACAAAACTCTTTCAGTGTTCGTTTCCTTTTCTTCCCTTTGAAGAAAGTGTTTAATTATGTATTTCATACCGTATCTTTTTTCCCAAAGGGGAAAAAAATGCTTGGTTATTCACATAGTGCAGGTGCTGCACATTTATCAATTGACAGCGACACTGCCATTAAGTGAAGACACTCATTTAGAGGAACATAATTTGGGGGTGACAGTTATTACTTCCTCTGGGTTAGAGGACAAAAGGTCCAGTAAATCTTTTAATACTGCTTGACTTTTTCTCACTAAATGCCAATTGTTCGAGGGGGTGGGGGGCTTTCCCTTGAAAATCAGAATAGCCTCATCAAATTAACATTCTTGGATCTATATCCCACCAAATGGTGTCTGTGGAAACAACTTCAACCTGTCCCTTCCCACCAGATACATATGGCTACTTCTGCTGTGCCAAACTGAACTTTGAGTATATTGGATCCATTCATACATACATTGTTAGATTAGAAGAACATAATGGAAAAATCAAGACTGAATACTACCGGTACTGGCTCAGTTGCACTAGAGGTTGTATGTCTCTTTTGCCCCATCCTATATCTATAAGTTAGGCTTGCATTGACTTGTGGGGTCCTCTCTGAACCTGGTTGTTGTCTTGCAGATATTTCATTACCAGACTAGGTAACATCATCAATGTATGTCTTCCACAACTTAAATATGGACTAAGAGAGGAAATGAAGAGGAAAAACGCAGCAGATCTGAGCAGAAATGCATATTCGGGCGCTTTTTGTTTGGGATAACATCTTACTCACCTTTCTGGGTACCAATATGGCAAAAGTAGTTGACTGCCTTATACAGTAGATGCAATTAGGACATTTGATTCCTCTTACAGATTGGACTGTAGAGTGGTTAGAAATGGTCATAGAGATACAATGCAACTCTCTTATGCTGTTAGGAAGACAAGGAAAAAAAAAACATCCACCTGAAGACCTTTCTTTTCACCCAGGTCATTTAAAAAAAATGTATCTTGTATGCTCTAGACTTCTTCTTTTGGGACTGTTTCAATTTTATTTTTGGTTTTGAACAGATTTTGTATTCAATAATTTAAAAATGGTGAGAGTAAGATAACTCCTCTGGTTATTCAGACGCATTACAAATAAGATCAAGTGCTTGCAAGCTGAACTTGAGAAACTGTAAAAGCTTTGCTTAGCTGGGTAGGCTATCAAAAAATCAAAGTCTGTGCATCCAGATTTTTCAATAGTCTTGTCCTTAGGCTATATCCAGGCAGCTGCTCCATTCACTTGATAGAGACCACCATCACCTGATGAATGTATGCTTCCTAAATTCCAAAAGTCATGCAGGAAGAAAATTTAACAGGTCCATATTCCATCCACAACTTTTTCCTACAGACATATCTGAAAGAGTACTGCCTGGTGTACATTGGCAAAATTCCCATTATTGCCATATAAATTGTCAGATAGAAATTCAACAGATTTTCTGTTGTTTTGCAGCTATACAGATCAACCTATTTATCTATATACTGTACATACCAAATGTATCACGTAGGAAGGTGAGTATTTTCCCTCAAATAATTAGACAGCTGAAGTCAGAAGGTCCAAGGAATTCACTATACGTATTTTCATAAATATTTTGTGCCTCTTTCATGGGTGATGGTGAAACTTAGGAAGGGAGCAGAGCTGGGTCAAAAAGAAGGAAAGCTACTTCATCAGGCAAGGAGGAAGAGGAGACTATCTTCTTCCATTTACTTTCCAGGAAGTTACCCAGAGTCTATTCCAGGTAGATCTACTAAGAGCAATATTGGTCAGTCAACTTGCTCCAAACTCTTCTTGTTATTGCAAATGCTGTAATGGCAACTCCATTATTTCTGTTTTTTATTTTTCTAGTTACAGTTAGCTGTGAATATTCTTTAATGTTTAACGTAATGATATTTAATAGTTTATGCTAAAATTATGATAATTTGCACTATATTTTATTAAAGCTGGTTGCCAGTAAGGAAAACATTCACAGATTACAAATTCACACAGTGAATGCAGTTATCAACAGAAGACATGTGATTCTTATACATTTGCCTTTTCCCCTCTGCTTGCTGCCTCTAAAAAAAAAAAAACCTTGTCTGAGTAATTAGAGGACCCCTCTGGAATATATAGCTAACAAAAGAAGAAGAAGAACATGGCCAGTTAGTTATATTTCCTCCTGTTAGAGTGTCCAGAAGATAGTGGAACAGATGTTTCTAGACTTGATAATACCCATAAATGGAATCAATAGCTAAGGGCAAAGAACATTTATTGTCAATTAGTGACTTCTGGATTTGTAACTCAGTTTTACATATCAGACTTCCACAAGTTCTTACTAGCAGGTTTTCTTTTACAACAGAATTTCCTTGGTTATCTAGTTCATTATTGTTGACATAATAGACTCCCAGTACTGTAAACATTAAGATCCCAGAAATTAATCAGGGACAGACTGAGGGCACATTGTACCATTCTATACAATTCTAGCTGTGTGGAATCAGGAGTAAGCTTTGATCACATTATTCCTTTCCATATGTGCATAACCATTCAGTAGGGCACAGAGAAAGATGGATTTTCAAAAAAAAGTTAGTTGATGCTGTATGTATTAGATTTGGCTTTATAAGAGGTCTCAAAGATGAGTCTCAGTATTTTCCCTGCTTAAAATTGAAATGCACAAATGCAAGCAAAGAATTCAGTAAAACTGGATAGTTGTTTTATTGTCTATTAAACAAAAGTGTAAAGTGTGAAACTAAATTTGCAATAAATAATGCCACAATTATAAAGAAAACAAGATGATGCAGTATATTTGCCTCAGCTGAAAGAAAAGTGCTGTACAGTCTGATTCCAGGATCAAGGCACAGCAACGATATAAGAAAACAGTGACTAGAAATAGAGAAAAACAAAACCATATTCTGGATTTGTGCACTAATGATGAAAATATGCTCGAGCTGAAATGAACCACATTACAAGACAGGCTGTTCTCCCAGAGAGGTTGTGGTTCACATATCGCCAGCACGCCATTGCAACAACCTGTCATCTCAATGCAGGCCCAGCTGCTGCTGTATGCATACCAAGTGTCAGAGGATGAGACCTGCACTTAGGTAAGATGTCAGCAGTAGAGGATGGATGGTTGCAAATTGGCCAATAAAGCGTCACCGACAACAAGCACAGAGAGTCTGTTAAGGTCAGTTGAAAGAAATAGGCAGTATCAGGGAGCAGGTGCTAGACAGATGGTGAAGCTCTGTAGAGGAAACAGAACACCAGAACAAGAATTCTTTTTTTTTCTTTTATGAATGCATCAAAAAATTGTCTAATATGTAGGTTTCTATTAGCTGTAGTTGGTGAAATGTTAAACACATTGCTGTGTTTAATAAGGCTGACTACAAAATGAGATTTGCAAATTAAACGTTTGCGTAAAATTGCTGCTCTGAGAATAGTCGACCGATTTTAAGATGTTTCTTTTAAAAAATCAGAGCTTATAAATGTTTCACTTTTTCATCTCTTTCACTACAGATCTTCAAGAAGCAACTGAACATGACTCAGGAGTATATACTGGAGTAAAATAAATATTTTCATTTTTTAATTATTTTTTTTGTTGCTGTCCTTTAGTTTTGCAGGAAAAAAAATAGTTTGTTGAGCTAAGGATATGAATATGTGTGTCTGTATCTAGAAACATGATATCATGGATCAGCAATCTTTTCTAGTAGAAGGAGCTACTTTTAAAATATATTATAAAATTAAAAATTTGCTCTCAGTCTCATGAATTATCATATCTTATTATTTCACTGACCTTACTCCCCAAATCTTGTGTTGGCTTATACATGAATGTTGAGAAATCTCATGGGAGAATGTTGGGCATGCATGTCAATCTATATTGCTTTCTAAGACATT
Source organism: Bothrops alternatus (assembly GCA_034064705.1). Taxonomy (NCBI): domain Eukaryota; kingdom Metazoa; phylum Chordata; class Lepidosauria; order Squamata; family Viperidae; genus Bothrops; species Bothrops alternatus. The sequence goes on from JARGCV010000075.1 coordinate 14,803,483, forward strand.
CATCTATTTTCTCCAATGGAATATCATATCCTTTATACAAATTAGGATGTTTTTCATATTGCTACATTTCACATTAGTATACTACCTCCCTATTGTAATTTCAATATTATTATTTTTTTTCTTTTTGCAATTTATAAGCCAACCATTTCCCTGGTCCATTCAATTCAAAATCAAAGTTTTTTTTGCTTTGCATAATTCAATTTTACTTCCATTTTCTTATTAATAACATAGATAACTCTTCATGCAAAATCTTAATTTGTTGCAAATTGTATTCTCTGGGGAGTTCCTTAATTCATCTTCTTTTTATCTTATCAAAAATATATTGTATTTTCTCTTGCTTCTTACTGCAGAATTACATTTTGTAAGGTCACCTCTAATAAAGAGTTTATGTGCATTCCAGTCCATTCTTATATCGGCCCTTTTATTTAAATTATTTTTTTAAAAATCTTTTAATTTCTTTTTACAGTCATTAACGATTTCATCTTTCTATAATTATGTTTTTATAAACCAAATTCACAGGATTATGATGGTCCAAAAAGACATTTAGTAAAATTTCTCCATTAACAATTTTAGTAGCTAATTCTCTTGAAATCCAAATTTTATCTATTCTTGAAAAAAATATGTATCTTTCTGAAAAATAGGTATATGTTATTGTCTTGATCTATCAGTGTTTTGTCTCCATAAATCAATCAACTCTAAATTGTCCAATTTTTTTTTTAAAAAAGTGTTTGGTAATTTACCCTGAGTAATTTACAAAATAATGTGTCAACTATTGGCAATGGCTGAAAGGGAACAAAAAAAGGGGAAGGAGGAGGAGGAGGAGGAGGAGGAGGAGGAGAAGGAGAAGGAGAAGGAGAAGGAGAAGGAGAAGGAGAAGGAGAAGGAGAAGGAGAAGGAGAAGGAGAAGGAGAAGGAGAAGGAGAAGGAGAAGGAGAAGGAGAAGGAGAAGGAGAAGATCATTTGTAATCATTGGCATTGACAAAATCACCATCAGTCAATTGCAGGCAAATTTACTTGGAAATAAGAAAGAAGGAAAATCCTAAAGCAATATCTTTAATAACATCAAACTATATCTTTCTATTCCAGGTCCTTGGTTTAGACTCCATAAATAGATTTTAAAAATGCAACATCTATTCTAAACATCTGGCTGACTATATGACTTTAACTCAGTTATTCATCAGCTCTACCATATTCAGTTATCATGGCCAAAAACTGTAATATTCCTTAAAGTGCAATAACTACAATTCAGATCATTCCATGTGGCAAACTGATTGATTTTTGACCTTTGGGGAATATTATTTAAAACAGTTAACAATGAACCATTTTCTGGCTGTTCAATCTTTGATCCTCTTTTCTAAAGAATTCTTGTTCCTTTCATTTAAAAGCCATTAGTGTCATTGGTCATATCCTGGAAATTAAAATGTCACCCATAATTATTTTTATAGCAACTCTGGCTTTATTTTAAGACTCCCAAATACTTATTTGTCCTTAATGCCTAGCCAGCTTTTCTGCTTCTTTTTTTCCTACTGCTAGTTTCTAGACTGAATCCTTTTCTTAAAACAACATTCTCTCCAATATAAATATTTAAAAATATTATTTATCTTATTTATGTAATCACATCTTACCTTATCCAATAGAAATGAAGTTAAATTTATATTTCTTCCCAGAGACACATTTATATAACACACATTCTGAAAATAACAAATGGCATAATTAACATGTATAAAGTTAGGTCACACACATGTCTGTGTGTGTGTGTGTGTGTGTGTGTGTGTGTGTGTGTTTACTGAATTGTTTCCAAAGTGAGGGAATAACATTCCAATATTGTATATGTTATGTAAGAAAATTTAAAATCTCATTAAATAATATAATATTTTGCAATATATTTAGAATATTCCATACTGAAACCAAAACTGAATTGATATCAGCATGTCACCTCTTTATTTTCATTCTGTTGCTAACTTAGCTCTTCTTCTTCTTCTTCTTCTTCTTCTTCTTCTTCTTCTTCTTCTTCTTCTTCTTCTTCTTCTTCTTCTTCTTCTTCTTCTTCTTCTTCTTCTTCTTCTTCTTCTTCTTCTTCTTCTTCTTCTTCTTCTTCTTCTTCTCCTTCTCCTTCTCCTTCTCCTCCTCCTCCTCCTCCTCCTCCTCCTCCTCCTCCTCCTCCTCCTCGTCCTCGTCCTCGCCCTCCTCCTCCTCAGTAGTGTAGTTGTAGAGGGACAGGGCTTACTTATCCAGACTTTTCTAATATGTCAGATTATCTCTTTTGGAGAGTGATGCTAGATCTTTATTTGGGCTGCTGGTATGTAATATTTTCCTTATGGTTCTATCAATCCTTATATCTTTATTTTATCTTTAATATTTTGTCCAGAATCATTTCAAATGTCAGCCCCAATAGGTAGACTAGACCAGAAAATCAACACCACAGGAAGACTAACAATACTTTTCTTGAGTTTCCTATAATACCGGTAAGAGATTCTTGTAAGGCTGATTGAACTGTAACACTTTCCCATTCTTATATTCTAGTGAACTAGGGATGTAACTGTGTGAGTAACTTAAAAAAAACTTTGGCCTTAAAATAATGTTTTAGCCAGTTATCCCTAGTTCTAGTAATGGTTCTTGTACATTTCCACAAAGGTCAATTTCTTTACTCTCTACACATTAGGAGCAAACAGATGAGATAGCACACCACATTTTGTGCAGTGGAGTAGAGTAGCTTAATAGTAGCTAAAAATGATCATAATTATTCAGGGAAATCACAGTCATTCTAAAGCCACAAATTGCAATGCAATTTTTTAAAGTGGGATGAAGTGGTGATTTCTTAAATTCGTAGTTTATTTTGTTTTAAATTAAATGTAATTGCTACTGAGACCACTTTTCATACCTAGCAAGGTAAAAAGGTAAAGAGTTATATGTAAAAGTTTTCTGAAAGAGTATGAATTTTGAATCACACTGCAGTCAACCAAACCAATGTAAATTTTCACACTGAATAAATAGCAAGTAGATCACACTGCTTTGATCTATGAATATATGATAGTAACTACTTCATCTTAGAAGAAATATGGATAAGATCCTTTGTAATCAGATTACAAGAATGTTTTCTTTTTTAAAAAAAAACACCTCTACAATTAATTCCTACTACAGGAATCTGAGAAAAATGTCAACAGTTTGAAGTTGCTACAGTTTTTGTGATGTCCTAGATTTTTTCTTATCTTTTCTTCTTAAATAACCAGGCATCCATAGAAATATAAATAGATGCTGTTTTTAACAAATGCATTTCTATATCCAAAAATCACAGCTTGTACTTCTTGGACAGGTGAAAATATGTAGCAAAAGAGATAATGAAACTTTGTGTCACAGGTGGCAACGTATGTTCTATTGCCCATGGGAAACAATGAGGAGGCTGTAAATTAAATAACAACTTTTGTGATGGCTTGCAAACTAAATTTAAATATTCAGAAAAACGAATAAACATCCTGTTACGAAAGAAAGTTTTTCTAGCCAAAAAATATAAGAAGAAATGTATGCATTTAACATCTGAAGTAGAAGTAGTATTATAAACTTTAAGAATTCCTCTTGAAGGTGTGGAAAACTACCATAGAGAAGATGAGTCCATATTTCTGCTACATTCATTCTCCAATTCATCAAAAGCAGTTTGGAAATACAGTTAGTCCTCATTTACAAGTGCTTACTTAATGACTGTTTGTATTAAAAATTCTTAAATGATGGTTTGTATTAAGAGAAGGGAGCATTATGGCTGTAAAGCAATTCTAAACATTGCAAAATATACCCCATGGTCACATGATTGAAACCGGAATGTTTGGCAACCTGTTCACACTTACAAGTGATGGCTAAGCATCCTGAGATCATGTGATCAACAATTTCCAATCTTCTCTGCCATCTTCCTCAGAAAGCCAGTGGGGAAGCTAGGAAGTAAAATTGCAATCTGCTGTAATCTGCTGTGAGGACTTCCTCTTGCTCATGGAGGCTCACTGGCTCTTGTCCCTCAGAGCTAAAATCCTTTGGCAAGCAACTTTTTCACATTCTTTTTCAGCCTCTGAATGGAGGGATACTCGTGTCCAGCCTCTGTTGGGCCTGACAGGATCTGCTACCATCCTCTTGAGGTATCTTGCACTCTTCACCTGGGTCTTTGTCTCTTGTAACAACCTGCAAGATGGCTTAATGACCACAACTGACAGTTTCAGGATTGTGGTAGTTGAGCGATGTAGTCAGTGGCGGGATTCAAATATGTGAACAGCCAGTTCTCTGTGTGGATGCTGCTTCCGGAAGTCCATTCTGGGCCTGGGCAACAAAAAATTAGCTACCACTTCTGCCAAAGTGGTGCAAATGGGCTGAATTTATTAATCCCTGATCATTGTTAGATCTGCTGGTTTGAAATGTTAACAAAAAAACCCAGAAAGCATTGCTCACAGGTTTTGCAGTAACAAATATTTATTTATTTATAATCAAATTTATTTATTTATAATCCTCTCATCCCTTCACCATCCAAATGAAACATAAAATGTTTTATTTGTATATACATGCAGACATTCACAGCTTCAGTTCCTATTGCATGCCTTTTTTTAGTTATCTAGAAAGAAAACAAAATCTCAGCAGTCTTTATAAGGAAGAAAGCTACATTTCCATTTAAAAGTCCTGAAACCCAAATAGGGAAAAGGACCACCCACTACCAATGCATAGGTAAAGTGTGGCATAAAAAAGAAAGAGAAAAGAGAGAAGGTAGATTTTCTATGGCTTCAAAAATACAGTGAGGTTGAACCAGAAATAAACTGATTCAATTTTCAAATAATGCAGATATCATAGGATGCCAGAGGTGCCCTTGAAGAGTTCTCACATGGGAATCAGGTTATCATGAACCAACCTGTAAGAAAATATAATTAGGATAAAAACCAGCATACAAATATAAAAATTAGTATGTTTGCTGCCACTGTTGCCCTAAAATCTACTAAACAGGGTATCACCTTTCTGGATAATACAGAATTTTCTGCAAATAGTAGAAATATAGCCTGGAGTTGTATCCATTTTTTGAGATTCCATTTGGCCTTGTGGCTCAGAGCACTTTCTGTGAGCTTTGCCTACATTGTTACTTCGACCTTGCTTAGATAGGCATGAACTGGCTACAGTGTTCAATGTGATAATAATTCCTAGGTTGGATTACTGCAATTAATTATGTGTGAGACTCACTTGAAAATGATTCAAGGGCTTCAGCTAGCACGGTTAATGTCTGAGAGAAAAGGTCATGGGAGGAAGCCCTTCTCTTTCTTCCTTTGAAAAGTTAAGTTTATTAAGTTACTTGAGGATAGAGTGATGGTGTCTCAGGTATGGAATCCCAACACATGGGAGGCATGGGGTTCTCACCAGTGCTATGCTTTTTTTCCTAGTCTGGTTATAAATATTACTTGCACAAGCATTAAAACATACTTTTTAATATTTAAAATTGCATTATTAAAAGAGATTGATTTAGTTTTAAGTACTAAAGTACTAAAAATTAACGCTAATGTAAATAGTTATTAGACTTTTCATATATGGATCTGTCAAAACCCACCAGGCCATGCTACCAAGACTTTTAATTCACCAGGTATGTCTTGATATCATCTGTATCCAAGGACAGGTACTAGTGAAAATGCCCTTGTATAATGCTTCTCAATAGAAGGACATGAGAAACTTCTGCCTAACTACAGGCTTATCCAGAAGTCCAAGGCATGAGTGGATACTTTGTCACTGAATCAGAAAGCAAGATTGGGCAGAAACTATAAAGAAGGCTACAAGACAAAGCTAAGAGGGGGGCAATTTGTTCAAGGCCCAGAAGAAGTAGCAATAGATTGAAACTAGAAAGAAGGAAGATAAAGATTGGCCATTAGGATCTTCCATATGATTGTCTCAGAACTAAAGAAGCTTCTTGGATGAAAAGCAAAATGTTTTCAAGGAAAAAAACCAAGTCCAGTTGTCTTTCAGAAAAGCACCTTTGGGACAACCATGACCTGGATGATTGAGAATCTCCATAGAGATACCATATCATTATTATTATTACTAAAATTTATATGCTGCCCAATTCCCAGAACTTGTTAAAAACATTTGAAAACAAGGAAACAACAGACACAAAAAAAGAACAAAGATGGCAGAAATGACAAACTCAGGTGGGACCAAAGGTAGGGAAAAAAGGAAGAAAAAAGGGGCTTCAGCCATGCTTGCCAAAAGCCTAGAAGAAAAGTCTGGTCTTCAGGCTTCTTCAAAATACCAGCAAGGTGGAGTCCATACAAATCTGCAAAACTCATTCCAGAGGGAGGACCATGAGAGATTATGCCTGATCATCAAAAATCTAGAAACGTCTGGTAGCACCTTTTCAAACTAACATTTTTTTAATTAAAAGACATATCTATTATTGAACAAGAACAGTTCACTTCATCAGAAGTGAAGGAGTGGCTAGGTTCCGAAAGAGGAATTATTTTGGAATGGCGGATAGGAAGGTATGGAAGACAGAAAAAAAAAAAGATGGCTATGCAGGCATAGGTTCCACCATTTTAATGCAGGTGGCCCCAGCAATATCACACTCAATTTTGATGACAAAAATTGTTTTAAAAATCATACCTAGGCACTCAGTTGCATCTGATGAAGCAAGCTGCAGCTTATGTTTATGTTTATACCTTTTCATAAAAATTGTTAGACCGAAATGATCCTATCAGACTAGTTCTGATTTTTGGCTGCTGGACACTAATATGTTTCCCCTGCTACCATGCTTAGGGAGATGAAATTCAGTTGAAACTAGGCCTTGAATTTTCTCCTGTTAGAAAAAACAACTGCAAAAAACTCAACAGATTATTGATAATTCTGGAGGTTTGAGGCAAGTCAGCAGAAAGATTTTGAAAAATTACATTCTTTTCTGAATGTTTGATGGTACTTATCCCAAAATAATCTTAATCAGCCAATGTATGGTGTGTCATAAGACACACAGGGGTTTTTTGTGGTTTTTTTCTTCTGATTATGATTATTTTGATTCAGAAGACTCAAGACTACTACTTTTCAGTGATGTTACCCGACAGAGAAACAAGCCAAATTTTGAAACTTGCATTTATTCATCATTTTCAATATGTAGCGATGACCCAGTAACTCTGATGTTCCTCTCAATTTGAAACATTTACAAATAGCCACCTTTCAACATATTTTGAAGTGTCCTTCCAAGCAGGGCAGGTTTGTAACAAGCGACTTCTGAACAGATTTCTTCTTCGTTACCTGGATATTTTTTTGCAAATATTCTGAGATGGCATATTAGACCAGCAAGTGATGATCTTAAAATACACTTTAACTAGAATTGTGGGGAAATATTCACACTTCTAGAAAAACTGTCAAAAATCCTATTTTTGTCACATTTATTTAAAAGAAAAAGCAGTTGACAGTTGCTTGACGGTTTCTTGTTATACATTTATACATGTAAGATATTGGCACTTTGCTATCTGCAGAAGTATCTGAGCATTAATGAACTGACCTAAATTTCTATTTGTTAAGCAGAAAGGTAGTTTAAAGCCCTTAAATTTATTAATATAACTGAAAATAAAGCAGAAAGGTTGTTAGAGTACTTGACAACTTTCTTCATCCCCAGTACAGATTCAGAATTAACCAGCACATCAGCTCATACTTTTCATTTCAAATCCAAGGCACAGTTTCCAGTTAGCATCAAGTTAACCTCAGCTAATTCAGTAAAACAGCAAGGGGCTTTAAAGAGATTGTATGTCCAGTAACTGACAATATCTTTCTATGTTTTAATTTAAGTTCATTATTTTCATTCTTTATCCTTCCTTCACCACCCTATACTGTCTTGTCTTTTTGTCAACATCTTATTGCTTAAGTCAAAAGATGCTCCCATAGATGTCTGCATAGATTTCTGTGTTACATCCCATCACAAATGGGTGTCACTCTCCAAGAAATATCAAAATGCTCTCTCTCTCTCTCTCTCTCTCTCTCTCTCTCTCTCTCTCTCTCTCACACACACACACACACACACACACACACACACACACACATCTCCAAAGGCAGAAGATAAGAAATTCTACTTCTAGATGAAATATATATATATATGTTTTAATATATTTTGTATCTCAACTAAATTTTCAACTAAATGTATAACTCCTAGTTATAGTGGCATGTGATTTAATTTTTTCCAAAGTGTTATTTTTAAAACTTGTGATTCAGAATAAAAAAGGCCCAAGGGACCTTTTAACTCTGTAAATCAGATAGAAAGGCTTTATAAGACTGCCAATGGCCAAGAAGTTTGGAACGTTGCCTTAAATAGGTCTGGCTCTTTAAACTGGCTATTTGGCTATTGCCTTAAATAGGTCTAGCTATTTAAACTGACAACCTGACAACCTGAGTTATGATCTACTGAACCTGAGGATTTGAAGTTAGATTCCTGCACCACACCCTTTTGTACAATATGTATCAACTAATTGTTTTATATTGCCATTGTTTTGTAAATTACTCCTTATTTGGATCTTATTTTATTTTATTTAATGAGCTGTAGATGTACGAACTATCATTAACGTGGAAAATGAAAGCTATTAATTAAGATGTCCACCAGTCAGCATATTTGCAATTATTTCTCTATCTGTGGAGAAGGCCTGCTAGAACCTGTGCATATCAAATTATATGATGTTGACAAAGTTTAAACTCCATCACAGAATTTCTGCAATCTAAAGGGATCCAGATCTCCCTATGCTAGGGTCTTCTGAACCAGGTTGACATCAGTACAATTTAATTCTTAAACATTATGCTGTTTCTTTTAACTGATTGCATATTATGAACCTCACAGAGTAGTAAGTATCTTTTTTTCCCCTAGCCAATAAACAGCAGTGGATACACTCTTTATTCTTTTCAAGCCAACAGCATGTTGGAAAGCAATTATATAAATGACTTTGGAACTGTTCATCGGTGATAATTCTCTGAAAACAGAATGGAATGTGACCAAATTTGCAGCTTTATGTTTCTTAGTGCCAACAAATACATCAAAAGAAAATGAAGAGGGCAGGAGAATATATGCAGCTGCCTTATTACACATTCATACAGAAATATCAACTCAGGTCACATATATACAAAGTTTCCGATTAGTCCCTTTAAAGTACGGTAAGTACACTCAGGTTCATCCTTACACTTACACAGAAGAAAATAGAGGCTCCTCTTACAGCCCTTGCTGATAGAGGGATTTCAGCCCTAAAAGGCAGGCCATGCCAAGAAATAGACTTCATAGAAGACTAAAAATAGGACTGGCCATCATAACATTGTTCTGCAGGTCTCATTATGTTTCTATTTCTCCCTCTTTTATATGCATATGAATTGGGGGGAAAGTGTATGTGATGTTTCTGCAATCCTCATTGTTTGGACTTAACTCATGTTTCTCTTTCTGATGCTTTGGTCAATCAAAACCATCTTCTTTATTCTCTATATATGCTTTTCCTATATAAGCAATGATGGAAAGAAGTTATGTACAGTATATGCATTGGAACTGTACCCAGATAGCTAGGCTCACTTAGGAATGTTTCTCTTTTATGACACTTGGAATTCTTGGAGCACATAGGGTCTGGCCTGATGTTGCAAGGGTTTTCTTAATTTTTGTTATCTCTTAATGGGGAAAAAGTTGGAAACATAGTTATATGTAGGATAAGATGGAAAAAGGAATAGTACCACAATATAAATATAGGGAAAAGATGTTTGAGAATAAGAATCATATGCAGAAACTATGTACATTGGTTTGAAGGTAATTTAGTACAGGATTACAAGAGCAGGGAAAGATTATTGTTGTACAGGAATGACAGATTTCCATACAGATGTACATCTCCAGCCCTCAAAATATCAATCTCAGAAATCTTACCCAGTCACCCTTCCAGCTCCAATAAATAATGATATTTATTTCACATCTCAGTCAGTCTTCCCACTACAAAACTGACAAAAAAACCTTTAGATAGATTGATAAATCAATACCTGAATGCAATCATTTTCGAATTGTGTTTTGAACAATGCATCAGCATATGTAATTCTGTATGCTTGATTTTTGGACCTTCTCATCATTGGCTATGGCATATTATTTATTCTAGCAGTGGTGATTTTAACTAATGTGCCTCTTGACCAATAAATAGATTCTGAACACTCGTTTTCTTATTTTTCTTGTTCCTCTGGCTGAACCTCTACACTAAAAGACCAGGATCCCCTCCAACTCTTTATTCTGTTATGTTGTTGTTAAGATTATACTGCAGTCTGCATCATAAGAATGTTCTCTTTCTGCTTCTTCACCTTTTCCAGTTCTTTTTTTTAATCAATTCATTTCCCGCATCTAGGTGTTCATAATTTGCTAACAGAAAATTCTCGTATCATGAAGTTTGAGGCTGAAAATAAACACTTTTTTATACAAAGTTTATAGTGTGATTGATTTTTTTCCTCATAAATTCACCAAGAATCATATTAGGAATGTCCTTTCTGATTATACAGATGGAGTGAAAGAGAAAGGAATGTCAAGGTTTCATAAATTGCAATTGTATGCATCATTTTGAGTACAATAATGTATTTCCAGCCTCCAATGAATATACAATTTATTTCATAGTATCCTTTTCAATTCTTATAAATCAAGTATCATAACTATCAGCTTCTGAAGGTGAAAAGAAGTAGACAACCTGTCCCTCAAGGCTATCAGTTACATTATGTGCATTCACACAATTTAGAAAATTATCTTTCCAAAATGGTAAGACAACTGACCTACCATTGTCACTCGTTATTACTTCAGAAAAATAATATTGCTTTGATGAAAATTGCAAACTCTATGGTTTTAAACCTGGGTAGATCTTTTTGGAACCTGATAATAACATACAGCAAAAATAAAATGTAGTTCTTTATTAATTCTCAGTTGTATATTAGAGGAAACTGTGTATGTCAGTATGTTACTTAAGCAAAACAGCAGGTTTTACTTTGTAACTTTCTCCTAATAGATGATGCTTACTTGCAATTGTACACTCAGACATGTTCTGTCTGTCTAACATCCCTTTATGTAGAATTATTGTTGCCAAGGAGGATTTTTAAGTTTTTATTTTTCTTTTTAATAGTGACAAGGTATCATCTAGATGACAGTAAAACAAATCAGATGAGAAAAGAGGTAGAAATTCAGCCTCAAAATACTAATTTTCCTTATGAAATGCTTTCAGTGCAAACTGAAATGACCAAAACAAAAGAAAGAGGTAGATGGTATGATTCTGAATTGGTTGCTGCTGCTACTAAAAATGGTGATTTCTTGCAAAGCACACAGACATATATAATGTAGTGCAATGAGGCACCACTTAAAGACTTTTTTTTAAAGATGAATAGATACTTTCAACCACTGAAGCATTTCTGCAGAGATGAATAAAAGTATCTTGTCCAAGAATTCATATGAATGAGATTAAGTGAATTTATAGAGTGAATATTAATCAGAATAGAGCTGGAAGGGACCCCTGCTCAAGCAGGAGACCCTATACCATTTCAGACCCAGTAACTGTCCATTCTCTCCTTAAAAACCTTCAGTGATGAAGCACCCACAACTTCTGACAGCAAGCTGTTCCACTGTTGAATTGTCCTCACTGTTAGGATTCAATCCACTCAATTCTGCTTCTCGCGGAGGCAACAGTAAACACAAAATTGTCCACACAAATCTTCTGCAATGCGCAGAAGATGACACGAGAAGAATATGTTGTACTCTTATACAAAAGGTGGGGTGAAGAATATAAGTGTTAACTACTGTATTATCTAAATAGGATATATGATGACAGAGTGATAGAGAGAGAGAGAGAGATAGGCAGGCAGGCAGGAAGACAATAGGAGAGAGAGAGAGAAGGACAGAGAGCTGCAGTGCAAGTAATGGCTAAGCCTGCTTGATTTTGTAGCCTACATGAAACACCTACGGTAGGAGAGAACAAAACTTCTCTCTTTATCCAAGTCTGGTCCATGTTATCTACAGTGTATACACTTCTAAACCCATCATGTCTATATTATCTACATGAGCTGAAATTCTATCACTGCTCCAAATTATTATTTCACCCTTTCTGGCAGTAAACGTATCAAAATCAATGTAATAATTAAACATTAATGTGATGTTTTTCTACCCAACCAATGACCAGCTGTCTAATGGTTAGTGATAAATCAAAAGCACAAAGCTATATTCTCATCTTATTACCTGCCTTCCGTAAGCCTTTTTAAAAAAATAATATTTAGATTACCCTGAAAAAACATCATGAATGTTGGAAAAATACCAGACCTGGTTATACATAAGTAATGAAGATATTGTGCACCTTTTTAACTACAGAACTTTGCTTTTAAACTGGAAAGTTTCTTTCTCTTTCTCTCTTGTTTGTAAGATTTTTATAGAGTCATTCCCAACCATTTTCATTCTAACCATCAGATTCTGTGAAGTTTTGTGAAGAACACTTTAGCTGGCACTTCTGTCTTATTTTGAAACACTCAGTGCTTGCTTTCCATTCTTCCTTCTTATCCTACCAAACCAGCCCCAGTCACGAATCAGTTGTCAAGTCCTTTCTCAACAGTGTTTCAACAAAACCATAAGTGATTGCTCTGTTCTGATTAACTTTTTGCCTGGTTCATTTTTCAGAAAAGAAGAGCTGAGGTTTAAAATTCAAAAGCAAAATCTTGATCCCAAATGATAAAGGCATCAATATGTACAAGATTGATGTACAACTAATGTACAAATACATTAGTTTGGTAAAGAATTAGCAAAGTCCAGAATATTTAACATCTACTCACATTTAGAAACATTAAACTGGCATAAATTCAAGTTATTTTCTATAAACTAGGTTATTGATTTAGTTCCTTCTTTAAATATTGCTTTATTTCAGTTATGTGTCTTCTTAGATCTAGTTAGTTACATTCATGCCTTGCCTTCAATTCTCAAATATGCACACACATAAACGCACATCAGCCATGTTTTGCGGGTTGGGGTAAGGCAAAAAATTTCATACAGCTTTCTAGGGTTCCCCCTTAGCTGTGGCTTAGGAACTGTGTCTGGAAACAGGAGCCCAGCACAATATGTCCTATGCCGTTCTGGACACTGAATTATTCTCTCCAATTCAACAAAGGGAATGAATCAGATTTCTGCCCCAGACTGACTGTGATCCACCCATGAAGGTCTTAAAGTTAGATGAGTTAGACTCAAATCTTAAATGTAATTAAACTTACAAACCCAGGTGTTTCTCTTTAATTGCAACTGAAAAATATGAAATGAATCTCTTCCATGTTACATTTTTTTTTCATTTAATCAGTGTTGCTCTTTTAAAAGTAATCTGAATTTAAACTGAATTTAACAGGAACTACTGTTGTTGTTACTGTTGTTGTCATGTATTAAATTTATATCACAACCATCTCCCAACAACTCTGTGCAGTTGCCACATAGTCAATAGTTACAATTCCTTCCTTCCTTCCTTCCTTTCTTAAAATATTGCATTTTTCAACTGTGAGTATTCTTAGTTTTGATTTTTTAATTTTTACTATATTAAATTATTTCAATTACACATTGTAGAAACCCAGAAAAAAAACAGTATCAATTGTCCTTGCTTCTTTGTTTAATTCCCATAGGAAGGCAGAATATGATCATTAGTATGGACAATGGTGAAAAAACTTAACATTACCAACAATGGAAGAATGGATGGTAAAGTTGATGGAGTTGGCTCAGATGGCAAAAATGACAGCTTTGATTAGATAAAAGACATAATTAATTTTTAACTGGGAGCCCTTTTTAAAATTCTGCTTAAAACAGAACAAAATGAAATCATGATATATGGGTTTGATGATTAGAAAATAGTATATAATAGAAATTGAAAGTTATGTTGTAAAATTAGAGTAAGAGCTACTATAAATTTATACTTATGTCTTTTATAAAATAAAATTGGAAATCATTTTGTTATATTTCTGTTTCTTTCTATACTTTTGGCTCTGCTTTCTCTGTCCTTCTTTCCTTTGTTCTATTTCTTTTAAATATTAGTTTCTGTTAGTCTTTACTTTTTTATATTAAAAAAATCCAATATTTATCTCAAAAAAAACAGGATTTTAAAATCTTTTCTTTGTTTCCTCCACTGGAATTTTAATGAAGTAGGCTGAAGTAATTATTTAATGCTGTGCTTCTTATATCCTATTTAGAAATGACTAGTTTGTAATATGTACCACTTATTTCCAAATTATTTGTCCCTTCCTTAGATAACAAATAAATATTTCATGGACATGCAGAATGGACTACATTTTCTACTGCCTGGTTTTAAAAATTACTGTTTTCCATATCTGTCTTGTTTTTCTCTTGCTTTCTTTGATTTTCATATTTTTATATAACATGTTTTCTTCCATTCAAGCTTTTCACTTCATTGCCTGTTATCTGGTTTTTTTAAAAAGTATATTTTGAAGGCAAAAGAATCTAAAGAAATGGAAACTTTGACAATATACTGTGATTCTAAATTATATCACCAACATCAGATTTGTTTAGGGTAGGGTAAATACAATTTGATCTCTCTTTAAGCCTGGTCCAAAGTTGTCCTTAGACTATGTGATATGTTAAATCAGGTGATTTATGAACAACCAATATAATTATAAGTAGTATTAAAAGCATTAAGAATTAGAATTTGACTGTAATGCCCATCACATTAGCAAAATATATTGTACTTAAATATCCTTCAGGGAGGTTAATAGTCATAAAAACATTATGGTTTAAATATTCCACCTTTAGTTTATTCAACTTTTCATATCTCTGCATATAAAATGTTGTCGCCATTGCATTTTATAGAAACAAAATCCCATGTTTTCTTTCAATCTGCTTATCCATGATGCCTAAAGGAAAAGTTTTGATTTTACACTCATTTTTAATATTTCTTCTTTTTAAAATATTTAAAATATTTTTAATATTTCCTTTCAATATTAATATTTAATATTTCTTCACTAAAGATGATAACAGGTACCTTTACAATGATTACATGTCCAACACTTATTTGATATTCCCTTATACATATTTGAACATTTCTCAGGAGTAAATACCAATGATACATTATTTTACAAAAGTTTTATTTCCAATTATAAATCAAAGAAAATTTCAATCCATTTATCACATATTTCCCATTGATCAAGCATAATATTATATCCATTTTTTGCCCATTTAATCATACACTCTTTAACACATTCATGCTTCTAGTTTATTTCCAACAATTTATATCCCTTCACAATGAGGTGTTTGTTACATTTAATAGATCCCCTTTCAAAATCTGTTTTTTTTTCATCTACAAAATTCACTTTAAATCTTTCTGCCAATTAAGCATAGGCAAACCACTGACAAGTATAATCCAGCTTTTCCAGCTCTTCTCTTGTTTTTTAATTTAAGTTATCTTCCAGTAAAAATTAAATCCAACATTTCTGAATGTGATTAGAGAGTGAGTTTGGCTAGCTTAGTGGCCTTATGAAAGCTTCACTGCTGCTAAGAGCAAAGATATCATCTTCCTCAGTTGCTGGTGCAGAAACCCATGGGAGACCTCTGTTTTATACCCTCCTTGTTAGGAGGAGCCACTTTTCAAAGCACTTGTGGGTGATTTTCTGATCTGTCCCTCCCTGGAGAGATTTGAAGAACCAGTCTACTTTTGGTCTTTCATCCTTCACAATGATTATCATCTCCAGTCATTCACAGAGAGGTCTTCAATCAGTCGTGACTCATATCAGAAACTAATCATTTATCACCTGATGTTATGACTCTATCCATTTTAGCTGAGCCAATGTTCTTTTCAGTCACTTTTATGCATACTGTATCTTTATTATATTTATTTGAGCTATCTTAAATGTCACACCAACATTTTAATGTTCCATCTTTATTTGGGAAGGCACCTATGTTTATAATATTTCCCAAAAATGCTTTAAAAAAACAACAAGTTCTGGTTTGCTGGGAACTCTGATTTTGCTGAAAGTGATTTCTTCTTATTCCATACTATTCAATTCATGCTTATTCCATACTATTCAATAATCAAATTGCTGCGGCCTGTTTAAATTAATCTGAGCCTTCTTTGATTATCTTAATGCAAAGAGTTTCTTTAAACTTTTTTTAATCTTGTTATTCTTCATATTCTCCAGATTTCTGATATCAGTTCATAATTTATTCATCTTCTTTCTAGTCAAATTTTCTATTTTGGTGATGCTTGCTGATTCTTTTGCTCATTGTTTTCATGTCTTTCATCATCTTTCTTATCCTTCTCAGAAGTTAATAAATTTGCACTTCAAAATGTTATTTGCCTGATTATCTTCATTTTCATTTATGTTGTTCTCAATATTATATTCTCAGCTAATATTTTTTTTTTGCAATTTGGTGTCTATAAATCTTTGTTGATCCATTAATTGCTATTTGCCCATATCTGAGTTTGAAATAGTGAACATTCTCTTTTGAAATTCCTTGGTTTGCTTATTTGCTTGTTTCATCTTGGCTGGTCCTTTCAAGAAATTTTGAGTTGGCAGTTCTGGTTGCTTAGCAGCTGAGCCAGGTAGCCTATTTATCTACTGATGCCCAGAGGCCATACCACCTTTTTCTATTGACATTCTGTGTCACTTTTTAAAAATGCATTACTAACTTTTGCTAAAGAAGAGATAAATTGTGAGCTTTTAAACAGTTAACTGGCCCTTGAGACTTGGCTTTTGTCTGTAGGTACAATTACACACAAGCAGATGCTGATCATTTTTGAAGTAAGGCATGGATGGAAAATGATTGCCAATGTGAAAATACTGGAATTTAAATTGCAATAACCTCTGAAAAGTCACAGAATCAGAGGGTTTTTCATCCTTGAAATAAAGTGTCCTGCAAGCAGTTTAAACCTTGTATATGTCTTTTGAGCCAATTAGGCTTTTTTGCTCAGTGTTTTCATTGGGGAGGGGGTGGACAAAGAACAATTAGCTAGCTATAAACTAAGATGAAGCATGTGGTACTCTGGAATGCAATATTACTCTTGGTATTGGCTCTTGCAGTGATTCAAGAATCTAATTATTTATGCTTTTCCCCCTCTGGTCAGGGTATATCTCCACTTAAATTACTCTGTCTTGTGTTCATGATGGTTTACCCCTAAGCTGGCTTTAAAAAAATCTATAGGTACTGAGACACCTTGGCAACAGTTTGCAAGACACCCTACCCAGCTTGCAGGCTACCAGTTGTTCCCAATTAACAATTTCCCCTTTGCTGTACTCCTCCACCTTTTTGTTCTAATAGCTTTACTTCCTAAAACATCAAAATAGACATATATAGGGGCACAAGAAGCTGAAAAACCTATGTGCTGTTTGGAAGCAGGGAATGAATTGCATTTGAGGTGTTTAAAATCAGTGAAACCCTGTAGTTATTAAATTCTAGACTTCTTAAAAACAATAGCAGACAGGTTGGGGATATTAATCCTAAGAAAATAAAAGAAATGTAATAAAATGTTTCTTTTAGTCTTAACCTACAACTTCCTCTATGAAAAATGAAGACATGAACCATTATTTTAATAATGCTGGTAAAGGGTTATATAAAAACATTACAGTACATGATAAGCAATTGTTCACTTAACAAAATGATCTATCCTCTACATCAATAAATTGGTAAAAGATAGTCTGTGAGATTTGAAATGCTCTAAACCAGTGTTTCCCCATCTACACCGGGGTGCCCAACCCCCAGTCTGTGGACCAGCACAGGTCCACAGCATGCCAGTAACTGGGCAGGTAAACAAGCAAGCCTCATCCATAGGATGCAGGCAGCACAAGAACCCATGTCCTCTCTGGTCCATGAAAAACTTTTCTCCACAGAACCAGTCACTGGTGCCCAAAAGATTGGGGGCCGCTGATCTAGACGACTCTTAAGATATGTGGCCTTCAACTCCCAGCATGTTCCTGGGGAATTCTGGGAATTGAAATTCATACACCTTAGAGATGCTAAAGTTGAGAAACATTGGTGTAAGCCAAACAACAGGAACACTTGAGGAAACCTAACAGGAAAGACCTAAAACAGAAAAAATAAACTTAAGCTTGATTTGAAGGTGAGAGGGTGTTAACAGAAGATAATGTTGTCTGTTCTTCCTTCCTAGAAACAATTCAATGCCTGTTCTAGCAATAGGAAAACTGGGATGTGCAATTTCTATTTCTTTGCTAATTAAAGGAAATTGCTTGTGAAAATATTTCTGATATAATAGTTTTAATAAAAATGAACATATATTGTATTCATAACTTATCTCTTCAAAAGAATAGAAGAAAATAGCTTGCCTTTTCTGTTGGTTTCAATTCAGTCAATGTAACTGACTATCCAGTGAGTTATTATCTCTCAGATCCAAAAATGTTAGTAAACAAACATAAAAATATTGGAGCAATATTGTTGTCAGTTTTCCAGAGACCAAAAGACTGTCAAAAGATAAATATTATGGGCTCTTCAAAACATAACATTTTAGGTCAATATTGCTCCAATTATTCAATTTCATTTCTTTTGGAAGTGGTGATTAATATTGTGCTACATTTCATACTCCTAGAGAGAGCATTTCAGATACATTTATTTTAAATCAAACACAGAGCCTTCAGACCATACTTATTTCAAGTTTTATCTTCATAAAGTGATTAAGGAATTTCCTGAGGATACAAATATGCTGAATCCCATACTCTTGAAAATTGTTAGAGAAACACACAGAGAAATACACACACACAACCAGAAACATTTTTTAAGGATTTCACCAGATCATTTTTCTGGAAAAAATACATATAAAATAATAGGAAAATAATTTCCTCTACAAACAAGCATCTCATTTATTTATTTATTTAATTTATATGCCGCCCTTCTCACAAGACTCAGGGCGGCTCACAACAATAACACAATTAAAAAACACAATTAAATTAAAAATTTTAAAAAATAATTTCATTCACACAACATACAAACACATTCAGCTCACAGCCGCTGGTGGCGGGACACTCTTAGGGCTGAGGGGCAGAGCACAGCTCATATGCCCCAAGCCTGTCGGCATAGATGTGTCTTCAGTGCTTTCCGGAAAGCTAGGAGGGAGGAAGCAGTACGAACCTCTGAGGGAAGCTGGTTCCAGAGGGCTGGGGCAGCAACGGAGAAGGCCCTTGCCCTAGGCCCCCGCCAGACGACATTGTCTAACAGACGGGACCGGTAGGAGGCCAACCCTATGCGCCCTAACCGGTTGCTGGGATTCATGATCTCATCCATCTTGTCCTTTAAGTGTAGAGTATATATCATTTTTATTTGGAAGTTTAAGAAATATTTTAGTTCCACCTTTTGTTACTGAATCCTAGAAAACTGGTGGAATCCCCATAATGGAAGAATTGATGGAAAAAGTGATGCAGTTGGCAGACATGGCAAAAATAACTGTTTTAATCAAAGAATATTGTATATCTAGTTTTGTTCATCTAGACATCATGCTCAAGGCAGAAAATATGAAACTTTGACCTTTTGTTTTGCTGATGATTAGTTTGTTGTTATAGAAATGGCTAGTAATTACTAAGTCTATAAAAAGTTAAAAAAAAGCTGTAATTCTATTTTGTATTTTACTGCAGTAAAAAAATTTGGAAGTCAATGTTTCTTTTCTCTTTTATACTGCACTTCCCCCTCTCCTTTCTTTCCCCTTCCCATTTCCGTATTATCTTTGTTTTCATTTGCATTTTACATTACCATAATTTCAGAAAACTAGTAGAATATGGACCCAGTTTATTACGGGATCGCTGAAAAAAATAACAGCTCTTCAACCTCATTTCTATTCAAAGCTTTTATACCGAAGTGGGACAAAGTCTCTCAGGAGAATTGAGAAAAATACTTGTGACACCTCTCCTAAATAATATACTTAAAGAACCTACTAACACATTAAGGAGAACATAAAGCAATAATATAAAAAAAAGAGGTTGTGCTGAGAGTTTAGTTCTATTTCCAGTGAATTCTCAAAAGAATTCTTCCCAATCCAGGCAATGCTATATTTCTTTCTTATTAAATTTACAATCGGAATTTCTTCCTTTTTCTGAACAAGTTTCATTTACTACAATTTTAAGGCTAATCATTTACACAAGTCTTTGATTTAGTTAATCAAATGTATCTGTTCAAAAGGCAGAAATGTCTTATAAGAATTATTTTCAACTTAAATTTGCAAATGTCAGTTGCCAGAAATAGGAAAAAACAATAGGTGGATCCAAACTAATGAAAGACAAGTTATGCAAAAAGAATGGAGATTTCTCAGTTTTTCTTTCTTCCATTTTTTTTTAAAAAACTGATGTTTAAAAAAACAACAACCTTGAATGGGCTTGTACAGGTAGTCCTCGATTTACAACAGTTCATTTCGTGACTGTTTGAAGTTACAACCAGATTGAAAGCAAGTGACTTATGACTGTTTTTCACACTTATTGCTGTTGTAACATCCCCATGGTCTCATGATCAAAATTCAGAGGCTTGGCAACTGGCTCATATTTATGACAGTTGAAATGTCCTGGGGTCACATGTTCCCCTTCTGTGACCTTCTGACAAGCAAAGTCAATGGGGAAGCCATTCACTTAACAACTGTGTTCCTAACTTAACAATTTTAGTGATTCACTTAACAACTGTGGCAAGAGAAATCATAAAATGGAGCGAAACTCACTTAACAAATGTTTCACTTAACAACAGAAGTGTTGGGCTCAATTGTAGTTGTAAGTTGAGGACTGCCTGTATTGTCAAACTGGGGGCCCTCTAGATATCCAGACTGAGAAGTTGCAGAATTTACCAGGCATAGTTCCATTGCTGAGAATCGAAGTCAACATATATAAACTTTGCCCATGTGGGGGAAAGTTAGCATAGTATCTACAGCAGCGGTTCTCAACCTTTTCCGGTGCCCGACCCCGGCCCGCATCGTGCATGTGCGACCCCGGCCCGCATCGCAAAGAGGAAAAAATGGCAGACCCCCCCAAAGATTGGCCGACCCAAAAAAAAATGGCCGACAAAAAAATGGTGGGCCCACATCACACATGTGCGGCGCGATGGCCCGCATCGCAAAGGGGAAAAAATGGCTGACCCAAAAAAATGGCCGACCAAAAAAAAATGGTGGACTGCGGTGTTTGCCGACCCCCGTGAAATGGTTGTTCGACCCCAAATGGGGTCGCGACCCACAGGTTGAGAACCGCTGATCTACAGGTTGAAGCTGCAAAGGGAAATTGGTAGAATCAATGGAATTTTAAATTGGCTAGTACAGATGTTGCTCAGTTTGGGTAATGAAATATCTGCAAGAAAACAACCAAACTCAGAGAGCATCAAGGGCCCTTCAAATTGGAATATTCAGTACACACGAATGGTGTTCAAGTTAATGTTTCATAGCTTTGACTATTAATCTATTTCATCAAAGTTTTTATCATTTATTTTTATGAATTGCAAAACAACAATTGCATTTGCACAACAATTGCACAGATAAACTTTTCTTTACATTGAGGTGGGGCAGGCTTGATAAAATTTGGGCATATTTCATTCACCATGAATTCCATTATGGGATACCACACTATTTTGTTTTAAGATGATGACATATTTCTTTGGCATCTCTCTTTGAACATTATCAAAATGGTCTTATCTTATTACTTTTAATGAGCTAAACCCTGAATTTTAAATTTCTGTCAGGTATAAGTATACCGATTCAAATATGAGCAGATGCCCACTGGGCATAACAACTACATTTGAAGCTCCAACACTTATTTCAACAGTTTGAAGGTCGGTTGTCAAAGAGTAAGACTCATTGAATTTTTTTTAAATTTTGTAAACCAGGATTCCATTGTTTCTCCTTCAGCATGAATATTTGTGGGTATCATGAATTTCTTAGCAGATATCAGTTGGATAGGTTAGTCCTTGGAAAATGTATTTAAATCAATGCTGCTTAATGGAGGCTGTACAAGATTCTTTCAAGCAAGAATAGATATGCGACAACTTCCACAGATTATAGTTGTTGTAAAATATCACCCAATACATTTTCCCCATGGAAGTCTGAAGACAAAGTTTAATTTTATTTTAAAGGTCCTGGAAAAAGTGATAATCCTAAAAGAGTTTCATTATCAATATACCACCACTGTCCTAGAGTAAGTATACCCTAACACAGCTGATAGAAAAGAGTATGACATGATTAGAAATTTATGTGCCATTCATCTTTAAGAACTGAATCAATTATAAGAGATGTACAAAGAACATTAGAGACTAATTCAATTCTTAGGGTGTATAATCATGAAAAAATTGAAGAAGTTATAATAATATAATTACATTCATTATGAAGTCATTTACCAGTGGCAGGAAGGAATATCTGAATTAATAAGAAAAAATGTTCATCTGTCAGAAAGCATTACAGAACAGCTTCTGACATTACACTCTATGCCTCTCTAAATATGCTATGCATATGTTTTAAAAAATGCTTATGTGCGTGGTCTATTTTTCACTTAAATCTTTGAAGTTGTGAAAATCAGATACCTCATTTTTCTATTTAACAAGAGATTTATAACAAGGCTGCTATCTGAAGAATGAAGTTTTGCAATAATGGCCTGGGTATTGTAAGATTTAAGGAATTTGAATTTGAATGAATAATTCCTCTGATCATAAGAAGAAATAATGAAGCATAAAATATAGCATTTACTGTCCAGGGACACTATATATCAAAGATAACCTGTACCACAGATAAAACAATATTTCATTTAATCAGTGAGTGCAAGATACAAAGAGAAGCACAGGAAGTTTGGAATCTTTTTGTGTGTTATAATATTAAAACAATTAAAATGTTCTCCAAATTCAACCTGAAACAACATGCAGAAGTGATTTTGGGTAGTAATTTCATACTGAATCATATGCCAATGGATTTCATGCTCAAATTCATACTGCTATGTGGTCCAGAGAGAGAGGAAGTAAGAATTTTATAGTCAATGACTATACAGTTGGCACCTTTGAAAGGACACTGGGTTCATATGCTTCCTTTCTAATAGTCATGTTCTAAAATTGCAGTGTATATTTATTGTAATTATGACCTATTACAGAGGTTGCACTGGACAATTAATGCTCTAGTTGAAATTGATTTCTGGGAACTATGTCTGGACTCCTATTAAAGCAGCTAATGGATAATTCTGAAACATATTCTCCTGTCCACTTAATTAAAGCTTTTTGGCCATAAATTAGTTCAGTTTATTCTGAGTCCTGAACTGGTTAAGCATCAGAAATAGATTTTTCACAGGCCCAAATACACATTTATGTTTGACTTTCTAAAAGAATGAACCTGAAGAGATTTTTTCATGAATTCTTTTGAGAATTAATTTGAAAACTGGACCATCAGAAGATGGGGTTGAACTGTAACCACAAGTGAAATCTGATTAGCATTTCTTCTTAGTTTTTCCTCCAGCCAGAAAAATAAATTTGCAGAGATATTGGACAAGTTGCATGACGGTGGGGTGTATTTTTTATTTTGAATAAAAATTATATATATAAAAACCCTTTAGCTTATTGTTACAAAGTAACATCATTTCACCATTTGGCAATTCCAAGAAACAATCAAGAAGGAAAGTTCCCAAGTGCTTCCGTAAGCCCAATGGACTTAAAAAGTAAACAAAAACAGTGACTTCCTTTAGCCACCTTGTGTATTAAAAAAAGGCCCCAAACAATGTATGCAATCTGCATCTGCATCTGTCTACTTGGACAAATTAGTGACCTTTTGTTTTGGTTTTTAAAACATATTAAAGGGCCAAAAAGCCTTGAAAATGCATTGCCAAAACAGCAAGTATAATGAAAAAAAATATTTTTGTTTCCTTTGAATATCCTTACCCCATTCCTCTCATCAACTGTTGAACGAACAATTTAATTAACATGTCCTATGTGGTCACTTGATGATTTAATGCGTTATAGAACTTGTAGTTTTCATATGGTAAGATTCTATATAATAATTTCCCCAGTGTGATATCTTTCGGATTTTCTAGAAATATTTTTACCAGAACTTGCAGACTTGAAAGAACTTTTTGACTTCCAGCGAAAAAATGGGGAGCTGAATACAGCTCTGCAAAATGCAGAGTTATGACCTCAGCAAAACGAAGAACCAGTGAGTAGATCAACTCTTCATAATTCTTTTTCAGACTAGGAGAGACTTGAGATTACTGTACTTCCAGTGTTCTAGACAGTTGCTCCTCATAAGGACACCATAAATCAACAGTTTCTGGTGGGTTTAGAGATGTGTCATTTTGCTCAAATTACAGTTGGCACCTTTGAGAGGACACTGGGTTCATATGCTTCCTTTCTAATCACTTTTGAAAACTGCTTATTAACTGCTTTTCAGCTACTAGGAACCTTTGGATTGTCAAGTTTTATAGCACCATGTGACTTTCTTCAATTACTAATAAAAGAAGTTTTAACCAAATACTAATAAAAGAAGTTTTAACCACAAGTTTGAAAACTTTTCTTTTTTAGAATAAACAGCAAAAGGATGGTTTAAAGTTTCAGTTTAGAAAATTGCAATCAAGCTAAAGGTCTAGATAATTTTGAAATATTATTTTGGGGTTAGTTATAAAGAATTCTTCCTATAAGAAAATGCTTTTGTTTTGCTTTTTTTTTTTTACAAATATATATAATAAGATAAGGCTTTAAATACTGGATACTAAAGGAAATTAAAGGGAACCAGAAATTAGAATAAAAGGAAAATAACTCTTATACACAATGACAGAAATCAAATTCTAGGATATTATTTGAAAGGACTAAAGAGCAAGATTTCTAGATCTTTAAAGAGAAGTTTAAAGGTTAGTTTAGTTAATCAAGGTTAAATAGAAAAAGAATTGGCAGGACTTTTATTTACCTAGAAATTCTGGGATTCTTTTTTTTGTAGAAATTTTTATTAATTTTATGATTATAAATATAACAAAAAATCAATTTAGAAACAACTCAACTGAATACATTCATTTACAACTTTTTCCAAAAAAAACCAAAGCATAAAAACTTAGCTAAAGTAGTTAAAATAACTATAGGTATTGCTCGACGGCACCCCCCCACCACATCCCCCTCTTCCTTCCTCCCTATCTCAACTTCTATCCCCCCACCCTCTCCTCCCTCCTCCTACCACCTCCCTCTCTCTCCTCCCTCCTCCTACCCACTAAACTACACCAAATTATTATATAAGTCCTATTGAAAATTTAACTATATTTTTCAGTCCAACATATAAGTATTTAATTATATGCTAAATACAATTTCTTAGATTGATATTTCCCTTGTATATACTCTATCCATTTTTCCCAATCCAACATATATTTTTCATTTGAATGATCCTTCAAATATGCAGATATTTTAGCCATTTCTGCCAAGTTTATTACTTTCAAAGTCCATTCTTCGATAGATGGTAATTCTGGCGTCTTCCAATATTGTCCCACCAACAGTCTTGCTGCTGTAATCAAATTCAAAATTAAGTTTGTCTCTATGGTGGTACAGTCTTTTGTAATGCCTAACAGAAACAACTGTGGTGAAAATTCAATACGTTTTTTCAAAATATTTTGAAGTATCCACCATATTTTTATCCAAAAGGCCTTGATTTTTCTACAAGTCCACCATACATGAAAATAAGTAGTGTCCATACATTCACATCTCCAACACTTAGAGTGTAAATTAGGATACATATATGATAATTTTTTCGGATCCAGATGCCATCTATAAAACATTTTATAAAAATTTTCTCTTAAATGTTGCGCTTGTGTAAATCTTACATTTTCCACCCAGATCCTCTCCCAAGTTTCCATCATGATTGGTTGTCCAAAATTTTGTCCCCACTTTATCACACAGTCCTTAACTAATTCAGTTTCAGAATCAATTTCTATCAATACATTATACAATCTTTTAATATGCATAGACCTTTGGTCTCTAACTTGTTTAATTAAATTTTCATCTGTTAGAGAAAAACCTGTCTTAAAATCTTTTTTCCATCTAGTCTGCAGTTGTGCATATGAAAATCAAGTATGAACTATTCCTTCTTCCCTTAACATATTCAAGGACTTCAATAATAACAAATTCCCTTCTTTAATTAGGAGTTTCTCATAGGGCACCATATCTTGAACTTGTAGTCTATTTATGTTCTCTATTGCATGTCTGGGAACTGTCCAGAGAGGAATCTTTTCATTTAATTTATACTGATACTTTTTCCAGACACGCAGTACAGCACTTCTCAATAGGTGCTCTTTGAAACTCCTATCCACCTTTTTATCGACTAAATATGCATGCCAACCATATAATAGACCATACCCTTCAATATTCAGTATTCTGTCATTAGTTGAATTAACCCAGTCACTTATCGCTACTAAAACAGCAGCATGGTAATACAACTTGAAATTGGGCATTTTCAAACCACCTCTTTCCCTTGTGTCCTGAATAATTTTTAATTTGACCCTCGGTTTCTTGCCATTCCAAATAAATCTATTAATACCCTTCTGCCACTCTTGCAAATTCACATCCTTTTAAAGTATAGGTAACATTTGAAAAAGAAATAAAAATTTTGGCAATACATTCATTTTAACTGCTGCTATCCTACCCAGCATAGATAATTGTAATTTTTTCCATTTATCCAATTCTATTTGTGTCTTATTCCACAAAACTTCATAATTATTTTTGTATAGCTTCCCATTGGAAGCTTCAATATCAATTCCTAAATATCTGACTTTCTTAACTATCTCACAACCCATTATTCTTTCCAAATCTTGTTTTGAATTGCTGTCTAAATTTTTAACTAACATCTTTGTCTTAGATATATTTAATTTAAAACCTGATACCCTTCCATAATTTTAATTATCTCCATCAAACTCTGAGCAGACTGCGTTGGTTGAGTCAGAGTCACAAGCAAATCATCAGCAAAAGCACATAATCTGTAATCATGTTGTCTAATCTGTATACCTTTTAAGTCATCTGCAACTCTTATCCTATTCAATAAAACCTCTAAAGTTAGAACAAACAACAAAGGAGATAAAGGACATCCCTGCCTGGTACCTTTCTCTATATTAAATGAATCTGTTAGATGCCCGTTCACAATAATCTGACCTGTTTGCTTCTGGTAAACTGCCAATATAGAGTTAATAAACTGATCCCCCATTCCCATCCTAACAATTAGTTTTTTCAAAAACAACCAATTCAGTCTATCAAAAGCTTTTTCTGCGTCCAAAAACATGAGAACCGCAGGCACCTGGATATGCTTGTCTAAGTATTCTATTATATTAATGAGTTGTCTAACATTAGTTTTCATATGTCTCCCTTGTAAAAAACCAGTTTGGTCTGAATGAATTATTTGTTGTAAAACTGTCATTAGTCTATTAGCCATAATTTTTGCAAAAATCTTATAATTCGTGTTCAACAATGAAATAGGTCTAAAATTTTCTGGTTGAGCATTATCTCTTCCCTCTTTGGGAATTAAAGAAACATAGGCTGTTTTCCATGAGGGTGGAACCTGACCACCCTCTTGTATATTAACAAATAGCTCTCTAAGAGGTTCCACCATTTCCATTTAGAGATGCTTATAATAAATTGCCGTTAGCCCGTCAGTCCCAGGAGATTTTCCCATTTTCAGTTGTTTAATCACTGAAATTATTTCTTCTGAAGTAATCAGTGCATTTAACCTATCTCTTTGTTCATTGGAGATTGTCAATACATTTTCATCTTGCAAAAAATTATCTATCTCATTCCCTTGTATCTTCTCTTCAGCATACAACTTGGAGTAAAATTCTAAAAAAACTTTTTTAATACTTTCTTGTTGAAACACCTCCTTCCCTTTATATTCTATTTTATCAATTATACGGGATTTTTGTTTTTTCCTTAATGTATAGGCCAACCATCTGCCAGGTTTATTAGAGTTAAAAATGTATTATGTTTAGCATATTGTATATTCCTAGCAACTTGGTCGGCCAACAACAAATCAAATTATTTCCATAGAATCTTAATCCCCTCTTTAATATTTTTATCATCTGGTCTCTTTATTAATAATTGCTCTTTCTTTCTTATTTCCTCCTCTAATTCCTTCCTTTTTTCCTCATGTTTACGTCTATACCTTTTATTCATGTCAATTAAAACCCCACGCATATACGCTTTACTGGCATCCCATACCATTTCTATTGTTGTATCCTTATGTAGATTTAGCGTAAAAATTCCTTCATAACATTTTTACATTCATTCACATTTGTATCATATTTAAACAAATTTTCATTAAGTCTCCAAGATCTTTTAGGAGTCTGACCTACCATTAATTCCATCCAAACCGGATTATGGTCTGTTAAAACTTTGGGTAGGATTTTCACCTTCTTTAATCTAAAAATAAAGTCACTTGTAGTTAATATAAAGTCAATTCTAGAAAATGATTGATGTCTGTCAGAGAAAAAAGTAAATTCTTGCTCTTTACCATGTCTTTCTCTCCATATATCTATCAAGTCAAAATCATCCAGTCAAAATGTTTTAGGGGGACTGAGTATTTTTTAAGATTTTAAGCTTTGTATGTTTTGGGTTTTAAATGGGGATTTCGGCCAAATTATTTAATTCATTTTTAATTATTTTAAATTTTGTATATTTATATGTTTTTTAAATTTTAGGCTGTACACCGCCCCGAGTCCTTCGGGAGAGGGGCGGTATAGAAATTTGATTAATTAATTAATTAATAAATAAATAAATAAATAAATAAATAAATAAATAAATATCCTTAATATAAAAAAAAGATTTAGGCAACATAGAACGTGTTTGAGGAATTGGTAATGTCTTTTTCTTATCTAAACCAATATCTATAACACCATTCCAATCTCCCATTAAAATACAAGACCTATAGTCAAATTGTATTAACTTTTTATGTATTAACTTGTAAAATTTTCCTTGTTGTTGATTTGGTGCATATATACCCATCAAAAGAACTTTCTTCCCATCTATTAAAATTTCAATTGCTAAAAATCTACCTTGAGTATCTGATTCTACTAATTTAGCTCTTATATAATTTTTAACATAAATAACAATTCAATTCTTATTCGCAGTAGCTGCTGCCACAAAATGTGAACCTAATTTGTTATTTATCAAATATTTCTGATCAGTACTTCTAATATGTGTTTCTTGTAGGCAAATTACATTATTTTTACATTGAGTCAAGTAGTGAAATATCTTCTTCCTTTTCTGTGGAGAATTTAAACCATTGACATTCCATGTCAAATATTTATTTGACATGACCAGCTTGAGAAAGACTTTGCAAGACCAAATCAACTTTTTCATACATCTTCTTCTTTGGTCAAGCTCCCATGGCTTCCAGACTTGTATATATATGTTGTTGTTGTTCTTTTTCTTGTTGTTCCATGAGCTTAGTAGTGGCTCTTGTTTGCCTTTGATCTTTAGGCTTCTCTACTTCCAAAGGTTGAAAAATATTGATGCTTTGCACGGGCAGCTCCATCAAAACTCCTCCTGTTGCTGCAAAGGGTTGTGACTCTGAGGACTGTAGTTGTAATTTTAACTCCATTTCTCTTTCTTTTGGTAAATCTGCACTTTTTGGTGTTGGAGATGGGGGTTTACCAGCCTTCAGCACATTCTCAAAAAAATCTTTTGCTTTGCCAACAGAATTCAGGCGGTATCTTTTGCCCTGGTAGAATAATGACAGTCTAGCTGAAGCCTCCCATCTAAATTGTAAAGCACATTTTTTTTTAAGTTCAGCCACCCAAAATGCATAATCTTTCCTTGCTCTTAACATCTTCAGAGGGATCTCCTTCAAAACCACAACCTCCTGGCCAGCAACACTTAATTTCTTGTTATAAGATACTGTAAGAACATGATTTCTGAATCTCCTTGTAACAAAATAGATCACAATGTCTCTAG
This sequence comes from Bothrops alternatus, assembly GCA_034064705.1. Lineage (NCBI taxonomy): Eukaryota > Metazoa > Chordata > Lepidosauria > Squamata > Viperidae > Bothrops > Bothrops alternatus. Next base: position 14,833,325 of record JARGCV010000075.1, read on the forward strand.
GTAAATTTCTTTGTCTTGCAATCCATGAATTAACTCTGAAGATCCTGTCAATCTGCCAAGAGACATTTTGTACACCATCTTCTAAAAATTCTGCCAAAGTATCTTCAAAAATTCTTCTCAAATCATCCTGGTTTTCATTAGCCACCTCCTTCAGGCCTCTGATTCTAATAGCCAGCATCACTTGGTTATATTGTACCATAACTGCTTGATCTTGTATATCACTTTTAATTTCATCAAGTTTATCCTCAAATTGTTGCTCAACTCCTTCCACCTTCTCCTCAACTCTCTCCCAAACCCCCTTAAAAGCTTCTACAATATCTTCTCTTATCTCTGAATTGTAAGTCTCAATTGTATCTTTGATTTTCTCCAATTCATCAGTTAGACCTTGAGCTTGTTCCTCAATCTTTTTCTCCAACTTCTCAGTCATTGTTGATAATGCAGCCTGCAAATCTTTCATAGTAAGCATTTCTGGAGGAGACTGAGTAAGCAGAGGAGGTTGAGGCTCTGTAGATGTTAAAGATGCTGGGGGGGGCAGGGAGATTACTTGCCTGTAATTTTGAGGGCTGAGCCAGAGAAGCTACTGCCACCTTCGCAGTAACTATTTTTGTTTGTCTGGTAGCCATTCTGTATTCAATCCATTTTAAAAGTTACTTTAAAAAAAAAGAAGGAAAAGTCCTTACAGATATATTGCCAAAATTTTCCCCCTTCTTATCTTCTTTCAAGTCACAATTTAATTATAATTGTAATTTATAGAATTTTAAAATCAAATCTAGGCGATCGCGCCAGCTTCGCTCAAAAAAAAGAGAGTTCACTTTCACTTCCAGTCACTTTCTCTTTACAGTGAAAGCGATCGCCATCTTGGATACATTGTATTGATTGTAAAAATACGTGGTCAGAAGTAAAATATAGAAAAATACTTGCAAGACTCCTGTGTTCACTCCACCTGCATATAGGTCTCTCTTAAATATTTATCTTGAGCAGAGAATGGTCGTGGCGTCTTTTCCTGTCCGCAGACAGAAGCGTCTCTGGGCAGGAGCGTCTTCGAGCGCCTGGGGAGCTCTCACTCTTACCCCCTGAAAACTTTTTCAGGGGGTTTTTAGAGGAGCTCAACCCCCGTCCGATGCTCTTCACCCCTTCTTTGCCCGAAGGGGGGATTTTTCACCGTGAAAAACAGCTGATGTTCGCTGTTTTTGCGGCTTAACAAACCCAGAAGAACGGAGCCTCCGAAGGAGGCTGTGGCGATGCCAGCGGAGCCACCGGAAGGCCGAAATTCTGGGATTCTTAATTCCAATATATTTGAGGGTATCAAATTTCCATCTTTCTGTATGTCTATGGACTTTTAAAGACATTCACAGCAATCCTTTCTGTAAATCAGAAGCAAGGTAAAATCTTGATGTACTATTTTTCATATGACTAGTAGGTAGAAAATAAAAAGTTTCTTAATAATCAATCTTTTTTTCCTACGCTGTATAAAATAGGATCTGTATGTTGTTTGTAGACCCTAATTTGTTTTAACTTAAATCTTCCCCTTAAATCTTGATATTGAGAGTTTTCATTTTGACAGCAGACATATCACTTAGTTTTTTTAAATCCACGGCGTACATATTGAATAAAAAGTTCATCTTTTACTTTTAATGAAGAGAAAATTACTAGACAGAAATGGAAAAATACATCTTGCTCACGCAACAATACCGGATTCCTTCTCATTTTTTTAGCTAAATCTGAATGAGCAGACCATGCTTTCCTGTTCTGTTCACTGTTTTTCTTCTTAGTACCTTAGACAGATTTTTCAGGAAGTGAACAGCTCAGGAGAATAGGCATAATTAAACTCCTAACTGCCAACCTGAGTAACAACTCTGGGGGCTTAATACTTTGCATCTGCTTTGAAAAATTATTGTATTCATGAAGTTTCAGAATGCACAGAAGTGGTTATATTGCCACTTGCTTTATTCAAAAAAGATGGATATTATAACAAGAGGCATCAACATCAGTTATACTTTGCTGCCTGGAACTGAGCAATATTCATGTGTGTCATGTGACTGAAGTCCTCTATGAAATGTTCTGGGAAATGCTTAGCATTAAGTGACTGGAATCTTACATTTTGTCATAAAGAATTATTGCACTGAAATAAAAAAAATAGAAGACTTAGCAAAAAAGAGAGAGCAGTCTGATTACAACCTCCAGTTTTTATTTTGTGCTGATGATAGGAATAAGGTAGCCATTTTGTCATAGCCCTACATAATGGTCTTTTCAAAAGACAATTCTGAAATCCTGTTCATTCAGTGGTAGGATTCAGCCGGTTCGCACCAGTTCGGCAGAACCGGTAGCTAATTTTTGTTGCCCAGGCCCAGAACAGACTTCCAGAAGTGGCATCCACATAGATAACTAGTTGTTCACATATTTGAATCCCACCACTGTGTAAGTAAAAGGGGGGAAAAGAAAAAAGGAAACTTAAGTTTGGAAAACTGAAGAAAGTGGAAATTTGTCCACAAGCTAAGCCCACAGTATACTTTGATCTCTCATCACATTATGATATCACTCATTAGTGACAGAGCTTACAGCTGACTCATTCTCTTGAGAGAGCTCGAAAAAGAGGGAAAATAAGAGAGAGAGAGAGAGAGAGAGAGAGAGAGAGAGAGAGAGAGAGAGAGAATACTGGAGAAATGCAAGTATGATGTGACCACAATATGAGACATATATGTCACCTTGACTGTCCAGAGAATAAGTGAGAGATAGGGAGAGAGTGATGGATGGAGAGTTATAATGCCATTTTTTCCGAAGCATATCTCAACTTATGAGTCATTTCATTCTCGTCATAGCATACAGAAAACAACTTAAACAGAACATTTAACTGCAAAATATCACCGAATTTTACCCAAAAATGTATTATATTAGTCTAATACAATACTAACAATGTGTGGAAATATAACTTGATGAATGAGTGGTACCCCTTTCACATTGCAACAGCAGTATATTAGGCTAATAGGATCCAGTCTTAATACACAGTGATGGATGATGCACTAGCTATAGTGTTAAATTATGTATATTATAAGCCACTTTCTAATAGTTCACATTCTTTCTCTTACAGATAAGCATTCCAAATGACATACAAATACTAGGCTCGTGAAAGTGGTGGACATAATTCGTTCATCTTTTCTGTTTCAGTAAGGTTTTCCTTTGTAATAGTATGCAATTTTTTTTTAAAAAAAATCATACATTTCTCCTTAGAACAGCGGTTCTCAACCTGGGGGTTGCGACCCTTTTGGGGGTCGAACGACGCTTTCACAGGGGTCGCCTAAGACCATCGGAAAACGCATATTTCCAATAGTCTTTAGAAACCGAGACACTGCTCCTCTATCCAGCCGCTGCCACCCTCCTCTGCTGCCCTTCTCCTCCTCTACCTCCAGGGCACCCTTCTCCTCTGACAGCACCTGCTTCTGCCACCGCAGCGCCATTGCACATGCCCCCGATGCCGCCCTGGGCTGGCTCAGTAGCCAGTCCAAGCAGAGCCTGGTCTGGGCCACTGCTGGACTGCCGCTGGGCTGCTCTGCCACTGCCGCCGCTGCCGGCTGAGCTGAGCTGCAGTGCTGAGCTGGTCTCCATCCCCACGCTGCCCGGCCAACCTCCCTCGCCGTTAGAGGCTGTCTTCTGGTGCCCAGCGCGGCTATGGGGCTGCTGGGCAGGAGTGGCTCCTTCCTGGCTCACCGGGCTCCGGGCCTCAGAAGCGGCCAGGGGGGCAGGGAATAGGGTGAGGTGGCGGTGATGCCTGCATGTGCTTCAGAGGCCAGCTGGCTGGGCCGGGAGGGGAGAAGCGGCGCCTTCCAAGTGGGAGCTGGTGCTCCGGCCGCGCATGCAATGGGCTGCACGGCATGGAAAGGGGCTCCTGCAACCCAGTCGCTGTGATGGTGCTTAGGAGGCTGGAGGGGCAGGCAGGTCCCAGGGGGTGGCTGGGAGAGGGCAAGAGGTGCCAGGATGAGGATGGGGGGCTCCAGGTTGGCAGGTGTGATAGGGCAGTTGACGGCTCCAAGATGTGCGGATCCGAGGTGTGCAGATCCGAGGCGTGCGGATCCGAGGCATGCAGATCCTCTGCGCAGCTTCCAAGGCCCCGGATGTGCCGCCACTTGGCTCTCCACCAGGTTCTCTGCCAGAACCTCCCCTCTCCCCGGGCAATTGTGCTGAGCTGCTGTGTGTCCTTGGCAGTGCCTCCCCCCTTCAATCTTTCTCTCCTTCCTTCTTTCCTTCCAACTTCAATCTTCCTTGTCCATCTCCTTCCTTTCCCCTTCAATCTCCTTCCTTTCCACTTCAGTCTTCCTTCCTTCCTTCCATGTCCATGTCCATCCCTTCCCCTTTAATCTCTCTCTCTTTCCTTCCTTCCTTTCTTCCCCCTTCAATCTCCTTCCTTCTCCATCTCCTTTCCCCTTCAATCTTCCATCCTTTCATCTCCATCTCCATCCTTTCCCCTTCAATCTCTCTCTCCTTCCTTCCTTCCTTCCTTCCTTCCTTCCTTCCTTCCTTCCTTCCTTCCTTCCTTCCTTTCCTCTTTAATCTCCTTCCTTCTCCATCTCCTTCCTTCCCCCTTCAATCTTCCTTCCTTCCTTCCCCTTCCCTCCTTCCCAACATTTTGAGCAAGGAAGAGTAAGCTTCTCCAGTGAACATTGCTATATTGTTTTTGTGATTAATCACTTTGCTTTAATTATGTTCAATTCTAACAATGAAAATGCACCCTGCATATCAGATATTTACATTACGATTCATAACAGTAGCAAAATTACAGTTATGAAGTAGCAATGAAAATAATTTTATGGTTGGGGTTCACCACAACATGAGGAACTGTATTAAAGGGTCGCGGCATTAGGAAGGTTGAGAACCATTGCCTTAGAACTTCTCTTTGGATAACTATTGCTCAATGGCAGAGCATACTTTTGAATTAAGAAGGACTCAAGTTAACTCCTTGCATCTTCTACTGAATGGTCAGATGACAAATAATGGAAATGACATATTTTGGAACTCCTAAGAACCTCCTGGCAATTAACTGAAACAAAACTAAACTAAATGTCTCAATGATGTACATCTTGATTTATCAATAGCTGTCAGTATCCTGGCCCATCAGTATCCATCAGTAGTACATGCAAGATTGAAGATAGGTTAAGGATGGATTGTATTTGTTGTATTTAGCTGCATTTTTCTGACTTCCACATCTACAGCTGGAACCTGAAGGACTACCACATTCATACTGGTTTGAAGACAAATACAATTCTTTTTTAAAAAAATATTTTATTAATTTTCTATTTTTACAATCATACATACTTAATAAACAATGTATTGTCTGGGTCCATTGGTAATTCAGTGGTGCATATTGACTTTCTCAGTCTAGTTCCAATACTACACTATCCAATGCTTCCTTGACCCTTTCTTCTTCCGGTGGTATGAATTTTTCCACACTGGGCAAATACAATTCTTGTTTCTGTTAATACATATACAATTAAATATAGACATCTTCATCATATTTTTCTGGCATTGTACATAATATCGATAGTATCAGTTTATAATATCTTTTCTAGCCAAAACATATCTCAATTTGAAATGAAGACAAATACAATTCTATATGCCTTGCAGGACACTGAAAAAAATTGACAACTACAAATATGTGAAAACTCTACTCGTGTTCTAGCAACTTGAAGAACAGGTAGTCCTTGACTTACAACCACAACTGAGCCCCACATTTCTGTTGTTAAGTGAGATATTTGTTAAGTGAGTTTTGCCCCATTTTTGACCTTTCTTGCCTCAGTGGTTATGTGAATCACTGCAGTTAGTAACCCAGTTGTTAAGTGAATCTGGCTTCCGTGTTGACTGCTTGTCAGAAAGTTATAAAAGGTGATCACATGAGTATGGGACACAGTGATAGTCATAAATATGAACCAGTTGCCAAGCATGTGAATTTTGATCACATGATCATGGGGATTCTGCAAAGGCCGTAACTGTGAAAAATGATCATAAGTCACTATTTTCAGTGCCATTATAACTTTGAACAGTCACTAAATGAACTGTTGCAAGTTGAAGCTTACCTGTAGAACTTTCTGCAGGCATCTCAACTGAAGGTGTCCCAGTGAAGGAAAATAAGGGTAGAGCTGTGTCATAGCTAATACTTTTCACTTTTACGCTATAGTATATTCAGATAAACACTTGGATAAAGCTTTCCTGTTAAAGCAAAGTTAATGCAACTTTGGTGGCTTCAATTTTTTATTTGAGACAAGGTATCAGGGAACCATAGAAGGACATTGTATCAATAATGACATCCAGGCAAAATATTTTCCCCATGTTGAGAACATTAAAGGGTCTTTTATATGAATATTACATATAATATTACATATAACAGTTTTCTTTCATCTACTTCAGTATCTCGGAGTATATCTTTTAATTGTTCTATTTCAGAAATAGATGTTTATCCCCTAAGAAAACTATTGGGATATTGGGAATCTGTGGTTTGGCATGTTGTCAAATCCAGCCACTGTTTAAGCAGATTGCATGAATTATGCATGATTTATATGTATAGACATTTGGTTTAGAGTTTAGCATATCAGATGAATCCAACCCTATCACACATGTTCAAATGACTGATAGAAATTTGTGAGAAGCCTAGTTTATATATAGTTTAACCAATGTAGTTCTTGCCTGTATTTCAGATCTCTCTGAAAACTGGGGAAAAAGGAGCTTCCAATAACTCTGGTAAGTATTACTGAAGAAAAGCTAACAAAGCCATTAGGAAATAATTTCAGCAACAGCTGAGTATGAAATGAAAACCCTGTTTATAATGAGTCAAGGTTTAAATGCTTGTCCTTTTTATCTTTTTCCTGCCTTGTGTCACAGGCTTAAGTCATTCTCAGGTGAGAGAGATGCTTTGGTATTGAGCTAATTGGATTTCAGACTGCTATTTGCCAAATAAAGTCTGTTTTGAATTGTTTTTAATGCTTAATGACCTCTGGATCACATCCAAATGATCCAGCAAAATCTGGTTTGCCACTGCTGCCTTCTGAGACATCTTGCAATATAGCCTTCGGCACAGAGGCTTTCTTGTGTTGCCTGATCCAACAATTAGCCAGGTCTAATTTTGATTAGTTTTTTTAAAGAGAAGCCATAGTTGGCTAGGAACTGCCACTAATCTCTGCCTGCTTTATAAAGTCAGCAGCAAAACTGTCTTCCTTCCTTTGTTTATTATAGTATTAACTGGCATAACCTTATGGTGTTTCTTTTTAACATGGTACATGGTATCACATCACAAGCCAAGCCCTGACAAGCTGTTCACAAGGAGTTGTTCTACAAAATTGACCAAAACTTTTATTAGATTCAGAGGAGCACTCACTCCATAACTCTGGGTCCATCATGGCATATACGGTAATTTTTGAAAGCAGGTTTCTATCAGGCATTCAGAAACTGATAGATCCATTATTTTTGGTAAAGCCACACTTGGAATACTGCATCCAGTTTTGGTCACCACGATGTAAAAAAGATGCTGAGACTCTAGAAAGAGTACAGAGAAGAGCAACAAAGATGATTAGGGGACTGGAGGCTAAAGCATATAAGGAAAGGCTGCTGGAATTGGGTATGTATAGTCTAATGAAGAGAAGGACGAGGGGGGACATGGTAGCAGTATTCCAATATCTTAGGGGCTGCCACAAAGAAGAGGGAGTCAAGCTATTTCCAAAGAGCCTGAAGGCAGGACAAGAAGCAACGGATGGAAACTAACCAAAGAGAGAAGCAACCTAGAACTAAGAAGAAACTTCCTGACAGTTAGAACAATTAACTAGTGGAACAATCTGCCTCCAGAAGCGGTGAATGCGCCAACACTGGAAGTTTTTAAGAAGAGACTGGACAGCCATTTGTCTGAAATGGTATAAGGTTTCCTGCCTGAGCAGGAGGTTGGACTAGATGACCTCCAAGGTCCCTTCCAACTTTTATTATTATTATTATTATTATTATTATTATTATTATTATTATTATTATTATTGTTGTTGTTGTTGTTGTTGTTGTTGTTGTTGTTGTTGTTATTTAAAGCCAACCTCTTTGAATTGTTAATGTTACAGCCTGCATTTCTAGCCCTAAGCAGTGTTTCACTAATTGTGAAGATGAGCGGAAATAATATTTACAATGTCTAAAGCAAGGGTGTCAAACTGCTGGCCCATGGGCCGGTTGTATCATATGGAAGCCGCGTCCACCCCAGCTCCGACAATACAAAAAAAGTCACGATACATCAGGATACGTCATGTGATGCAGCGAGTTTGACACCCCTGGTCTAAAGTAACTAATCAAAAAAATAGTGATGGAATATAGATAATGCAATCAATTTTTTAAAGATCTGCTTTGAATAATTAATAATGTACCTGAGAGCATCCACTGTAGTGGACCCTGGTTTCAAAATGGCAGTAGCAACCATACAATCATGACATAAAAAGTGGCAAGACTTTGGTTGTGTGCTCATATTTGCCATTATAAAATGAGTAACCATTGTTGCATATACCTTGTTCTTTGACTAAAATCTTGTGGACTAGTCTAATTACATGGGGGAGTTTAGATAACTTCATTCAATACAATCTCGGGATAATTATAGGTAAAATTTTGTCTGTTCGTCTAAATTAATTCCGTCTCAGAAACTGAAAGCTTTATTGTTTTTGTTCTTGTTGAGATTGTTGTTTTAGTCTGTAGTTTGTAACTTCTAGATGTATACTGAAGCAATAATTTAGATTGCAGTTCACATTTTCAGGCTTAAGTTATCTAAATAGTCCCACTAGGAAGTCTTCTTTCAACAAACCTCTGAAGAATATTTGTTTCACAAAATGGTTGACTGAACCAAATAAAATGGATTGACTACAGGGAATGACTGAAAGCAAATGAAAATTTCCAAGCACATGCTGTTGTTGTCATTATTGATTGAGTCAGAGAACAGCCTAGTGACTAGCTAGCATTATATTATTGATCGGCTAGAAAGAAATAGATCAAAAATTCTGTAAGATAATTAATTGTAGAGTTGGTTTTCATAGATAACCCTGTGTTTTTTAAAAAAATCTTTAGAAAGCTACCCTGAAAATTGGTATATTTTTCAATTGTAAGTTCTTCCATTATTGCTCAAACCTTAATGAGTCCTTAATAACTGGAATAATTTCAAAGAGCCACAGATAAATGACCTTTTCTCTTTCCTTTGTTCAAAAAGACACACATTAAAACACAGCCCAGTATTATTTACTCACTTCATTCTATAGCCTGGGTTAGCAAAAGACCGATGTTGAAAGAGTAGAACCGCAAGGGAAAGTCTCAACAGAAAACATCCCCATCTCTCCAGTGCAAATAAAAATGAGAATGCAATTGTTGTTTTTTTTTAAAAAAGAATTGCATTCAATTAAATACTCTTTTATTTATCTTTATTTTTACTTAAATCCTTCTTGTATGTTCAGTATTGAAATTCCCTGCTGGGCAAGAAAAAAAAATCATGGACTTCCCAAAAGAAAATTTAGAAGAAAAGGTGATAAAATTCACCAGTAGACAGACAGCTTAGTATTGATCAGCTATCCAATGAGACTCTTGTGTATCATTTATCCTTATAAGCTCACAGAATCTCTTGAGCTGTTAAAACATAGCATTGTTGCATCTATTTCCAATAAAACATTCTGTAGCTGACAATTTGCTTCAAGCCACTTTTGTTGAACATCAAAACACAATTAAAACACAAAGTGATCTTTACAGACTCTGGTTAGTACAATGAATAAATTAAACTGTGTATTTGCTGAATATGCTATTTTCTCACTCAGATAATTATTTGAATACATTATTTCTCCACAATATGGTTCTTGCTTGAATGAAATGCTCATAAAAAGTGTAAAGTGCCACAAAACATATGACCCCTTTGATTTTTTTAAAATTTAATTTTAAATTTAATTTTTGTAATTATGCTTCATTGATGTTAGCCTGAAGAGAATTAGATTCTTCAGATGCAATGACCTATGAGTGTGATCTCAAAAAGCAAATCACGGTTGGTTTTGGATAAGAAGAAAGCAGGCAGGTGACATTGGCCTGACATCTCTAGAAAAATAATGTAGCCAACATCAGGCTGTCTCTTTAAGGGTCTCTAATTCTTATTAGAGGTGTATAAGGACTAAATAGAATTCAAATTTTTTGAACAAAGGATCATTTGTCAGGGAATTGTTTACTATCTCAGAATATGCATCCAAAAAAAAATGCATTGAAAAAAATTGTGCATCCAGCTTCACACAAGTGCAAGTGCAACTTATCTTTGCTATCAATAAAGCAGCTTGACCTTTTATTCAGCCTTGTGCATTTGTACAAAAGTCTGAAAAAGATGCAGCTACTTTAAGAACTGTATGACCATAAGAAGAAGACTTCCTGGGACAGCTACTTTTTTTTTTCAGACTTTCCTACAAATGCAGGGGTCATTTTCAATGAAAAGCAGAGAGGCGGTGTGCTCTTGAAAGATCCTGGGTGCTTCCCCTGAATCATTTCTTCAGCATATACAGCCCATTTTTTTAATGTTTGTAAATCTCTGTTTGTGAATTCCTTTGTTTGCATATCATATCCTATACCTTACCACTATTTTATTATCTGAGTCAAGAGTCCTCAAACTTTTGGAACATGGGGACATATTTGGAATTTTGAGATGTCTTTCACACAAAATGAGGATAAATAATGACCAGTCATAAAGCAGCCATATAACAGAATTAAAAACTAGCACAGGTGTCAGCACTCACCTACACATACATATAAATACTCCTTGCTGGGACTCCTAGCTCTCCCCATTTAATGACCTATGTGGTCCTGGGTTTACAATAGCAATACAAAAGCACTTAGACTTATATACCACTTCACAGAGCTTTACAGGACTCTCTGGTTTATAGAGTCAGCATATTGCCCCAATCTGAGTCCTCATTTTACCAATCTTGGAAGGATAGAAGGCTGAATCAACCTTGAGCTGGTGAGAATCAAACTGCTGGCAGTAGAATTAGCCTGCAATACTGCATTCTAACCAGTGGTGGGATTCAGCTGGTTCGCACCACTTCAGCAGAACTGGTAGCTAATTTTTTGTTGCCCAGGCCCAGAATGGACTTCCAGAAGCGGTATCCACATGCAGAACTGGTTGTTCACATATTTGAATCCCACCACTAATTCTAACCATTGAGCCACCATGGCTCAGTCAGGATTGTCATTACTAAGTGATCTGATCATGTGATGTTGGCTTTATGACTTCAGAAATTCTGGTCCTAACTGCCATCATAAATCAAAGACAACTTGTATATAAATCAAGGAATCAATTTGATTGGGGACCAATCTATACTGAGTACACCAATACCTTTACAAACTGTGATTGCTGACTTTTCATTATCATTTCAGATCTGTATTAGTTGATCAGCTTTAAAAAACAGATTATTCAGTCTGCTCAGTCTCAGTTTTATTTTCTTGGAATTCAGCACTTTCACATCAGTGACTTGGGCGTATAACTCAAATCCCATCATCTATTCTTAAAATAATTTTGCAAAATTGCCTAATATTATTTCCTTCTTACTGATCAGGTTTTGAAAGTCAGACTTTCAATTCATGTTTCCTTGCAAACATCTGGGCACCCACAGTATGAATAAGAAACAACTGTCTGATAATGGGATAACACTTTGTTGTAGTAATGAAAATGGAAAAGAAAAGTAAACTATTAATTGGGGACACATGCATTTTCATTGTTTTATGAATCAACCCAGGCTTTTAGAATTCATAGCTATCTGAACATTGCCTTGCTATATTAGAGGTCCTATAATGGTTTTATTAGTCCCCAAACTGGTTTCCCCTCATATTTATAGCATATTTCTTTCATAAAGCAAAGCAACATTTTTGATAATCAAGTTTTTCACATTAAACAGGCAGTTAATGATGTATTCAAGCAGTAATTAGAAACAATATTTTTCCCATTTAAGTTGTGAATACTTATATTACTCTGTTTGTGACATTTTGACAGATATTAAGTAACTGGTAATTTCTTTGCATTCTTTTTTTTCTATTCCAGATAATAACTTTTTAAACCTTGTTCAGACAATATGTTTCCATAGAACAATGTGTGAGGGGCAGTAAATAGCACCACCCTGCTTTCAGTGAAGCTTTTTCTGATGTGATGCTAAATAGCTGATCTCACAAGCACAGTTTCCTGTGGTGGGGAGCCTTCATTCACCCATTAAACTTCTATGTGAACTGGAAGTCAAACAGTGCAGGGGCTAGACATGTAGGCAGGGAAGCAGGTATCTGCAATTCACTTACATAATACAGGTAGTTCTCACTTATCAAATGCAATTGTGATCAACCAATAAGTGACTTGATTGTCAATTTAAAAATTACATGACCATACCAACTTTTGATGCCAATTCTGGTAGAGCCAGTTGCAGTCATCAGGGGAACTGCATGCAATCATTAAGCAGAATGTCATATGACTACGAATTGTGATTTCCTGCTGATTTTTACATTAACTTTGCTTGTCAGAAGCAGCAGTGAAGGTTGCAAATGGTATTCATGTGATCATAGGATGCTATAACCATCATAATTGCACGCTGGTCTCCAAGCGCCTAAATCACAATCATGTGATCACAGGAACACTGCAACAGCCACAACTTTGTGAACCAGTTATAAGTCCCTCCTCGTTTAGTATTGTTCTAACTTCAAATGGTCACTGAATTAGCAGTTGTTAAGCCAAGGCAAACTGTATTACAATTTACAGAAATGAATCTATATTGAAAACTCTTCATGTGTTGAATTCTACACTAGGAACATATTGCCTGAAATTTATGTGTAGGTTACATTAATTATAAAGTAGTTCCCTTTGAGGCAAATCTACCATGTCTAGCCTACAGCCTTGATATTTCTGATCGCTTATTCAAGTACTAACCAAGTTCTAGGTTTAGCTTTTCCGATCAGTTGAAATCAGCTAGATTCTGCCACCTAGAACAGTAATCTAAAAAAACATACTATTGTACACATTTCAAAATATCAAAACTGGACATCTGTCTTTAGGGATAACACCTCACCCAAAAGAAAGAATTTATATTAACTGTAATTCACTTATTACCAGATATGTAAAACTGTGTTTTCCATATTATATTACCCTTTAGTATAGTACACCATAACTGTATTGTGGTTTCCACTTATTCCTAATCTTAAGGGAATTTATTCGCAATTCATGAAATCAAAGGAAGGCAACCCAAATCACATTATGTCCAGCAGAAATCTGCTTTCCTTGATAATGTATTGTGACCATCCCCCTCGTCATGCTCCTATCATTTGTAGAATTACTTAAGTGGGGTCCTTCATTTGTTCTCATTCATTCATTCATTCATTTTTAACAAAGTATAACGAAGTATAAATGCTGCTTGGAATTCAGTCACAGAAAATATCTAAGATAAATTTAATATGACAGTTTGATGCAAGATTTGAGAAAAAAAAAACCTGAGGAGAAAAAAAATCCAGGCAGAGACAATTATATTGTGAGGCGTGTACCTTTTAGGCCACAGCCAGGCTATTTGTGCCCAAAAGGACTTTCAAGTTGAAAACAGATTGTTCATTTATTTATACAGGCCTCTCTTTACTTCATTAAAATGAATGGGGACAGCACTATATAAAAGTGCAGTAAAGTATTGGAGAGAAGCAAAGGTATCTCTGTTAAAATTCATAGATTTGTTTAATTTTCAGTACATGCACTGCCCCCTCAACATCAGAGATGGTAATATTAAAGAAATAAGAAATGGAATTTTATTTTTGCTGTCAGTCAAGCTATCCCTCAGTCTCTTAAAGTCCTTCAAAATACACTTCCCACACCAAAATAAAGCAGCCATAAGCTCCTCCTTTCTTTGTTGTGCATTTATCATTTCATGCTTTGCTTTGTTTTATGCGGCCTAGTCCTTTGATTTTGTCTTTTTTGTGCTGAATATTAAAACTGTGGTACTGACCTAGCAGATGATTAATCTTAAAGGTTGATTCAGAAAGAAAGAGATATGTAATGACTTCCTGTTTGGTCATGTGGCATACAGGCAACATTCACGCAATGTAGAACAGTTGCTGCTTTACTCATATTAGTTTAACATAACAATGTTGCAGGCAATGGGTCTTTGTGTGCAGTCAAAGGAGAAGGGAAAATAAGTTGCATCTAGGAGAACTTTTCCTATTCTGACTTCATTGAGAGTTTTAATATACTACCTCCCCAAATACAATTAGTTACAATAAAAGATAAAATAATTTTAGCATTCATTTGTCCAACCAAGGTAGCTACAGGTGGAAACCCAGTTACAACTAGAATAGAACAAGATGAGACTGAGAACTATCTATACCAGAGGCCCCCAACCTTTGGGGCATCAAGGACTGTTTCTAGTGCTTTTTTTGAAGAAAAAAAAAGGTGCCGGAACTCACACATGTCATACAACCCGCCTTGCCTCCCTACAAGGTTCCATCCAAAAAAGGTGCCGGAACTCCATTCTGTGCGTTCTATGACAAAAAAGGCCCTGTTTCCATGGAGAGAGGTTTTCTGTAGACTGGAGGAGGCATGGTTTTGTGTTCTGCCTGCATCCCACAAATGGAGCTTTGCATGTTTGCATGGCCAGGTTTCTGGCATGCCACGGCCTGGTGCTGGTTCTTGGACTGGGGGTTGAGGACCCCTGACCTGTACAATGTAGCACTGTTTTCTTCTTGCCATAAAGCGTGTTTAACAAAGAAAAGAAAAATGTCTATTGCATCATTTATAAAGAACAAAGGAAAGAAGGAAAGGGATCTTTAATTATACAAATTTGGAAAGATTTGTGTAATACATGCAGAAATTTATTAGGTATGGAGCCAACTGAATGGCCATTCCAAATGTTTGCTTATATACATGTTGACTTAATTGGTATCTTAGTCTCCCATTCAAAATAGTATTCAGTATTCATTCATAAATATTAAAGAAATGAAATTAAATAAAAAATAAGATTACAATATGCTTAAAAATAGTAAAAAAGAGTATTTGATCATAGAATTTATCTCAAAATAAAATTATATTTATAAAAACTAGGTGCATTATAGTACAACAAAATAATTAAAGAAATAATATATTGAAAAACATGTGTTTTATAGATATAAAAATTATATTTATATTTATATCAATTATATTTAATTATATCTATATATATAATACATTTACAAAATATTTTGTGTTAAAAAGCCAATTCTAATCTGTTAACTAGATTGTCTCATTACTAGACCAAATGTACAAATCTAGATAATCTATTATTTTGATGGCATCTTTTTAAAAGTAACCTATACCACTATCTTTTATAGCTTTTTTTCAGACAGAGAGAAAATTGATCATGGCATTTACATTTTGAACTATCAGCATTGTATCATAAAAAGCAAACAGCTTGAAAGATGAATCATATGCACTTTTTCCATCATAACTATTGATTATCTCTCAACCTATAAAGAGCATGTAAGGTTAAAAAGTATTTAAAGATTTATTGCCTGTATTAATCTGTCTTTTCTTTTGTGATGAAAGCAAATATAAATCATACTCCCATGAAGTAATAAACATGTCTGCTTAAAGAAATTAATAAAAGCAATTTAAATGCTCATTTAGATTCTTGATTTAACCAGTACATCCTCTTGACTTCCCATAGTCATGGCACAAATGTTAATAAACATCAGCCTTTATGCAAATAGATTTGCAATTAATTTTACACCAATAACTAAAAAATAGTTAACCATTTTCATCCAATCCATCCATAACTAAAAAATAGTTAAGCATTTTCATCCAATCCATTGAATCCAATGCAGGGTGCATAATTGACAGAAAAGGTAGGTGGGCCTTTGCTGATCCACCTTGATTTTTTTCATCACCCTGCACATAAAAACTTTGAGGGCTTTTGGGTTTGTTACTTTATCTATTAGCACATTGTTAGAATTCTAATTGTATAGATAAGGTTAACTATAAGGAGATGTTAAAATGAGGATGACTCAGAATACAATTATATATAGCCCAATTTTGAGAGATTAAGTTAAGACTTCAATAATGGTGACAAACAGGCTTCATTTACTTAGCTGATACAGTCTTCAATAAGAAACTTCTTTCTTCTGATCCTCAAGCTACTCATTAAATGCAGCTCAGTGATACTTTCTATGGATATTTTTTTCAAACATGAAAGAATCCTGGAACAGTCTATATCTGAGTAAGAAGCTGAGCACTAGCAACTGCTAACTTAACCCTTTTTCCTCAGCTCTTATCAGTACAAAATTGGCCAGTGCACATTGCTACTTCATGTTGGGTAAAATATCTAATGGGAAAACTATCAGAAAGACATGGAAAT
This sequence comes from Bothrops alternatus, assembly GCA_034064705.1. Taxonomy (NCBI): domain Eukaryota; kingdom Metazoa; phylum Chordata; class Lepidosauria; order Squamata; family Viperidae; genus Bothrops; species Bothrops alternatus. The sequence goes on from JARGCV010000075.1 coordinate 14,849,686, forward strand.
GGTGGCTTTCCACCTGATATTGAGGGAAAAAAAATACTCCACAGCTTGTGAGGATGATGTAATGGGGTGGGAGGGGTTTCAGATGGGTAAATGTTAGAGGAGTAAACAATTAAGAAACTTACGGTATGTCAATGCATTCATGTTCAGAAATAGCCCAAATCCCATTTGGATATGTTACAGACAAAATTAAGGACGCCTCCTTAGCATATACATTGATACTAGGTGATATATACTACACAGACATCATTTTCATGGATTGATTTAGAACTATACATTTCTTCAAGAAAAATGTACCTATAATAAACCCGATGTGGCTATTATCAAGAGTGAAGCCGTATATTTTAAAGGTTGGCTTTCAGATTGATAGGGATTCAAATGATTATTACCTAAACAATTTCTATCTGCAGATATGCATGTCCTGCTGAGGAAAAAAAATGAGCTTCTTAGTCATTATACCATATGGCTATGGTAAAAAAAGGAATCGGAAAGACTCCACTTTAACATGTACAGATATATTTTAGTTTTAAAGAAAAAGTAGTTCATTTGCTAGGTTTCTTGCAGAATTCCTACTTTTATCTTAATAAATTAGCTATTGAAATACATGCTGTGAAATAGATGCATTTTAGTTCAGGCAGCTACTAATGACTTGACATTCACTTGCTTCACCTCCAAATCTCTTCAGTTCAGCTTCTATTTTCTGTATATTTGTGTTGATGGCCACTTGGGAACCAATAGGTTTTTATAGGATTCAAAAACAATGAGCTCAGACCAATGCAAAATGCCAGAACGGATTTTACTGAATTAATATTAAAACAGTTAATGAAAAAGGAAAGTATATAAGTCTTCATCTCTTCTACAAGCCAAGAAGCCCAAGAATGATGGCCAATGGAGCCCCTGAGTTGTGAAGCACTGTCTTATGATTCTGGATCAATGCTAAGGCTCAACCTATCTCAAGGCTTTTTGCTATCTTTAGTACTTTTCTTTAAAAAAAAAAACCAATGATATCTGCAGATGGCTTGGGAGCACATCTTGATCATAATGTTAGACAATGGAAACCCTGCCAAGAATATATAGAAAATACAGGGTCTCTAGTTGAAAGAATCAAGAAATAACCTGATGTTATCTATGATCAGTATCTTAGCAACCCAGATAAATGACCCCCTGCCAATAATTTGCTTATAAAAACCTTTTGGGGGAGGGGTAGGCATAATTGTTCCCCATCCTTTCAGCATCTTTCAGATTAGGAATCCAGTATTGTCCTCTCTCATAATGTTTATAAATCAGAATTCAGATAACATGGAAGCAAACAGATTAACAATACAATGCTGCAATTCTCATAGTAGGTAGGTAACTTATTTTAAGTACATATATGGAAAAGGTTGACAACATTGCCTCAGCCAGCTAAATAACCCTTTCTACAGGTACACTATTTCCAGAATATGCAAAGAGGTCCATCTAGTATAATATTTATATTCTAAATCAGCTAGAATCTAAACCACAGCCTGCAGCCTCCATGCAACCTTAATACTCCCTTTCTTGATAGCCTACCAATATTATATTACCCAAACCTGGTAATAATATGTCAAATTATGGCACAAATTTCTATTGATTACTATAAAAATTAAAGGGAATTGCTATTCTCCAATTGCTGTTGTAACCATTCCCTACTTACAAACCTAACACTTCTCACTCACCTATAAAAAACAAGAATAGTGTGAAAATCCCATCCCATTCCATCTCTGCCCATCTGAACTGCCATAGCAAGTCTATCCCACTCACTCCATTTTATCATCTGAAAATAATAATAAAATGAGGGCCAAATCTGCAAACAGATTGCCTGTTCCTTTTCAGAGTAATGGAGGGAGAAACTTATATAAACTTGATTCTTTAAATTTCCCTCTCTGTACATACAGTGACTGTATTCATAGTCAGGCAACCATGATAGGCAAAGGTTAGCAGATGCATTCACATAAATATAAATTTAAGTAAAGTTAACCTTGGATAGTTTTCTTATGGCTTAGTGTATTGCATAAACATAGCAAGTTTGATGAGCATATGGTTTAATGCCATGTGTGAAGCCAAAAATTAAATCAGCCCAGTCTGTTGTAAGACCATTCAACAGGCTTGAAATATTAAAGCAATATATATTGTTGGCACTGCTGTTAACAGCAGAAATAATATCTGCAGAGTAGCAAAACTGATTCAATGTATATCTACCAGTTTGTATTTTGGTAAATGAATTCATATAATTTAGTAGCACCAGAAACCTAAAACTTATCCAAGCTGGATGTTTGAACTTTGTGGATGTTAAGAACCAAAATACAATTGTCTAACCAAGGTTCTGAAGTGGTCTGGCCTTCTGGATCTTTCACTGTGACTACTAATAATGAACTAAAATGCATAAGTCTCATCAAGAGTTTGATTAATGTTGTCTGGCTTGTGAAGAAAAATAGACTTGGATCTTCTAATGCTTGGATGAGAGATCTGGCCTATGAATTTAACTTCAAATAATAACAATGACAATCAAAGCCATCATCACAGACCATCACTCACTACAGTGAAGAGGCTTGGGTACCTCAGTGACATCAGAAGCTATGCTGGTGGTAGCATGCTGTAATTTCAATTATAACACACAGGACCCAGTTTTAAAAAAGCAGTGGTTCAAACCAGTGAACACATGGAACAAAAAAATCCATACTCAGTTGGTTATTGTCTGGGCCTACAAAGATCATATCTGGTATTAAAACATAGAAAATACAGTAATAGAGTTGGGAGGGACATTGGATGTCTTCTAGGCATCTAACCCCTTGCTCAAGCAGGAGACCCTATACCATTTCATACAAGTGGTTGTCCAGTTTCTTTTTGAAAGATTTTTTTAAGGCTCCTGGGCATCAGTAGATAAATAGGAAGAAATGTTATCCAGCTGCAAAGCAACTAGTAGTCCCAGCAAAGCAAAAGAAAAGGTCAGTTGAAGAAAATTTAGCAATCAAGAAATGCTATTTTATATTAAACTCTAAAACTAGGGAATTTCAACAGAGAATGTTTGATATTTGAAATATAAGTACCCAGCCTCAGAAACTGATGAAAAGTGATTAACGGATCAACAAAAAATATCTTTAGAACAAATGCTTTTATGGACATCACATTACAAGATTTGAGAAAACTAGCTAAACATCTGAATAAAATTGATAACAACAAAATTTTTGCCAGTTTGTTCTAGTGCAGGGGTAGGGAACTATGGGCCCTTTTATGACTTGTGGACTTCAACTCCCAGAATTCCTGAGCCCGCCATGGAATTTTGGAAGCTGAAGTTCACAAGTCATAAAGGAGCCATAGTTCCCTGCCTCTGGACTAGTGAAAAAGACCCCTGGCTAGAAACTAGGAGACTATGAGTTATAGTCCTGCCTTAGACATGAAAGGTGATTGGGAAAGAGTATTAAATATGCTTGTCACCTTGAGTTACTTATAATAAAGGTAGGGTGAAAATAAAAAAAAAAATGGAAATTAAGTTCATCATACAAATGACATTTTTGAAAAGCAGCATTACATTTTATTAACATCTGATGCAAATAATAAGGATGATGAAAGACATGGAAATAATGACCAAAGGTTGTTGAACATAAACTCCCTGGCAGACAAAAGGAACAATAATCAAAATTTAATGAACATATGAAAAATTCAGATTAGAGGGAAAATTTCTACCATTGGAAAAGATCTATAGGAAAGGAATATGAAAAACTTTGAAAGATGTTTTGCAATAAAATGCAGCAAAACAGAAGCAAGAAAAATATAGTCAAAGTGGTAGTGTTGATTTGAAACAAAGATAAATAAATTATGAACTGATATCAGCATTTTGGGGTGATATTAGTTCACATCAGTAACTGGATGAAGAATGAAAGAGTACAAGCACCCAATACAATCTTGATTGATTCAGCTATCACAGCTGCATCTAGGTATCAGATTATTACTAATAATAATTTCCATTGATTATTTAAGAGCATTCAGACCCCGTGTAGTGATTTCTTGATATATTTAGTATTAAGACTTACATTAAAGCATACATTTAAGACCTCTCATCATCTCCCATCCTTAAATTTATTTATGGAAGTAGAAAAACAAATGGGCGATAGGTGCTGTGTCAGTCAGTTTTTCTTCCATTTTTAGTGAAGGTTTTAGTGGTGCCTCACTAAATCTTACTCGAAAGACAACATTTCAATTAGCTTGCTTAAAACTGGTGTGAAGAGAAGTGAAGCCCATTGCGTGACAATCAATAAAGGTTAATGAAGAAGAGCAACGTATGGAGTTACCAGGGGAAATTGGAATAACCATACGGATCAGTGTAAAAGCTGGGTTTAGTTAAAATTGTAATTAAATTAGATGGAAGAAGGAATGGAGACTCAGTAATGAAATTCAAGAATATTATCAAAGCACTAATAGCCTTGTTAGTCTAAAGTGATACAAACAAAACAAATGTCTTTGCCTTGAGTGGCTCAGAGATTAAGAGATGTATGAAGATCCCATGGGAATGCACTTGAAAGACTCAAATGTAGCAAGGACTTAGAAATGGTTTTACTAGATAGAGGAAGGAGTGTAATGTTGCACTGAATCTGCAAGGGAAGGACATTGTGAAAACAAACAGCTCCAAAACCTGATCACCTTATTAGGGAGATGGCTGAATAGATACAATTCAACTATATTTAAAAGACCACAATTCTTAATATTGCCTCCTATGTAGCTATAGCTCCTAGGTAGCTATATGAATTTGTCTTCAGGAGTTGTGTGCACAAGTGAGCTGTGTGTATGAAATTGTCACCCCTTCTGTGCTTATATTTTATCCTTAGATGACCACTACTTATACATATATTTATACATATACTTATATATATACATATACATGTATATGTGTGAAGTGGCCTTCCTGAATTATAGTATGGATCGTTCTTCAAAGCATCGACAAGCAGCCTTTTTATATCCTTTTAAACTAAAAAGAAAAAAGAAAACAAGTGACATTCTGCTTGGAACATGGTTGAAGTTATTTAACTAGTTGGGCTTGGTGTGATGTTATATGTCTCTGGCTCAAATTATATATAAGAAAACTTGTAACTGATCTGTATATTTAGCAATAATTAATTACTTTCGCATGGTACAGGTTTGGGGGCAGATGAGCAATTTAAAACTTCATGAAGCAGTTGATGATCTGAAGAGTGTGGGGACCCCTGAACAATTTCATCTAGGCCCTAGTTTAATTTCAAAAAGCCACAGTAAGCAATTAATTTAGCACTCAGTCAGATGTGATCTGTCCCTTCCCCTAAAGCAGGGGTTCTCAACCTTGGCAACTTTAAGACTTGTGGACTTCAACTCCCAGAATTCCTCAGCCAGCAAAGGAATTCTGGGAGTTGAAGTCCACAAGTCTTAAAGTTGCCAAGGTTGAGAACCCCTGCCCTAAAGGTTCCTGAATGGAGAATGAAAAAGAATCGAATAGAAAGGAAAAGATAAATGTGAGAGTATATGGTATTTTTTAAAAAGACAAAAATTGGGAGAAGTAATAGCACTATCCTTTTCTATCTCTGATCCCATCTACTATTTGCTGTGGCTCCAGCCTGTATGGATAGTAAGTCCTGACATATTGTGTCTGAAGAAATGCAGCCTCTTGTCTGGAGAAAGGTTGTTTAGTGTTAGCTTGGTTGTTTTCATTTCATTATCCAACTAAGTAACCTCATCAGACCTAATCATTACCAGTCTGATGATGTTACCTAGTTGGGTAATGAAATGTCTCGAAGAAAAGAAGCAAGGTAAGAGAGCACCAAAGATCCAAGAGTTCAACCCTGCACTATGGATATTCTCTTCTAAAGGTTGTTTAACTATGATGTATTTGAGATGTAGTGACATGCTCTCACCCAGACCCCCCCCAAAAGGTTCTTTTTCATCAGAGCTAACTCAAGATTTTCCAGTTCTTAAATATCTGAAAAGCCCCATAATAGTCTGAAATCACTTTGTGTATCTTTGTAGAAACCAAGTTCCCCTTCAATGTGTAATGGTGGCGTAGGGTTTGACAATGAAGTAGAATAAGTGCCTTGGGGGGGGGGTCAGGCGAGCCCAGTCTCTCTCTGTTATTCATTAAAAGAGCACCAACTTTTCCCAGCATTCATACATAGCTCAGGAAAGATCCCACAGCTTCAAGGAATCTGATCTCTGGAGAAGATGCTGTCTTCACATGCACACAAGGTCTAAAGCATTCATTTAAAAAGATGCAATGGCTTTATTTATAGGGATGAGTCTTCTTGCTGGAGCTCATTATGAGATTCCTCATGCAGATAAAGTAAATAACATATAGCTCCAGGGTAAATGATACCTAACACAATATGGTTCTCAACAAGATTCTTTAATCTGTTCACAGTAAGCATCGGATGGCAGCTTCATATCATTTTGCCAGGAAAAGGGTAATGCTGACTGTTAGAGAATTTTAATTTCTCTGTTGGTGAAAAATAAATCAGAAGCTCTCACAGTTGACTGCATTTAGCTGATTCAAATAACCTTTTAATATTCATATCAAAATATTTACAATACCATACATTGTTCTTTACAGCAACATAGCTCAATTGAAGACTTCTTACAGAGAGATACAGAGACAAACCTGAGACTGAAAATTCAGCTTCTAACTCAATACCCTTTTTGCACAGACTCAGTAGCACTTTCTTCACATTGGCTGACTGAGTTACCACATGACTCTTCCTGCTCATGAATATTCCAACACTGACCCACTGTAATTCTTTCCAGGCTAACAGGGTTAGAGTACTATAGCATAACAAAAAGCAGGCATCAAGTGTTAATAATAAATCAGATAAGTAGAAGCTGAGAAGACAGAACTAATCTAATGGGCATTGCAATGAAATTTGCATGAGGTGAACATCCCACTATAGTCATTTTTGAAAGCATCATTTGATACAAGTGAATCCAAAACTACCATTTTTCTATATGTGCATGTTTTTCACTTGGTAGCTAACAGGTGATGATTTAAATGTGTGAATAAATGATCAAAGATGCTGTACTTTGCAGTGAATATGACTCACTATTCAGTCTTCATCATAGGACTATTTACACAGATATCCACATATTCATCTCTCAATGACTTTCTCAATCTATGATTTGCAATTATAAATGAAGTCCTCACTGAATTCACGCTAAGCATCAAAAACCTCATGCCACTTTCAACACAATGTTTTTTTAAATTTCTTAGTTTGACAACTGTTGCCCTTTGAGAGATTCAGCATGGATAGCTGAACTATCCAAAATGGAAAGTGTGTGTGTGTGTGTGTGTGTGTGTGTGTAATTTATATGAACATTAAATGCCAGTCTATCCAGTGCTATTTCAATCTGGTTTACCTAGTTCCAAATAGCTTTGCTTTTGTAGTTGCATGTCTCAGGAAAATATGATTATGAAAGCTGTTAATCTCATAAGAAAACTGCAAGAGTATCAGTCTGCATAATGCATTTTCTAGTATCATCTGGTTGGCATCCACTTCTACATATGGGGCTGTTATATAATAAACACTCAAATGTTACCCATTAATCACTTCCATTGCTATGAATAAATCAAACATCACCTTAATGGAGTGCTACCAGACATTTTAATACTGAAGCTAAGAATATCTGTTTTCCTTATTTTAATTAGTTGGCACTTTCAATTCAATAGTGTATTTGTGCTGAACAAAATTGGATGCCCTTAACAATTAATATCATGCACCATAAGATTTTGCTCCAATGCGCTGTCTGTTTTCTTTGCTTTCTCCCCTCTCATCTTTTTTCTGTTCTTCCATCCCCTGTGACATGCTGATTTCTAAACCGCCATCTGTCTAAAATGCTAGGGTTGTATATAAAACTGATTTATTTACAAGATACATTTTGGCAAGTATTCTCAGATTTCACCTAGGGTCTCGGAGAATCTGGGAGCAGCTTCATAATTCACAGCAGTCAAATGGAAGAGCTTTACATAGCCTTGTGTTGTCTGCAAAGGTCTTATAAAATATTTAGACTCAATGGTGGGACCTGAAGAAACAGTTTTGTCACATCAATGTTGGCACTTTTGTTGTACTTGGACAAGGCAAAGGACCACATATTTCTCCTTGCCTGTCAAACCACTTGCCACCAGTCACCACATGAAGGCAAATAGAAAAGCAATACTGAAAACAAGTGTATGAATGTGAATCTTTTGTAAACCAACATGAAGTATGTCCTGTTTCAAATTAGAAGCATGATGCCAAGACAATAGGATGACCAGATGGCAAAATCAGCAGAAAACCAACTCTCATTGTGTGAGATTTGAACTGTGACCCATGTATTATCATCCAACTAATTCTTTTTCAGTGTAGGAAATATTTGATTAGGTGCTACTGTTGGATCATGAAATATGAAATATAAGATACAAATTATGATTTAGCTTTAGAGTAGATATATTATCAGGTTAGTGTATTACTGCAGCACCTATGGATAAAAGTAGGAATGGATGAAGACCCCAACTTCAATTCTGAGCATATTAGAAGTGAACCTGGAAACTTGGAGGAGATAATTTTGATAAACCAATGAGCCAGATTTCTGAAACAATGCAAAACCTCCAGATCAAATAAAAGTTCATTCTTATGATACCTGAACATAATTTTCTAAGCCAGTTCTGCAAGCAGTTTCCTCCAATTAGATTCCAACATTCTCTTTCCTTGAGGGGGGGGCTTGTTGAAGGAAAGTTCACATCCTTCTTTATATATGCAAATTTTCTTTCAGGCCCCTCAGACCTTTTCCTCAAATATGTGAGTGTACTTTTCATGTATCTGACTTAATCTTACTTTGCCTTTCCACAATTGTTGTGCATTATATTAAACACATGGATTCATCAATTAAAAAAAAAGATGTTAAAGTTCTCTGTATTGGGACTGCATGTACTGCTGAAGATTGAATCTGGGGGAACAATTCCTAAACATTGTTCTAGAGAAATCCCATCCAGAATGTGATTAAGGCTAATTTTCTCCATTATTTGTGGATGGAAAGAATTCAGATTGGAACCACAAGCCTTACAAAATCTCTTCTATTCCAGTCCTAACCATGAAAGACAGGTGGGTCAGTCACCCCTCATAGGGTTGTTGTTGTGGGAAAAATAGAAGGAGGATGTATATGTTTGTCACCTTGAGTTATTTTTAAAAATGATAAAGATGGGATACAATAAAATAAATACTCCTCAAAAAGTCGCTAAAGAGCTGAAAAAGTTGTCCTTGTTGACTCTACAGGTTCCAGGAAGGGAATAAAACCAGATTGCAGCTTTTATAGTAAAGTTTGTGGATCCTTGCTGTAGTCTATAGATTTCATTAGTTTTATGTCATTTTTTGTATCTGATTTATTTTAATATTTATTTAATATAGCACACTCCTGAGGATTAATGCTTTACAATAAAAACAAATTTAAATTCAAGGTGTTAAGAAAGTTAAAATAAATAAGCAGGCAGAATTAATAATTAAAATTAGCAGTTGAAAGACTATGCAAAATGATGGGATTTAAAGATCTTCTTTAACATGAATATGGATGTCAGCCCCCTCCCTAACTGATAAGAGTGTGTTCAAAATAGTGAAACAGGAAGACCAACAAGATTCCTGAATGGAGACCAATATTTTTTATTTAATTTTGTTCCAAGATTGTATTTGGTTGGAAAACAATATTTCATTGCAATAATCTCCATTTATCAGCTTTACAGTATACAGTACCTTTTCTCCTTTTTGAAGAATAGTTTACCACTCTACTATTAAAAGTAAAACTATATTCTATTAAATGCCATAGCCCCATTCTCCATTTTAAAATGCTAACTTATAATTGCTATCCTGTGGACATTTGCATGAGATTATATACTAAGGACCAAAAATAGCTTAGTCGTATTTCTGCAAAAGCATGCCTAAGATTAAGCTTCACATGTATTTTTTAAACAAAAATATACCAATATTGATATATTTTTAATATGGCACTGTCTTTGCCATTGGGAGGAAGATGGGGTAATGACTATGTCTCTGTTCTGATTAAATCTCACACTACAGAATAAATATCCTTTAGAAAGAGGCTAAAGAAAAAAAACTTCATTCAACAGTATTATGTGCATGTATGGTATGCAATCTATATTTAAAAGCATTTAAATCATGTCCCGGGTCACAATGGTTGCAAATTATATTTCTAATTATATATTCCACTTTCATTCCCCCTCCCTTCTTCTTGTGTGATGAATTGTAAAATATCAGTGCTTTACTTGGAGGTCATTCAAGTCAAGGAAAAAGAGAGAGGCTTCCAGCAGGGAAGATGGGTCAATCAGATACATCTCAGCTCAGCATGGGACTTCAACTGCAGCCAAAGTAAACCAAGGCTGACTTGGAATGCGCCCAACAATCTAATGGTTTTATACGGTAGTGGGATATTAGACTTCTCTTTGATGTTTTAGTATTTGTGAAGGTAAGGATTTTTAGTTAGAAAGAAACTGTTTTAAGATTCTATTCAATTACACCCTCACTATCTATTCTGCACCAAGATAGATGGGGGGAAAAATCTGAGCATCCATAGCTAACAATAATAAAACAACATTCATAATTACATGTTCCTTCTAATATTGTCTTATTTATAAGGCAAAGGATGCTCATCCAAATAAAAGAATTTTGTTCCCCACCCCAAGGTGAGAAGTAATGATCACTGTCTAAGCTCATCAAATCAAATGAAAAGATCAGGATTTACAAAATACTTCAAGGTTCAGATTTGTACCTGGAGATTCTTTTAGATTTATCATTGTCAGCAGAGGTTCAAGTGACCTTAGTAGCTTGAAATTCCTTTCATTATCTTAGGCAGGGATACCTGGTATAATTCTTCCTGGATAAAAATACTCTTTTAACACTCATGCTCTATCAGATTCCTCTTTAGATTATTGTACACAAAAAGATCTAGATCAATTAGACTGCTTTTGGGGGGGGCTGATCTGATCATATTATGCAATTGCTTTGCCATCTGCACTAAATGGAAATTCACTTCTAAAGTTTCAAAGTGATGGGCTTTAATTCAAAATTTTAGAGGCCACTTTATGTTTAAGAATATTTCCTTTCATATTTCCTTTCCTATAAGAATATCTCAGGCTCTCTTCTGAAGCCCCACTAGGTGAAGACACAGTAGATGTCAGAAGAAAAAGATTTTTTTCAGTAGCGTTTGAAGAAGGTCATTCCCATGAAAGCTGAAAGACATTACTGTCTTTCTAGTAATAAAATGCAAGTATTTTAATTTTTCCAAACATTTTAAGAATATATTACGGTAGAATTATTGAATATGATTTAGCTAATGATTGTATTGTGGTCTGAGTGACTATATTGACTGGTAATGGTGATAATTTTCTGTAGCACTGTTGTTTTATTATTCTACATAAGTGTGTCTGTAAGGAAGACAAGGGGGGGGAAGACAGGTGATGAAGTGTGTGTTGTGATATAGACTCCATCCCTTGCAGCATTTGCAACACAAAGATGAAACAGAAGAATTTGAATTATGATATGCACATTTCATCATACTGGTGAGCTCGTGTTTAAATATCAATTCTTAAATTTCTATACTGGGTTGTTCTGTATTTTATGTTTCAGTAGAACTCTAAACTATACAGACAGTTGCAGGAACAGTCATTCAATCAGAATAGAGCTGGAAGGAACCTTGGAAGTCTTCTAGTCCAGCCCCCTGCTCAAGGAGGAGACCCTTTAGTATAGGGGCCTATATCATTTCAGACAAGTGGCTGTCCAGTCTCTTGTTAAAAACTTATAGTGATGAAGCACCCACAATGTCTGAAGGCAAGCTATTCCACTGGTTAATTGTCCTCACTGTTAGGAAGTTTCTCCTTAATTCCAGGTTGCTTCTCTCCTTGATTAGTTTCCACCCGTTGTTTCTGGTGCTTTGGAAAATAAATTGACCCCCCTCCTCCTTGTGGCAGCCTCTCAAATACTGGAATACTGCTATCATGTCCTCCCTAGTCCTTCTTTTTCCTAGACTGGCCATACCCAAATTCTGCAACTGTTCTTCATGTGTTTTAGTCTTCAGGTCTTTAATCCCTTTTAGTTGCACTTGTTCCAAAGTCTCAACATCTTTTTTGTAATGTGGTGACCAAAACTGGATGCAATATTCCAGGAGTGGCCTCACTAAGACTTTATAAAGTGGTACTAATGCTTTACATTATTTTTATTCTATGCCTCTGTTTATACAACCAAGGATTATATTAGCTTTTTTGGTTGCTGCCGCACACTGCTGGCTCATGTTTAAGTGATTGTCCACTAGAACTCCAAGGTCTCTCTCACAATTACTGTTTTTGAGCCAGGTTTTGCTTAATCTGTACTTTGGTGATTGTAAACAAATGAAGCCAAGCCATAGTAATTTGTAAAGTATGGTTGGTACATCAGTTAAGATATGGTTGGTACATGTTAAGATGAATGTAACCAGTTGTAATTCATTCAGTAGATAGTGGCTAAACAAAACACAATTTACAAGGCATAAACCAAGTTATGCATTTCCTTAGTCAAGGAAAGGAAAGACTTTCCTATTTGCTGTTATCATAACCAGTACTGTTTTTTAAAAAAGAGAAAGTTGCTTGTTCCAGTTTTAAATACATAAATGGAAAATTTCTATTTTAAAGTTCTAGTTTCAGAAATAGAAAATCTTATTATTACTGAGAAAGATAACTTCAGAGATTTGCACTTGAAACATTGACTCAACAAATAGAAACTAAGAATATTGAATTTGTCCATTAAAGAAAAGGTGAGAATTAGACAAAAATAAAATTTCATCTGACCATATGGCAAGAGTTTTAGTCAATTTTTATTATCCTTTTCATAAATAATAAAAGATAATATGAAGCTACTGGGAATTTTTTGTATACCAAACTAAATAAATCTAATTAAATCAAACAAGATTTGGCTAGTTAAAGATTTGATGTGCATACTATAAAGAGATATTATAAAATCTATGAAATACAGATTCATTGATTTGTCTTTCTCCTTATCAGTTTATGTGTCACTGTGGCCCAACTTCAGTTTATGGTCTCTTTTTAATCATTTTAACAGTTGCTTTGCAAAAAAGAAAATGCTTTCATTTTGTTAATTGCACAATTTATGACAGTGACACATTTGGGCTTACTGAGTGAAATGTTGACCTACTGAAACATACAAATGGTTCTTTTTGAAGCAGATCATATGAAAATCTAAAGCCTTTACTAAGTTTTTGAACCAAAAGAAAAAAAGTTTTTTAACTAAAAAGGAAAAATGGAATTTCTGTATGTCCAATGAAGAAATATACAGTATCAATATCATCACAACAGTGTTTTGATTAATACTAACACAACAACATATGAGAACATCTACAAAACTAATACACCCAGATCAGTATACACAGAATTCCTTACCATGACATGTGATAAAACAGAGAGCTGTTACACAGATTAGTATGTAGATCACAAGGAGAAAATAGAGCCAAGGAAAAGGGTGATACAGAAAATCTGTTTTGACATTGGGTTATCAGCTTGTTTTCTTTGCTATCAACTATATGCCAAATTATGAATTATGAATTTTCTACAACTAATTTCATCATTAGGCACCATAGCAGAATGGCCATAATCTATTGCTCATAATAGTTATCACAGAAGATGTATCAGTGAAAATCATTGTTGTAGGAATGCATTAGAACTCCATTTCTATAGCATAAAAACCCTCATACCAACTTTTTGAATGAATAATCAATATCCTGGGGAGAAATGATTGTAACTCACAACTGTGCTACTTGTATCAAAGGTGCTTTTTCCATAGACATGCACTACTTGTAATATTTAGACTGGCAATCTCTGGGTTTCTAAACTATCCTGCATTTCACAACCTGAAAGAAGACTCTCAAGCTATAGCAGGGGTAGTCAACCTTTTTATACCCACCGCCCACTTTTGTATCTCTGTTAGTAGTAAAATTTTATAACTGTCCACCGGTTCCATAGTAATGGTGATTTATAAAGTAGGGAAGTAACTTTACTTTATAAAATTTATAAAGCAGAGTTACAACAAGTTAAAGTATATAATAATAATTACTTACAAAATACTTTATGTTGGACTTTTGCTAAGTTTGGCAGAATAAACCTTTATAAAACATCTTACTGTAGTTAAATCTATCTTTTTATTTATACTTTGCATACATAGAAGCATGAAGTCTGATGAAATTACATTTAATTAATTAAATTATTAATATGATCCCTGAGGCTGATGCTGCAAAACTATATACTGGATATTTGGCTCAATTTTTGTAAGGAACAAATGAAGGTCTCCTCTTTCGGAGACCATAGGTTTTCATATCCACCACTATCGAATTTATGTTTACTTTCTTCACATATCTAATTTCTAACAGTTCTTCTTGGCAAGTTGTATCAGCCTCTTCAATATTTGCAGTAAAAGGATTTTTCATCCAGTCATACACCATATCTTCAAATTGTTTTTCCATGTCCAATTTAAGTTCGTTGAGGTGGCTACTGAAACTGTCAATATCCTCTGGAGCTACATCATCTTTTATAGATGATAATTCAGGAAACTGGTGAAATTCTCTCTTCAATAGATTATAACGAAGTAGTTCAAGTTTGTCAATAAATAATGACGCAATACTTTGGCAACCTATAAGAGTTTTATTAGCTCCTTGAAGCTGCAAATTGACATCATGAAATCTCTTGAAAATATCTGCCAAATAAAAGGCATCATTCTTTACTGTTTTTAACTGTTGACACAGATTGGTCTCATTATTACTTTCAAAAAATTGTATGACACTATCATATAATGCTACAAAACAAGCCAAAGATGTACCCTTTGACAGCCACTGAACTTCTGTGTGTAAAAGTAATGTAATAAAATATTCATTATTGTCCTGGCAAAGCTGTCAAAACATTCTATCATTTTTGCATTTGATTTGATCTTGTTTATGGCTCGAATTATTATAGTTAATGATGAATGGAGACTTGTACTTAGATGTTTTCCTACAAGATGTTGTCTGTGCACCACACAATGAATACATAAAACATTTGGCACTTCTTCCTTCAAATAAGCAACAAATCCACAATAGCGACCTACCATTGATGGTGCTCCATCAGTAATGCATGCAACAATATTATTCAAAGGAATATTATTTTTTATAAAGTATGATTTCACAGTATTAAATATAGATAATCCTCTTGTATCTGTAATGAGATTTATTGTGAATAGCATGTCTTCTCATAATGTATTGTTTTCATCAAAATAACGTACATATGCCATCAATAAAGCATTATTATCTGCAATGGTAGACTCGTCCAATTGCATAGAAAATGAAGAGTTTTGGAGAATACTTATCAGGTTTTTTTCAACATTAACTGCCATTTCTTCAATTCGTCACTTTACTGTACTATCACTTAGGGCAGCGGTTCTCAACCTGTGGGTCGCGACCCCATTTGGGGTCGAACGACCATTTCACGGGGGTCGCCAAACACCGCAGTCCGCCATTTATTTTTTTGGTCGGCCATTTTTTCCCCTTTGCGATGCGGGCCGTCGTGCCATGCATGCGCGATGCGGGCCCACCATTTTTTTTGAGGTCGGCCATTTTTTTTTGGTCGGCCATTTATTTTATTTTATTTTTTGGTCTGCCATTTTTTTCCCCTTTGCGATGCGGGCCGTCACACCGCGCATGCGCGATGCGGGTCCACCATTTTTTTGGGTCAGCCATATTTTTTTTTTGGGTCCACCATTTTTTTCCCTTTGCGATGCGGGCCATCGCGCCGTGCATGCGCGATGTGCCTGTCGTGCCACGCATGCGTGATGCGCCCATCGAGCCACACATGCGCGATGCGCCCGTCATGCCACGCATGCGCGATGCAGGCCGGGGTCAATCCCCGGAAAAGGTTGAGAACCGCTGGCTTAGGGGCAATGTTTTTAAAATTTCAGGTATATCCTGATGCATTACTGTTGAGATAAATTCTTCTATAGAGGGTATTATTATAATTTCTCCAATATTACAGCTTTTACCACTTTTTGCAATTAATTGTGAAATGCGATAAGCGGCAATTAATCCATTTTCGTTCACTGCATGTTGTTTCTTAAATGATGCAACGATTGTTGAACGATTTTGAATTTTTTTATATATTTCCTGAAAATATTCAATGGGCTTGTCCTTATCATTTGAATGCTTTGTAGAAAGATGTTCTCGCAATCGACCTGGCTTCATTGCCTCATTGGATAATGTTTTATGACACAGTAAACACATTGTATGTTGTTTATTTACAACAGATTCTATGAAACCCATCTTCAGATACTCTGGCAAACAGCCACGAATGTATTTCTTTTTTTGAGACATGGACTCACAATATTTTGTTTGAAGCTCTAGGCACTTGCTCACTCTCACAAATCTAATTGCATACTGACCAGTGTGACTGCAAACAAAAGAGCCTGCACCATGTATCGTCGTCTGCGCATGCCTCTCATGCATCGTGGATTGGGTTTGGGGGGGCGCCAGCTACCAGCTCTGCTTGTCTGTTATAGCTGGGAGGTGTGGGGGGAGATGCGCGAGCTATTCTGAGATGAGACTCTTTTGTTTGCGGTCGCACTATAGCACCATTTAGTTTCACTTACGTAACATGAAC
Source organism: Bothrops alternatus (assembly GCA_034064705.1). Taxonomy (NCBI): domain Eukaryota; kingdom Metazoa; phylum Chordata; class Lepidosauria; order Squamata; family Viperidae; genus Bothrops; species Bothrops alternatus. Next base: position 14,866,358 of record JARGCV010000075.1, read on the forward strand.
TAAACTTATGCGGGCGATACAAATAGTATATTTTCAGAAATTTAAATTGTCATGGGGAATTTTATGAAAACCTAATGAAAATGTTTTTAAATAATGCTATGAATTTTTTTTAAAGTCAATTAAATTTTAAAAAAGGAAAGTGCTTCAGTATTGGACAAAACCCCTACCGCCCACCATGAAAGCTGGAACGCCCACTAGTTCTCCCTCCCAAGGACAAGACCAACTGTCCGTCCATTACTCTGGGGGGGGGAAACTTTGAACCCCTTGGAGAAGGTTCGTAACTTGGGTGTTCTCCTCGATCCACAGCTGCACTTAGACCAACATTTGGCGGCTGTGACGAGGGGAGCATTTGCCCAGGTTCGCCTGGTGCACCAGTTGCGACCTTATCTGGACAGGGAGGCCTTGCTCACAGTCGCTCATGCCCTTATCACCTCGAGGATCGACTACTGCAATGCTCTCTACATGGGGCTACCCTTGAAGAGTGTTCGGAGACTTCAATTAGTCCAGAATGCAGCCGCGCGAGCAATCGTGGGCTTACCTCGGTATGCCCACATTTCACCAACGCTCCGCGAGCTGCACTGGCTACCTATTAGTCTCCGCTCGCAATTCAAAGTGTTGGTTATTACCTATAAAGCCCTACATGGCCTAGGACCAGGTTACTTGCAGGACCGTCTTTTGCCTCATACCTCATCACGACCGGTCAGAGAGCACAGAGTTGGTCTTCTCCGGGTCCCGTCGACCAGTCAATGTAGGCTGGCGGGCCCCAGGAGAAGGGCCTTCTCTGTTGCAGCCCCTACCCTCTGGAATCAGCTCCCTCCGGGGATTCGGACTGCTCCCACTCTTCTGGCCTTCCGAAAAGAATTAAAAACTTATTTGTGTCGGCAGATCTGGGAATGATTGGTGTTGAATGTTGGATGAATGTTTTTTATTAAAAAATTTGGGGTATTGTTTTAACTTTATGATCATCTTAATTTAATTTATATTAGACTTATTAAATGCGATTGTTATTTATCTATGTTGTAAGCCGCTCTGGGTCCCCTGGAGAAGAGCGGCTTATAAGTCTAATAAATAAATAAATAAATAGTGGGCGTTAGAGACCAGTTTGACTACCACTGAGCTATAGAAATAATCTTTATTTCTCCATATTTTGAATCCAGAAAACCTAATTCTCTCAGAAACATTTTTTTTTAAAAAATGGCTTGAAAACTGGAAGAGCATGGCTCCAGAAGTTAGAAAAATAAACAAGATAAGCAATATCCATCTTGTTCACAATATCTGTTCCATCAAAGAAAATAAAAAACCTCAAGGGACAAGAGTTTTTATGGCCTGAACATCTTGCCCTCTGGGATGAAGTCTTCTCCCACACTTCTGACCTTCTATAAGGGCATGAAAATTTGTCTCTGTCAGTTGGCTTGGGATCCCAATGCGAGAGTTTCATTCTGGAAGTGATTGATGGACCAATGGTAGATCTCACATCCCCCCCTGTACATCCTGTTCCCTGCCTCCCTCCCCATCTTTTATTCATAATTTGTATTTTTATTGTTATTAGATATATGTGTTTGTATGATTTTATTGCTTTTAATGTTGTAAGCTGTCCAGAGGGGCCTTCTTCTGGAAAAATGTTGAATGACCTCTGAAACATGTCCATTTTCCATAACTTAATAAGTAAATGATAAAGGCATGTTGGAAACCATATAGGAGTGATGGTGCTCTAATTCTGGTAAATGGATATATTATGATTTAGAGTTTCCCTACCATGCTCTCAGAAATTTATTTCTGGAACAGTAGGAACTTCCTCCAATTTGGAATATTATCAGAAGACACCATGAACCATTTGCCACTCAGAGGATTATCTTCTAGACTAGCATTCACAGAATGCTTAGTTCTGCATATCTCAGTCTATGTATAATATAATACCTAAAATGTATATAAATAAATAATTTGATTCATTACTTAAAGACATCAGGATAGAAACTTAGACACTGTGAGTTCTAGTCTTACCTTAGGTACAAGTCTAACTGGGTAATTTTGGGCCAGCCACTCTCTTTCTCTCAATTCTAAAAAGAAAGCAATTGCAAAGTTTTTTTTAATGGTCCTTTCATGAAAATCACATCGATTTGTATGTACTATTGCTAGAGGTCAAGACTAAGACACAAATATACAAATACACACAGAGACGGTATAAATACCTCCTAAAAGTGGGGGAGGGAGAACAAACTGAAAAAAAAGATTCTATCACTTATAATCAATTGCCTGCAAAATAAGGTATAAAATGCAAATAACAACAATTGTCTGTCTCCACAAAGAAAAGGCAAGAACTGACCCACAATGCCATATTCCAACAGAGACAAAAGAGGCTTTTTAAAAAATGGGTTTGTTAATAGGTAGATGACCTTGAAAGAGAAGACAGAAGAAAGTGTGTTTGTGTGCATGCGTACATGTATGGGGTGGGGGTTGGGGGCTGTTAACCAGACAAGGAAGAAAAATGGAGGCAGTACTTTAGATATTACAAAACTGGTTAACATTTGCTTGGCTAGCAACTTGTCCCCAATTGCTCATTATTATCTTCAAAGGCATACATGGTTTTGAATAATGATCTCTGTTGTTATTAACAACTTCTTCCCATTCCTTGACTTTCATGAGCATCTTTTATTCTTAAAAGTGGATATATGGTAGCTCCCACTCCCACCCTTAGCTCATGGGTAATTATTTTGGGGAGAAATACAGTCTGGATTTCATTTAATCTATTGTCCATGAAGTAGAAGAACCACATTTCCTTTTCATGAAAAATTTCTCTTGTTCAGACAAGGCATGCTAAGAAAAGTCTATTGCCAGAAATCTTTGAGTTTTGCCAGTAATTGCTGGATGGCCTAAAATATACAATATATTCTACCTGATCAACTATGGTTACAATTCCAGCATACACATCCCGCTTAGTTTTATTTTAATTGGATTTTAAATTTAAGATTCTTATTTATTGTTTTAAAGTTTTATAGTGCATTTTACTAATGTTTGTAAGCCACCTTAAATTGCCTTTGGGAAGATGGGTGGGATACAAGTTTGATAAACAAAAAACAAACAATATTCTGTTTATGTCAGGTTAACATGTCACTCTAGGCCATAATGTGATTCCTTTTTAATTTAGCTCAATAAGTAAATCTAACAATTATCCTTTAGGATGTATGTTACTAATCATACCGTTCTGATTTGTTTTTTTTTTTTAAAAAAATCAGGATTAAAAGTGGCTTATCTCAATATATAGAATTAATCTTAAAACACCGTATGAAGTAGCTCTACAGCTGACTGTTCTACCAAGAAAGAACAATCTAGGCCATCCAATCACTCTCAAAAGATTCTTATTACCATAGGAATATTCAGTAAATGCAACTGGTTGAGCTCATATGCTCTTCCCACATTTACTGTGATTGACGGTATCTTGTTCTTCCCCTTTTGTCAATATGAGAGAGACAAGGGAGTCATGTAATTCCTATTTTCCCATTCTGTCTTTGCCAATTATTTTCCCAGTTTTGATCTTTTAAGCTTTTTCTTCATGCTCTGGTTATATCATTTTTCATACTTTTCTACATCAGTTTTATTTCCAGATAACTTTAAAGATTTGAGTTCAGCTACCCTCTCTCACTTAAACATTTTGACTTACTTTACTGTTAAATATTTCATCCCAATTCGCTTTCCACAAGCCTTGCAGAAATTCTCATTTTTGTCTTTCTTGCCTTGAACCTGAAGGGATAAGACACAACAGATTATTCAAAGGCTCTACCAGGGTAATTATTAATAGGTGACATACTTTTCTAGTGCATGGAAAGCAGCTTCTAAATATGATATGGTACAGATCTATCATAGGCTCACTATATGAGAGAAAGCATTGATTTCTATGCTAATCATAGAATGTACAAATCACAACTAGCTTTGTCTATATTCTCCACAAATTGATAAATCATTAAATAGAATTTATTTATTTTCTCATAGACAAATGTCAGGGGATATTGACTTGCATGCACGGTTATTCGAATAGCTTATTTGAAATAGTCTTTCTATCTTGAAAAATAAAAAAGTGCAAAAAATAAAATCTCACACAATCTTTACCAGTCTATTTTCTAAGAATGATTTATTGGATTTAAAAAGATGAGGTGACAAACAATCATTACTGAAAAGGGGGGGGAACAGGAGCATATTTTCCTCAGAAGACAACAATTTAGTACAGATGTTCTCTTATAGCTGAAGCAGAATAATGTCAGTTCACTCTGCCCCCTTCAAGTTTTGGAAAAATTATATCAAGTATAATAGGATCATTTTTATTTTCCTGACTGTGTGCAATAATGATACGATGAGCAAATTAGGACAACAGTACAGCACTGAATTTATATATTGCAATGATGTCAAATGATGTTATTAGCTTCAAATATCAATAATTGAGATATATAATTAAATCATTTTCAGAGCAATATTTATTAGGATTGTTAAGTACTTTTAGAAAGCTTTAAAGAAGTTGGGAATACTTTATACAGAAAAAGGAAATGGTCCAACTCTATTATGAAGATCTAACTATTTCCATAGTCGTCATATTATGACTCCAAGATGGAGACATCTAGTATAGAGATTGCATATATTATCTCAGTTTTCACTGGAGGAGGGAGGGAGAGGGGACTTCAACAAATTTTTGCTGAATGCAGAAAATATAGATGGAAGATAAATGTAACAATAATACAAAGTAATCTCAGTAAATCACAGAAATCAAGACTTTGAAGTAAAGACATATCATGCATGTCATGCACATGCAAACCTGCAATGAAACAACTTTGATCTACCCTGTTCCTAGGCACCAAAACTATTAATATGTTGAACTCTGAAAGACCTGTATTATTACATCATGTTATATATTTTAGCATGAAGGTTGCAAGCGCTACTCCAACCCCTTCAAGAACAAACTTCATGGTTTTCAACATGAGCAAATAAGTGACTGAGTTCACTTCACAAATCAAACTAAGAGGTGCTTTGCTTAACTATGGTTTGTCATGTAAGCCAGAATTCTCTGTTTTGATAGGAAGACATAAATCATAGTTTATGAACTGCATTGGAAGTGATTCTTGCTGGTCCATTTGTGGTGTTCCAGATGAAGCAGATCTTTGGAGCATCATGAGCCAATCTAATTCAGAGAATTACTTTCTATAAAACTGCTAAACCAACTTTCCCAGAAGCTTGGTTTGGCATATTCCTAAAGTACATATTCTATGGATGTAACACAATTTATATAGATAGATAAGAGAACAAGTCTGATGTAGTGATTAAAAGGACTAGGTTAGAACCAGGGCAAAGGAATGAATTCTAGCCTTGCCTCAGGCACAAAGCCAGTTGGGTGACTTTGGGACAGTTACTCTCTCAGCAATAGGAAGAAGGCAGTGGCAACCACTTCTAAAACTGCAGCTAAGAAAGTTGTGTAGATTTATCCATATAGAGTAGTGACCAGGAGTCAAGACTGATTTGAATGCACACACCCAGACACCCACACACCTACACAGACAGACACAAGCATATACTTGCCAAATGGGGAGGAACCATTTATTCCCAATTATTTTGAATTAATAACTACAAATTGCAACCAATTGCCTGTAAAATAAGTTATTACATTTATAAAATTAACTGATCTCTCAACTGCATATAATTACTATTCTTCATCACACAGAGAAGTGCATGTACTGATACACAATACTATTTTCCTTCCAAAAGAGACAGAAAAGGGGAAGAAACAGCATGAGGAAGAGTTGATATAACATAATCATGAATCAAAACCCAATTTGTATAGGATACTGACAAGAACTGAATTTGAACATGCAAAGAAGTATAGGTATAGGTAAGTATAAGTATAGGATTTTAATTATAAATGAAGACTATATAAATCTATGGTGTCATTTAGGCTGTTATGCATGTGTATTGAAAAGTGAATCCATGGAAAAAAATAACATTTTTCTAGGTAACATGACTGGACAAGACAGTAAAGGAAAAGTAATTGATACACATGGAGATTCAGGAACTACAATCAGTGGTGATTTGTTTTGAAAAAGTCTATTTGCTTCAAAATGTGGTTTAAGCTAAAGTTTATTTATAATGTTTACTTGGTAAATAAAAATAAATCTAAATGTAGCTTATCATGAAAGATTTAAAGAGTTAATAATGGATAGAAGTATAATAAGAGGTTTTTAATATGAGATTGATCATTTTTTGAAAGGGCATATTGAAAGAAAGTGGACATAAAAAGAGGAAAAGCAGGAAGAGAAACAAGAGTGAACATAAAATAATTACAGGGAGAAATTATGAGTCCCAATAAAAGTATTAGGACAGAGATTAATTATCTGGCAGAATAAATGGAAACTGAGCACAAGAAAAAAGCACATAGAAGGTACGTGAAACATATGAAATTAATTATGTTGCAGGGTGCCACTGATGCTAATAAGAAATATGCAAAAAAAACAACAACAGAATGATGAAATGAAAGAGGCTGTGGGTGAACAAGGTGAGAAGGAATCTGCATATAAGAGGAAAAAATGAGAGAAAGATATTCTTTAATTTGTGTAGAGAATAAAATATAGTACAAAGAATGCAGTCAAAGAGACCAAGGAATTGTTAAGATCAAAAGAGGCAGCAAGAAAGCAGAGTGATTTTAATGGAAAAGTTCCTCTAATGGAATGAAGCTAGTGATTACTGGAAGGAATAATTTAGAGATTTGGGAACAGTCATGATATGTTAATGAGTAGAGTTAAAATAAATGTGTCATGTGTATTTGTGTGTTTGTGTAAATTAGTTGACAGGGGTTGTTTTATTTCTTCAGTATACAGATCTGCATATGTACTGCATAAATCAACTGCTCAGTTTGTGTCTGGGTGTTTTATCCTTGGGGTGGACAAGCTTCTGCTTCAGTGTATCCTCAGGTTTAAAATGTGCATGTATGTTGTGTTGTTTGAAAATCCTCCTGAACTTTTCAGATATTCCAGCATCATATGGACCATGTTGCTTCTTTTGTTGTTCTCTTCTTTGTCTGTTATGGAGGAGCTCCTGCTGGGGCTTTTTCTGGATTTGATGAAGGCCCAATTTGGATAGTCACAAATTCCGAGTGTTTCCTTCAGATGTTTTAGTTCTTTCTCTTTTCCCTCTTTGCTGGTAGGTAAACCATCAGCCAAGTGGTATAGGGTTCTGAACATGTGCTCCAGTGGGTGATGAGAATCAAAATGTAAATACTGATTTGTGTCTGTGGGTTTTCTGTAAACTTCAATATTAAGACTTCTGTTTCCCTTAATGTATACTTCACAGGACAGCAAGATTATTTTCCTTAACATCTTCCTGTATGAACTTATTGTATCTGTCCATAGAGTTGATGTGTTTGGTGAAGCTTCTGCTTCCTGTGTTTAAATCTGGACCCAAGTATGATCCACAAACTTATACCAGTGAGTGGGTGGAATTCCTATGAAGAATTTTAGGGCTTTGGTTTCTACCTTTTCCATGTAGAAATTGGCCACAATGGGGGATACAGTAAACCATGGTGCAGTTGTGTTTTTGTCTGTAGAAACCTTCATTGTATTGAAAATAGGTAGTAATCAAGCTGACTACTGTGGACTGAGCTGAGAATAATTCTGTTGCCCAATGTGGTGTCTTGTAGCATTTCTTCACCACCATGACAGCTTCAGTTGTTAGAATGTATGTAAACAATGAAGTCACATCATAAGAAACCATAGTCTCATCCAGGTCCAGTTTTAGTTTCCAAAATCTTGCTGATAAAGTCCTTTGAATTGTTGATGTGATGGGTGGTGCTGCTGACCAGAGGTGGTTAGATGTTTTGCAATTTGTAGGTGACAGAGTTGATGCTGCTGACAATTGGTTTGAGTGGATTTCATATATACATGGAGTGGCTTCTTCAGGGTAAAGGTGGTAAAGGAGGTTTGTATGCACAGACAAGATGAATGATGACCAAAACACCACACAAATATGTGAAAGAAAAAGAAATATGTCAAGAGGAAGGGAAGACCAAGAAAGTTTTGTGTGGGTGGAGTTGATGAGATCTCAAAAAGGGAGAGATAAAATGCTTAAAGAACAAAAGCAAGCTAGGAAGTTGTGAAAGAAGGATAGGGGAGAGTGTGGAGAGATATAGTAAATGGTGATAATATAAATTGGCTCCTCCTCCTTCTCTTCCTTCCCTCTTCTTCTTCTTTCTCCTCTTTCTTGTCCTGGTCTTACTCTTCCTTTGTATGGCCACCCATTTTATCTAAGAAACTTTAGGTGGCTCGCAACAAGTAAAAAGCAAACCAATATCTAAAAAAACCCCAATAATCAAGCATATTAAAAATAATCTGTAATCAATTTAAAGAAAAAAAATAATGATCAGCAGTGGAATCCATCCTTAAATCTGGTCAACACATCCATTATAAAAGCTCCTCACTAAAGCTTCAGGCATGGCAGCAGAACTATGTCTTGAGGGCTTTTATAATTTTAGTATTACTATTTCTTACTCATTGTCTATTAACTACATAATATTGCTTACCCTAGATGGAATAGCATGATGAGTGATATGAATATGTGTATGCTTCTTCCATCACTGAAGCCTGAGATTAGTCACATAACTCAATTTTTTGCCTAGCTTGTTAAAATAACTTTGAAAGTGATATGACTTTTTTTTTTTGCTGCTGCTGGGTTAACCTGATTTGGAAATGGACAAAATAACTTCCTTTTTAATTATTTATTTGCTTTAGAAAAATGTGGAACTAATAGTGAAAAATCCTTGTCTTTTCTTCACAGCTGAATTTTAAAAGGGTAGTCTAAACATAGAATGGTCACAAGAATAAAATCTGTTCAAACATCTTTTTTAGACGCACCATTATCTGCAGAATAATCAAGTTGCGTGTAATCCCAATAGTTTACACATTACCCATAATCTCAGGAGTAGCTGCAATCTTTCTGAAGGGGAATCTTTTATTTCCCACATATTCTACATAACTGAAACATTCTAATGCTACATCTTAGTATCCAGAGAAATTAAAGCAAGCAGACCATTTACTTACTGATTATTCTTGGGTCCTGCCAATTGCTGGGAAAACCAAGTTGGATTGTTTATATCTTGTTCAGACTGTTGAGCAGAGCATATAATAATGTCAGTATCAGACAAGTTGCTTTTGTAAGAGACATTTGGGACCCAAGGCAGTTTTGCATGAGATTGAAGTATGATTTCCATCTTCTTCAATTATGCTGGATTTCAAAGTCTGTTTGATCAGATAAGGCATTGGCTTTGTTTTCCTGAAAAGAAAAGAAAAGAAAAGAAAAGGAAAGGAAAGGAAAGAAAAGAAAAGAAAAGAATAGAAAAGAAAAGAAAAGAAAAGAAAAGAAAAGAAAAAAAGAAAAAGTAGAACAGAACAGAACAGAACAGAACAGAATAGAATAGAATAGAATAGAATAGAATAGAATAGAATAGAATAGAATAGAATAGAATAGAATAGAATAGAATAGAATAGAATACTTGATTTGGCCAAGTGTGTTAAAACACACAAGGAATTTGTCTCTGGTGCATAAGCTCTCACTGTACAGACAACAGAGTAATAATAATCATAATAATGATACCAATAATAAAAGGTAGTAGAAAAGATGAGAAGGATGGTGTCAAAGGCAATACAGATAGCTTATACTTCATATTTACAGAGTCATCCATTGATTAGGAGGTTCTCTGACTATATTCATGTTTTCTAGCATATTAGGTACCCCTATATGCAATGTAGTTTTCTCAAATTATAACTTTTTTTAACTCAGACTGTATCTTTATGTAATCTGCAATTGTTTATATTTTATTACTAAATATCAATATCAATAGAATAGATTACTAAATATTACTAAAAATCAATAAATTGAATTTCAAAAATGTGCATTTTTCCATGTTTCCAACATTCTGGGTGACTATAGCAGAAAGCTAAAACAATAATTATCACCAGTGTCCCTGAATCCTATAGCCGATTTAGACAGCTGCAAGCCCTCTATTACAGGGTACTCACACAATTTAACCTTAAGCAAATATAGATGGGTGTTTTCTCCAGTCTAATTTGATGCCCTCCCATCAGCTCTGCTGGAGGGAAGATTTCATGGGATCCCTTTTCACAGATACTTTGCCCTTGTGGTTCCAGGGAAGTAGAAACTGTCTCCTGTGTTCTCATATGGTGCCCTTTCTATGATGCCTCAAGATGTGCTCCGATTGCCCCAATCATTTCCAATACTAGAGACATGCAGATAAATTTTATATTTATTATTTTTTAAGGGATGCTAAGTCTACACTCACCAAATATTTTCATCAAGTTACCCCAATGTGGAAATATTTTAATTAGATTTGCTGTTTCATTGTCCCATTTTTTCCCTTTTCTAAAAGACTAATTGTTGTACTAACCTGTTTCTCCTTTTACTGTATTTTTTTATTGTATAGGCTAGTAAATAAGTAAGTACACTAAAAAAATTATCACAAATGTTTTATGTAAAAGGTCAGATCCTGCCCTTCCTCCATCTCTATGAGTGCAGCAGGCAGGTTGCAGGTCAAGAAGTATAAAATCCATTGCAAGGTGCCAGTCTGCTGATTGGCCACCACCTATACTTCACACTCATACCAGGAGCCCAGAAGACTTAGGCCTGACAAACTACTATTCACCCATTTATTCTAATTTGCAGGACATACAAAAAGATGTGAATATGGTTCATAGATCATAGCTTGTTGACACATGACCTATCATATAATAAGTTTTCATCTGGAACTCCCCTCTTCCTTTCCTATTGTCATTCTATTTTTCGCTATATTTTTTTCATTTTTTTTTCTCTTTTCTTCCTTATTCACAATTTCCTCAAGATTCACTGCTAATATTACCAAGAGATTATCTGTCAATCTCATCACCCTTTTTTCATTCACAAACTCTATTTTTACCCATTTGTAGTTCTTCCATTATTACCATTCATACAACAATGAGCATTCTATAGGTTTTTACCTTTGTACGTTCCTACAACAACTGGATAATTGACTCTCCTACAGAAGATAATATAATTCCTTTAAATTCTCCAAGCAGTCCTTGTCTTACCATTGTTAATTCAGCAACTGTTCAAAATTGCAGTGGCACTGAACAAAAGGAATTGCAAGCCCTACCCAAAGTTATATCTGTTGCAGCACTTCTACTTTTACCTGATCGAAATTTGGGTGCTTGGCAGCACATTTGCCCTTATAACTGCAAGGGCGCTGCAACTCTCCCCACTCACCTATCAGTCCTCCCCATCTCAGCTGCTCAACCAGCCCACACAAAGCTGCCGTGGCCCTGAAGGCCTCATCCTGCTTTCTAGCTGCCCCACTATGTCCAGGAGGCCAGATCTTTTCTCCTCCCCATCATACCTGGGTCCACATACATTTCCTTTTTTCCACAGATTCTGACAGAGCCTTTCTAGCTTCAGAAAAATGGCCTTTGCTAGCTTTCTGGCCAGAAAAGAACCTTTCTAGACTTCAGAGTGATTACTAGAAAGAACAGAAGGAAATATTTGAAGTTGTTTACCAGGCATGCAATTACACATCTCTATTAATTTTATATTTATATGGTTTATAATTTATAAAATTAGGTTCAATGCATGAACTTCAAGTCATTACATGAATTAACCAAAGTAATACAAATAAGGGAAGAAATGTAAATTGTATCTATATAAAATGTATACATTTCAAGCATGAGGGCCCAAATTTGATCTATGGCATTTCTGTGAGGGAGATGGGAGGTTAGGTAGGTAGGTAGGTGGGTGGGTGGGTGGATAGATAGATAGATAGATAGATAGATAGATAGATAGATAGATAGATAGATAGATAGATAGATAGATAGATAGATAGATTTGCATTTGAGAGCTGGTGTGGTTAAGATGGCATTAGAGCAGGTTTTAGCCATCGAAGCTCACTTTTAGCCCAATTTATGACACCCAGTTGTTGTGGGGATTAAAAAAAATAGCTCCTGTAACACTCTTAGATGTAAGCACATAATAAAATATTTACTACCAAATACCAATGGTTAATCTCTTCAGTGACACTTTTAATCCTGCACAAACAATTTTGCCCCAGATGCTTACCTGTTTTAACAGTATCACTTTAGTCATTTTGGTGGTCATTATTGCTACCCCAAAAGTGTAAAATCTATAAATTTTGAAGAAATTTGTAGCGCTGTCTTTTCATCAGTTTTGATTAGAACCAGTCAGTTGTTTGGTTCTGAAAGATGAAGAGATTTCTACTGAATCTTAGATGCCAATTAGGGGGAAACTCACAAACTTGCAATTCATATGTATAGCTCTATACAGCAACTGTGCTAGCAGCAATCTTCTTAATGAGATGAATGCAGCAAAAGTAGCCAGTAATTTGATAGGTTCTCCCTGTATGTTCAAAGCAAGATCACAATCTTTGTATTCACCCAACCTTTTTAAAAATTCCATAAATGGCATCTCCTAACTAAATTTTTGTATTCTCTACACTCTATACCCATGCCACAAAAATCTTCACTTCTTGAAGCTAATCCTCACGAAAGAAGCTAAGACTGGTAAAAATACTACATACAGCTTGTTCTACAGAAATACCTGAGAACACCTCCAACCATTGAGCTCACAGTTGGACTAATTTTGTCAGATAAGTCAAAATTCTCTGCTGACAATGAAATAAATGTTCAGTGAACGACACAGTGAAAATTGTGAAAATTTATGGTTTGTGTGAGTGCATCTGTGTGCATATATGCAAGGAGCTGAGAAGCATTTGATAAAAATGATCTTTAAAAGTAAAGGGAATATATTACAACCTAAAAAGGGAAAGAAAAATCAAGATCTCAGCCAAACACATCCACATGAGAAACAACTCCATCTGTTTTGGACATACGCACAATGTCACTGCATAAGTCAAAGGGACAAGGTTTCTCTCATGAAGCAACTTCTGCCTCTTGCTTTTTTGCTTTGTTTAATCACTCTGGAGATTCCACAGTCATCAACACTGGATTTTGAAGATATATTATAGATTTCCACTACAACAAATGGCTAAGATTTGTACAAATGAACACAATCAGATCATGAATGAAAGCAATGAATGGTCGTTGCTAGTAGTCTGTTATTATCTATACCATGCAATCATTATTTATTCAAGTTACAGGTAGTTCTCAACTTATAACCCTTAATTACAACTTATAACCCTTAATTACAATTTATAACCCTTAATTACAACTTATAACCCTTAATTACAACCATTCAAAATTATAACGACACTGAAAAAAGTGACTTATGACCATTTTTCACACTTATGACTATTGCAGCATTCCTGTGGTTACTTGACTGAACAACTGCAGTGATTCACTTAACAAAAGTGGCAAGAAAGGTTGTAAAATGGAGCAAAATTCATTTAACAACTGTCTTACTTAGCAACGGAAATTTTGGGTTCAATTGTGGTTATACAAGGACTATCTGTATTTCTAAAAAAAAAGTATTTATATATTGGGGTAAGTTATATACCAATGAAGTATACATTCGTAGCTACCTAGACTAAAGCACTCCACGTTTCAGTCATATAATTTTCTGAAAAATATATATTCACACAAAAGAAAAAAAATGACCTAGTGGATAAAGTAGTAAACAACATTTTGTTAAAAAAAAGTGATCAAAGAAATGTGTGAGAAATTATTTTTGTTGAATTTTGTGTATGTGTCTACATACATATTTTATGTATGTATTTCTTTACCTATTTACTTAAACAATTTACTAATTTGTTTATTTATTCATTCATTTTTCCCTATTCATTCATTTATTAGATTTTCTTCCTATCTTTTCTGCAGAAATTGGCTCACATAGCTTTCCTTGTTTAGATTTTATCTCAACAACAATGGTTGAGGGACACTGGACTGAGTTTGGCTAACATCACCCAGTAAACTTCTATGATTAACAGTGGCCTTGAACTCTGAAAAAATTATCTTTTTCTTGTCTGGCATCTAAACTACTACACCATACTAGCTTTACAAAAATGAGTAAATGAGGGTGGAAAGTATATAACAATAAAATGAGCATTTATGTTAAACAGTTTTTAACATTACCTCTTAGACGGATTAGAATAATGTCTCAATAAGAAGTATATATTTTTTCTAAAATAGAAACAGTTTATACTTCCTGTGTGGAGAGTTCAAACTGGCATGGTGGGGGATTTAAATCCTGGGCACTTCAGTGAGGAATACCCCAGAGCTTGGCCCCCTACTCTGGTCTTTTCAACATCTACATGAAGGAGATATTATTGACTGATTTCAGATAAGGTAACATCAGTGGTGATGCCCATTTATATATCTTCACCCTAGACCAAATAGGAGATGTGGCAGAAATCTTCATCTATTTCCTGGAGGCTGGTTGGATGAAGTAGAGCCCATGAATCCCAGCAAGACATAGTTATTACCTGTACATCAATGTTCTAATTCCATGTACATGTCATCTATTGTTCTTGAAAGAATTGCACTTCACTTGAAAGACTGTCCTGTTCTAGACTAGAAGAGGCAAATGAACTAGAGTAGCGAATGAAAGCCATGGTCAAGTGATCCAAGTGTAATCTTTTCTAAACTAGGAAGCACTGATAACAGTAATTCACACTGTTTTTAGTTCCCATTTAGATTATTGAAGTTTCTTACCATGAGACTGCCGCTGAAGTTGACCCAGGAGATGCCATTGGCAAAATTACAGCTATGCATTTGTGACCAGTGCTAACCAAATTAGCAGAATAACCTCCATGTTGCAGAACTTGCATTGATTGCTGGTAGGTTTCTGAATTTAAGATGCTGGTTGCTACCAATAAAGCCCTATAGACAACTGTTATCTCCAGGTGGAATATAACCACTTCTTATGAGCTAGGACTGAGGGAGCCCTGTGGGTTCTACACCCACCCATAGCCACTGGGAGCAGACCCAGAAGATCTTCTCAATAGCAGTGCCTCAGTTTGGAATAGTTTGCCTTTGAGTCAGGATGGACAGTAAAGATTGCATTCTTCCACCTGATTTTTTGTTCTGGAAAGATCCAACTAAAGAACAGCAGTGACAGAATTTTAACAGGTACAATTGATTATTGGAAACATTGTGTTTTGTAAACCATTTTGCATGTAATTTATGTTCACCTTTCCAACTTCTAAAAATGCTGCTGTGTATTTGAGTAGGCATTTTACATATACAGACAGGAATAGATTTGGGGTGATTCCTCCCCCCCCCTTTGTTTAACTGTCATATTCATTTTTTAAGGACTAATGCTGTAATGTTCATCTAGTCCTCTCCTTAAAATGAGATGACACAATGCTGTCAGTTTGTAGCAATTCTGGCCAGAGGGAGCTCCAGGGGCTGTGGAAAAGTGGACTTGAAATGGTTTATATCCATTCTGATTTGCTTTGCTCTTTTCTAAATTTGCCAGGAACAGGATTTAAAATAAGATCTGGCAGGGTAAAATAAAAGTTGGGTCAAAATGCATGTTATAATAAGCAGGCTTTTTCTAAAAGGCATATTTCTAAGATGGCCTAGTTTGAAAAGAAAGTAGAAGTGCATGGCCTCAGCCTGGATTGTGCAGGCAATTAGACAGCTTCCCATTAAAAAAAAAAAAGGATCCATGGCTGCTCGCTCTTTCTTTCTTTCTTTCTTTCTTTCTTTCTTTCTTTCTTTCTTTCTTTCTTTCTTTCTTTCTTTCTTTCTTTCTTTCTTTCTTTCTTTCTTCCTTCCTTCCTTCCTTTCTTTCTTTCTTCCTTCCTTTCTTCCTTCCTTTCTTTCCTTTTCCCCCAGACACAGCTCTCAGTAAGCAGCACCATTAGAATCAAATAGTAACCCAACATCATTTTTTTTCTTCATTCAATGCTCTTGGAAACAATTTTATATCATCCAATTGTGTCATTCTTTTCCAGCTCAATCTTTAAGTATATGACAGGTGCTATAATTGCTAGCTGGCTCCAGTGGGTTTTGTCTTTTTAAAAAAATGCCTTTTCAAATAGGGTGTGAGGGCCTGTGGGCTGGCTTATCAATCTATTAACCCATTAAGGAATTACTTAGGTCTTTTTCAAATCAGCCATGAATTCAGTGGTGATCTTCACTGGCAAGCAGCTAGTGAAGTGTTAATTTAGATGATGAGTTTGAGTTGATGGGATGTGGTCTTGTAAATCTTGCTAATAAATTTTGCAAGTGGGTCCTTTACTAGGATTTAGGAAGATAATGTGACATTTAGTTTAAACAGCAGTAAGGATGTCTGAGGAAAAATCCCAAAGTAAGGAAAGTTTATGATTAGCATATTGAGAAAAAAAACATATCCTGAGGTGAAAAGCCTAGCTATTAAATGCACCCTTACAGATATTATGGGATATAGGATTTTAGCAGGAGACGTATTACTTTCGTATACCAATAAAATGGTTTTCCTTTGTTTCAAAATTATATACAAGTCTGTATCCAGCTGTGTTGGATCAAGAATCCGGCATGCTTGATTTGACTTTGCTTCATAACCTTTTCTTCTGCATAGAAATAAAGTGTTTGCATTCCAGTTTACTCTGTTTTGTGTAAATTCATTGGTCAATCATGCCAGGTAGCCCAGTGCTGTGCTGGGCCAACAGGTATCACAAATACCTGTTGGCCCAACCAAAAATTACAAATATTTGTAATTACAAGTAAGGGTATGTAAGTAACTTCCATCTTTTCTTCATGCCTAAAAATATAAATAAAAATAGAATTTTGACCCTAGGTGGGAGTGGGAGTAGAGTAAGCCAGTTTTCCAACTTCAGCAACTTTAAGAAGTGTGGACTTCAACTCCCAGAATTCCCTAGCCCAGGGGTAGGCAACCTTGGCTCTTTTATGACTTGTGGACTTCAACTCCCAGAATTCCTGAGCCTACCCCTGTCCTAGCCAGTATGCTGCCTAGGGAATTATGGGAGCTGGATTCCACACACCTTGAAGTTGCTGAGATTGGGTTGGGGTTAGAGTTAGATAAGCAATTCTCTTCTTTAGAACAAAGGGGAGGGGAAATCTGTCCCTTTGGATTTTGTTAAATGACAGCTCTCATCCTTCTTCTAGGACTAGGCCATGCTAAGGTACAGCTTGAGACAACCATTAGATGTGAGCAAAAGAATACAAAATGACTAGCTCACTGTAGTCATTTTATGATCATACAGATTTTTGCAGCCCAGATCTCGTAACTGTAGATTAGAATTGAGGAGAGCTGGAGTTCAAAGGCAAGCCATATTGGCAAGCTGTATATTATTCAATTTTGCTTTAAAGGTGAGAAACTATTCTTATAGGTTCAAGCCCTCTAATGGAAGAAGGTGATAGATTGGCACAATATCTGTCTAAATGCACTATCTATTTCAGGCTAATTCTACCACTATACTCAGTATATTTATTTTGAGGTTTAAATCTAAACTTTTAGTCTTCTTCTCAGTAGGTAATAAAATTGAGAAGTTCAGACCTAACTGTTGCTTATCCCAATGTCTATGGAGATTCTCAGTCATCAAGATCATAGTTATCCCAAAGATGCTTTTTCTTGAGGCAACTGGACTTTCTTGTTTTTCTTTGAAGGCATTTTGCTTCTCATCCAAGAAGCTTCTTTAGCTCTGACTGGATGGTGGGGAATGGAAACAGCTTGTCACTTGGAGATTTATCTGTATCATAAGGGCCATCTGAGTAGTGCCAATGGATGTGGAGCCTTCTTGGAACTGCTGAAAGGACTGTGTGTTGTATACTGGAGATAGATCATATTGTATCCCTCCCCCTCTATTGAGAGAGGGCTGTTCAATTTTGACATAGATGGCCTCTTTGATCCTCTTTCAAACCAGTGGTCCTCGCTGTCCAAAATGTGGACTTTGCTATCTTCAAAAGAGTGTCCTTTGTCTTTTAAATGAGATGGATTACTGAATCTTGTCCTAATTGGTTTGTTCTCCTATGTTGTGCCATGTGTTTATGTACAGATGTGCAGATCTGCACAAGGCTCACTGCATTGTACTGGATATACTACATTGCTCAGTTTGTGTCTGGGTGTTTTATCCTTGGAGTGGATCAGTTGCCTTGAGAAAAAGCACCTTTTGGTATGTTGCTTATTTCAGCACAAGCTCTTTTTGCCTGTTTTCATAGAGCAAAATCTGCAGATCCATCGCAATCTAAAGAGTGCCTGGGTTGAGAAAATTGCATAACTTTTATAGCGTAGTGTGAGAAAAGAAGCTTCACTATAGGTGTTTTTGTTCATTTCCTAAAAACCTCAACACTTTGTGGTGGCACTGTTTGATTTTGGTTATAGGCTATTAATGAGGAAAAATGTATTTTTAAAAGTTTTTTAAATTGTATTTAAAATTTGTGAACTGCTGAAAGTTTACATTCTAATAGCTACTTTACATCATCTAGAGGCAAATGAAAATATGTTTTTCAGTCTCTATTTTTTAAGGTAAATGTATCCCACATCAGCTTAAGGTTTTAATTCTACCATTCACGCTGTCCTTATTTTTCAAATATCTTAGTATGTAATATAACATATCCTGACCTTTTTCCTTTTTTCAAATAACAATACTGTTTTTTTTATAACTTTTGATGACTACCAAATAAACCAGGGATTAGCTCTGTGGCATCCATACTCTATTGCCTCCACTCTACAGCCATCTGCAAAACCCAATATGACAGATAGAGTACCTCACAAAGAAACATCCCACAAGATTTTGGAGATCTTCTGAAGTTGCTAAATTTAAAATATCTAGTTTCACAAGATATTTTTAAAAATTTCCAAAAGCTCCTGAGATGTGGGATCTTCTCCATTGTTTCAATTCTGTGTTTTATTTTATTTTATTTGTATTAAGAATCATCTGTATCAAACTCACAGTTCCCAAAATATTGGTTGGAAACTTATAATGACATATAAACACATGCATACCTTTAATAATCATTTCCCATAATTATAATATTTTTGTATTGTTATTTCAACTTTTATGTCCATTTCTGTTGAGAAACATATTTGGACATGCATTACACCATTTTTTTTCTTCTATTCAGTCATGTCCAATTTTCAGAGACTGCCTGGGCAGGTCTCTGCAGTTTTTTAAGACATAAGAGGTTTGCCACTGCTTCCTTCCTAGAGCTGAGATAAACTGACTGGTCCAAGGTTTTGGCCTTAAAATGGGACTTGAACTCACAGTATCCAGTTTCTGAGATGATGCCTTAACCACTACACCAAATTGGATCTCTGTAACAAACTTAGAGAAATTCAAATCTCAACAGATAACTGAATTTTCCTTTGCTCAAGGATTCAAATTTGTATAATTGAGTTTTCCATGAAATACGAATTTCAAAATTTGTTCCTCCATGCCTACATGAAACAAATTGATAACTACCTGCATTACACTAAGTGAACACATAATTTTTTTCGAAATGGAGGTTCTTGTAATATTTCAAAAGGCTTCACACTAATTGCATCTGATGTATAAGGTAATAATGATTATCTATTTATGTATTTTAATGAATATTTATTATCCCGGTCTTCTAAAGTTTCAGAACATATGTCAGTTAAGAGTATGAACCACTACTAAATTAAAATTAATAAATTAAATACAGAGGTATCAGCTTAATTTGAAATAATAAAAATACAACTCTACAAGAGTTTGTTTGGATACATTTATGTCCAAATATCAGTGAAAAGTCCATAAAGGGCTCCCAGAATTTTATAGAAATATTTCTTATTTTAATCACAGACCTGCTGATTGCCCTCACCTGATTTGGCCAGTCCACAGAGATGGTTTACCAGATTGTATGCTACTGATATTTGGAGCCACAGGTGAGCTCCACAATTTAACTGAAACCCTTAGTCCATTGAAATCCTTTATTCTCTGGCTTCTCTTCAGATCCTATTTTGATCATTTCAGAAATTGGAAGGAATCTAGAATTTTTACTTTTTCAAAAAGATTTATTTTTGTCTAAGTCAGGGGTGTCAAACTGCTGGCCCGCAGGCCAGATGCATCACCAGAAAACCATGCCCACCCATTGCCAGCAATGAGAAAAAAGCTCCGATACATCTCGCGATGTCACATGATGTCATGAGTTTGACATGTCTGATCTAAGTACTGCAGCTGAAAGCCACTATTATGATTCCTATAAATTTTAAAACCACTTATCAGAAAAAGAAAATGCAATGAAAAGCTAAAGCTTTATTTATTAAAAAGCTTATAGAATATAAAAGTCAAGTGCAGAAAATCAGGAATCCAGGCAGTTCAAATGAATTTAGGTTTATTGTAAGCTAATGTTCTCTACAAAAATCTGAACTACTAACAGTCAAAGCAAATTGATGGTAGATAAGAGTCAATGAAATTAAAAGTGGGCTGGACTTAAATCTCTTGTGGGTTCGAAGGGATTCATGACTGATGACATATTTGTCCTTGGACGTAGCCTGTATAACAAATACATGTGTGCAATTAAGCATATTGTATTAAAGTTACACATTTAACATTATGCCCCTCCCAAAAGTTTCAGAGATATAACAATTACATACATACAATTACATACATTCAATGAAGCACTGTATTAAAGTTACATATTAACATTATGCCCCTAACAAAAGTTTCCGAGATGTTCTAGGATGAGTGTTATTGTGTATTTTATATTCTGCTGGTGTAGCCTTCTTCTTCTTTCTTTTTTATAAAGATTTTATTGTTTTTTTTTCATCAACATATGTTAGTTTTTCCAATCAACAAGTTGTCTGGAGTTTGCTATGCTAATACACGTTCAATTCCTGAAAAATCCTTCATTCTTTCCTCTAGCCAAGAATAAAATAGGTTCCAAATTTGATAGTAGTGTGTATCTTCTTTATCTTTCAACCTCATAGTTAATCTGCCCATCTCTGCACATTCCAATATTTTCCTGATTATTTCTTCTTCTGGTGGTAATCCTTCATTCTTCCAGTATTAAGCAAAAATTATTCTCGCTGCTGTAGTAATGTGTAAGATTAAATATAATTTCTGCTAATTAGTCTTTTCAGGCATAATACCTAGTAAATAAAGTTCAGGTTTAGAATCCACTTGTTCACCCAATATTTTTTCTAACCACATATGTATCTTTCTCCAATATGGTGTAGCCTTCCTCTGATCCCATCCTCTTTTGGATTATCTCTGATTTAAATTCTATGGGAAATAGGTAGATAGATGAAGACAGTGTTTAAACTAGCAGTGAGTTAAGACTTGGGGGTGTTCTTTGGAATGTGAATTGAATATTCCTCCTGCTACCAGAGAACTAGAGATACGCATTTCAGTATACAGCCTTTGAAAATAATGGACAGAATCCAAGTTTGAAAACATATCCCAATATTTCTTTGATTTAGAGTTCTTAAATTCAGGCCATATAATACATTCCACAGAGTTTGAGGTGATGAGGCAAGGAAAGAAAAAAGATAAAAAGTTTCAAGCATTCATCAAAAAGTGTTAATGTTTTTTTCCTCTTCAATCTGTTATTGCTAGGGTTTGTTTAATCAATGCTGTAGGTTGCTAAGCTGATGACTGCTTTGCATTAAATTTCTTTTTTCATTGTTTTGTGTAATTCAGTGGGTATTTGTTTTAGCAAAAATCATTCTTATCCTTTTGGCTGATAAAACAAAGAAGAATCCTTCTTTCCACAAGCATGTTTGTCTACATTTAATTCACATGTGTACTTTAGGATTCCTCATGCATGGAAATAAATTGGAAAACAAAAGCAACAGATTCAGAGAGAAATAACTGCAACATTTTCTAGGTCCATTTGGAGCACAGATATTGTACTAAGAGCTTTCAAATGTCAGTAGCATATTACTCAAAGTTCAAGTGTGACCTTCCCTTACGAACTGTGGTAATCATTTCTTCTTACTTGGTTTTAGAATAAATGATTAATCATGCCATTTTCTTCCATAAAAATTAGCATATGCTTTTACTTTCTTGGCACGCTCCAACTCTGTCATTGTTGCCTAAATTTAACATAGCAGCTCTGCCATGTAAATCAGCAGTCTCAATAAGAATTTAATTATATATTTATAGTGCTTCCCTGCCCTGCTGAGAATTTTTGGCGAAATTAAAGCGAAAGCCTCTCCAAGAAAGAAATAATGTATTCACAGCATGTCAACTAACTGCTTCACATTGAATTTATCAAATACAAGGATAAGAAACATTTTTTTAATGAAATAGGAAGCTATATGTACGTATACATGTATATATGTATGTATATATGTGTGTGTATGTGTGTATGTTTGTGTGTGTGCGAATTTCTGCATAATATGAAATAAAGACAGCTTTTATCTTTCATTCATAATAATGAAGTAAGGCTCTTTATATGCATAGGCTTAGCCAATAATGTTAAACTAGATTATTAGATTATTAAATTAGATTATTACCAGATTATTAAGAGTATTAGGTCTGGTCTGTAAATATCTGAACAACCATCAGATAACAACTAACAGCTACCATACTCTAATTCTTTGCTACCATCTGCTGGCATCAGAATTTTTTAAAGCTCAAATTTACTAGGTCTAGGCCTTTGGCCTGATTTGATAAAATTATTGTTTTCTTTTAGATTTATGTATTCAATTTATATGTCTGCCCATCTTACATACATGATTCCAGTCACTTTAAGAAACCTTGCCTTCAATCTTCACAACTTTGTAAGGGTCATTAGGCTGAGAGATGTCAGAAACAAAGAGGAGAGATTGTAGCTCATAAAATGTTCTTCAACTTGTATGCATTTGTAAGACATATGCAAATGTACATTTTCCATTAAGAACTTGCTTTCTAAAATTTTGTACATGGAAATGTATGTTTTAAACAATTACACTAAGTTTGCAAAAAAGTGCAGCCCACCACAGGTCAGTAGGAGGAAAACTTTTATAAGTGCTTTTTATCCTAATGATAAATTTTTCTTTAAAAAATGTACACCTTAATAAGAAACTAAAGAAGGTTGGAGCATTGTCAGAGAATGAATAAACATAAAGCAAATTTAAAGGCTTTTCTTAAAAATCCTTATAAAATTGAAATCTTTTGAATCCTTATAAAATTGAAATGTAATGCTTAAGCTTTTGTAGGAAAAAAAGATATTTATATCTGATAAAATGTCTATTATATAATAGTAACAAGATACAATTATGCCTTATAAGTACAGTATGTAATAGTTATCTGTTCAATGTTGATATTTCAGATGACAATTGATAATTTCCTTTCAGTGTTAATCATAAATGGAATTTTTAATATAATTGACCTGTATTTTAAGAAGCATCTATTTAATCCCATTATTTTAGAAGGAGTTTGGGTCACATAGCTTTTGTCTAAAAGTTTGCCTGCTTATATCCTAAGACTGTGATTCTACATATCTTTTCCTAAGAATTCCCAGTGATCTTAACACATGTATAGGAATCTTCAAGGAAAGGAAGGAGAGAATGAGAGTGTTGTAGATAGAAATTTGAAGCTGATTGATTAGATAATCTTCAAAAGGAATTACAATTTTTAGAAGTCTTGTACATTCAACCTGTCTGGTAAATCAGTTCCTTTAATAGTTCAGCAAATTATTAATTGCTGATAGTAGATTTTTATGTTAATTACTGTTCATTTCAAAATTAAAATGTGTTGGACATTGGTATTCTTACAACCTATTCAATCCAGAAAACTGATCCAAAGCGTGCATTCATTTAAAGGATGTAACATCCAGAACAATTACAAAATTGAAAACAAAAAATAAATAGTTGAACCTGGTAATTAATCCCAGTGCAATTCTTCTTTTTAACAGCTATTGTCATCACCAGCTGTTTATCTTCTCTGGGATCATTAGCTGTTTGAGAAGAGGAGACTTTTAGCTCTGCATCACCATTTCTTGAATAACTCATCAAAGCTACTAACAATGAACTCCTTGGGGGCTATGTGCAGCATTATCAGCATAACCTTTACAAGCTCATCTTCAACTGCTTTGTTAATGCATGTCAGTCAAGTCATACACAAAAGCAATCTGAATTCATGTCTCTCATTTCAAGCAAAGGTGAATTGACAAAGATATTGACACTCTATATTCCAACCATCAGCAATCCAAACTTTATTATTTCATTCAGTTGCAAGCATACTAGTAGAAAGTTATTTTATTTAACACTAAAGGAATAATAAAATTAATGTCCATGATAGAAAAGAATTGTTTTTGTACATTCCAAAATTCTTCTCTAAGTGTCTCCTATGTAAGACCATTTTTCAATCATATAACATAACACTCCCTTCTTTTGCCCTTTCTCTTCATATGGGTGCCATATTCATTTCAGTTCTGTCAATTGTGGAGCATATGCAAGAAATATTTAGGTGCCTGAGGAGAAGAGAGGGAGGTCAATCCATGGTAGTGCCCATTCTGGATGTGCTATTTGTTTTCATGGTATTTTAAGGAAAACCAGTACAAGTTCCAATTTCTTTAAAGTTTGTCTCTCTTTTTTAACTTAGTTGATTTGTATCTTGTTTATTTATTTTATTTATTTATTTAGAAAATTTATATAGCTGCCTATTCCCTCACAGCAACTCTTACAAACAATAAAAACAGAATATAGAAAAAATATAAAAAACGATTAAAATAAAAAACAATAACTTCCCATGTACCCTGGCAACAACACAAAGGCAAATAAGGCATGTGACAGGCCCCATCGTACTCTGGGTTCTCCAGGCCTGTTGGTAAAACCAAGTCTTCAGGGCCTTATGAAAGAGTGTCATTATTTGAATTAAGTGGGTAGACCTGTAGGAACATTAAAATGTACATAATTTACTAGTGATTTATGAAATTTTAATTAAGAATCTTCATGTCATTAAAATATCAGATAGAGACAAAACTACAGAAGCTGTTGCTGCAACTTTTCAAAACTATACTAACTTATCCTATCTATTTTAACTAGATGCAGCGCAAATATTTTGAACTCATTCTTGTTGAACCACACCAAGAAATGTGGAAAGTGATTCTGATTCATTAAAGAACTTCACTATATATATTATAGTGTGGCATGAATACAGAAACAAACTTTAACTCACTAAAATAGAATGTGGAGGATTCTATCCAAACAGAATTCTAAATTAAGACAGCAATTACTAGATTTTACATGTAAATGCGTATAAGAAAAGAAAGCTATTTGGTATCTAACAGAAAAGGTTGGATTTTGGTTTTGTGGTTGGCCAGTGTCAGAAGACTGTAATAGATTGCAAAACATTTATTTATAGATTTAGTGAATTCTATTTACTTTGAAATAGTAAGGAGGAGGTAGATTTATTTATTTATTGAATTTATTAGATTTCCAACTCCAATAAAACTAGGAAAAAAATTGAAAACTATTATACTCAATACATTTTCTATTTTACTACCTACCCATTCATTATAAACTGCAGCCATAGTCCAGAAATGGTCTTAACAAATGGTTCTGAAGTGTGATAATGAAAAGAAGGCACAGTAAGAAGAATTCTCTATTACTGCTTTAAATGTTGGCATAAAAATCACAATTAAATTAAATATTTACTCCTTTCCACACTATAGAAGCAAGAGACAACCCATGTATTCAATTTTCTCTGCATGTTCTAGAGGACAAGCTACCACTAGGGCTGTGTATTACACAGCAGGAGCAGGAAACTAACATATTTGCAGCATGAACAGAGAACTAAAATGTATCTCACAGAGGGAAGCTTCTCCCTCCAGCAAGGATCTGGTTGTGGTGTGTATGCTTCAGAAGATGGAGTAATATGCGCTTCCAAGGAAGATGTGGTGAACTTAAGATGGAGTGATGACTACAGCAAAGACCAAAGAACCAGTCGGTAGGTTCCAAGGAACTGGTGCATTCACCAGTTATTTGATACCTTTCTAGATAAGAAGAAAATGGGATATTGCCCACATATGCTCTAGATGGCTACTTCCCATGAGGAGGCCACAGGACAATGGTTTTCTGCAAGTTTGGGCACCAGGAGACATCAGGATATCCATCATACTCACAACCAGACTTTTAAAGGACACTAGGTTCACAAATCTCCCTTTCTAGTCACTTTTGGAAATTACTCATTACCTATTTCTAAGTACAGTGGAGACCTTCAGAATGACAAGTTTTAAAATACTGGGTGAGTCTGCCTTTAATTGTAAATGAAAAAAACAACAACTAATTATAAGCTTAAGAATTTAAAGAATTTGGAATTTAATAGTTGATTTTAGCATGTTATAAATTGATGCAAATAAAATTGGGATGTTGAAACTTTTACAATAATATTTTGGAATTAATTATAAAGTACAAACAGCTTATTGTGAGAAATAGATCCTGCTTTGGTTTTTATAAGATTTTCTGCTGACACCAGGACTGGAAAAGCTATTTTTCAAGGCAACTGAAGGCAGGACAAGAAGCAACAGATGGAAACTAATCAAGGAGAGAAGCAACCTAGAACTAAGGAGAAACTTCCTGACAGTTAGAACAATTAACCAGTGGAACAATCTGCCTCCAGAAGCGGTGAATGCTCCAACACTGGAAGTTTTAAAGAAGAGACTGGACAGCCATTTGTCTGAAATGGTATGGGGTTTCCTGCCTGAGCAGGGGGTTGGACTAGATGACCTCCAAGGTCCCTTCCAACTTTATTATTATTATTATTATTATTATTATTATTATTATTATTATTATTATTATTATTAATATTAATATTAATATTATTATTTTAATGGATTTGTTTGTAGATAAGAAACGGGTTATAGAATGAAAAGATAAATGTTTGTGAACTGATTGTGAACATGGGATATATGCATATGTGATGCACTTTTAGTTAGTCATAGATAAAATTCAGGTAACAAAATAGACAATAAATTATCTAAATCAGCGGTTCTCAACCTGTGGGTCGCGACCCCATTTGGGGTCGAACGACCATTTCATGGGGGTCGCCAAACAACGCAGTTCGCCATTTTTTTCCTCCTTTTCCTTAGCTGTGCTACTCCCTCTTAGAATAGACTCTCTTGAATAGAGTCTAATTCTATTGGCTTTCAAAAGCCAATAGGAATTGTCCAGACTGTCTCTGCCCTGCTGAGCCCACCAAAAGTCCCAGTCTGCAAATGGTGCTGCAAGTTGTCTGCAGCGAAGGCGAGCGGTCAGGAACTTTCCACCCCTCCCTGCTGAGCAACTACTAAAAATGTAAGCAAAAGAGGGCAAGGGGTGAGAGGTGGGAGGTCGGCGGGCGCAGGGAGGGAAGCTGGCATGCGTTGGGCCAGGCAGGTGCCTTACCTCCCTTGGGCTGGGCCAGCTGGTGGCCCAGCCGGTGGTTGCCCTGCGCCATAGCTGCTGCTTGCCGCGGCTGCCCAGGAGCGCCTGGGCCTGCCTGCCGCCTCCCCAAATGGGCAGCAGCGAAGGTAAGGCTAGCGGGGCAGCAGTGGGCGCAGGGAGAGTTTTTGGTGCACGTGGGGTCCGGCGGGTGGCTTACTTCCCTTGGGCTGGGCCAGCTGGTGGCCCAGCCTGTGGTCGTCCTGTGCCATCACTGCTGCGGCCGTCCAGGAGCACCTGGGCATGCCTGCCGCCGCTCCAAATGGGCGGCAGCGAAGGCAAGGCTAGCGGGGCAGCGGCGGGCTTAGGGAGTTTTTGGCGTCTGTGGGGCCCAGCGGGTGGCTTACCTCACTTGGGCTGGGCCAGCTGGTGGCCCAGCCCATGGTCACCCTGCACCGTCGCTGCTGCGGCCGCCCAAGAGCGCCTGGGCCTGCATACCGCCGCCCGTTCGCCTCGGACGGCGCAGGGGGCAGCACTGCGCATGCGCGGCGCAGGAGGCAGCACCACGCATATGCGGTGCAGGAAGTAGCACCGTGCATGCACGGTGCTTGACAGATCAGGGGTCGCGACCTAAAAAAGGTTGAGAACCGCTGGTCTAAATGAAACAAAATATATCCTAATTATTTTAGGCACTTTATAATAGGAAAGTATTCTCTATTTTTTCCCTATGGTTCTAATTTACAACTGTTCTTGGTGATGCAAGACCCTTTATTATAGCAATGTATCAGATTCCAGTGGTATATCTATTTTTAGACTCTATCTGTATGACTAAAAATGGGTAAATTACTGTTTAATTTTTAAAAAGCAGTGTGGTCTACAATAACCTTAAAAGTTAACACATGGACATGATGCAGGCAAGAATGCTGCCAGTGAGTCATGACAAAAGGCAGCAAATCATTCTGCCTATTAAGAATTTTTTTTTAAAGACATTTTCAGTGATTCCATCATGTGGTTTGCAATGTTGATTTATACTTAGCTGACACTACTCAAACATTGAATGTGTGGTATTGAATAACATCTATCATGGTAATGCTGTAGCTTGCAGTGTTGCTGCCCTTTTTTCAAAAACCATTTGTGTTTTTCTTCACAAATTGCAATGGGATACCGAGGCAGGCCACTGAATCTCTATATTGAAACACAGTAGACTGAGCTGCATACCTGTTTGAATGTCCCTTGGAACTGGCTGAACAAAACCATTTCCAGTAATCACAAAAGCAGTGCCACATTTCATGTGAGTGGCTCTGGGACAAAGATTATATGGGAATGGAGGGAAGTAAGGATGAATAAGAAGAAAGGGGACAATTTTTGGAATCTTCATTGGTTTGGGAAATTATTTTTCTTAATTTTAGGAAAAATTTTGAAGAAAGTTTAGCTTTAGCTATCTTTGATGAGGTTGATAATATTACTCATGTCATTTCTGTTAGGGAATTAACCTCTTCAGGCCTTCAAGTCTTATATTTCAGCAAAAAGTATAAGCATAGAATCAACGTCCTGTTGGGGATATTAGCAATGGCGATTTTTGCTATATTCTGTGGTAGCCAAAAACTTCCAGCAATACTTGGCTAGTGTCCACCATATTCTCTGCCATAATTCTACTATTTGATCATATATTTTTCCAGGTTCAAGGAGAGAGGAGGAAAAAAATTATCTAGTTTGTGATGGCAGCTGCTTCTGACCACTTTAGAAAGTACTGCCTATGAATATTTACAAAGATGGTTTGCCTTTTGGGATAAGCAGATGCTGTCACCTCCAAAGGACAAATTGTTATGCTTCACACCTTCAGGAGAGAAACAGATTGTCTACATGCAACCTTTCTCTCCCCCACATACTTTCTGTGGGACAGGAAGCTTTTTATTAATTGAATACAGTTCATTAAGGCATGGTTAAAACCTAGCTTAGCCAAAGGATTAAGTGAATGGCTTGGGTCAATTCTGGTATTCTAGTCTCATCTGTATGAGACAAATAATGTTTCAAGAATAATTTCACTTAAAATAATCTGTACACAGCTTTGTCTAATATAGTGGCTAGCATAGCATTAATGTTATTAAGTCTTCTAAGAAACATTTACAGCAAAGTAATTTAAGATTAGTAGTACTTAATAAGCAACTGACAGCATATAGGAAAAGTAGCTAAAATGAAAAAGACATTTTTTTTCAAAAACTAATTACTGGGAGCTAAACTTGAGGTCTCCAAAGTACCCCATCTGAAGCTTGCTAGGAATCACTCATAATTATTACCCTGTCTTGACACTCACTGATCTGAAAAAGACTGGGTAAATGTTACGTGCATCGTTGAGCTGAAACATGTCAATTTTCAGCAAATTAGGAATTAATACCAGAAGGCTGTATTTTTTTTAACAAGGTGCTATATTTTTCTCTCCTTGATGAAGAGCAGATTCTTGCTTTCTTTATTAGTTATTTGCACAATTGATATTATCTTACATATAGCTTCTGTTAATCTGCATGTCATCACTTAATTTAGAATTTGCAGGGCAGAAGAAAGAGAATCAGTGGAGGCACTAACACTTTAATAAAGCTTAAAAATGGTTTATTAAGAAATTACCCCTAAATTCTTACAACCTCAGGAGGAAATGACCCCAATCAACTGAGTAGATCCTAATGGTGAGGAAGGTTCATGTTCCAGAACTCAATTGGATTGATAGTCTTGAGAATCCTATCCACTTTCTCTGAATTCCAAAAAGAATTCAAAACTTTACAGAAAGCTCACTATATCTTCAACAGATGATTGGTGCAGAAAAAGGCTACTTCATGTTCAGGGTAAATATTTGAAAAAGGGGATATTGTTACCTTTATAAAAGTGTATGAAATGTGTATCCTGAAACTCAAGCATGTCATTAATTCCTGGCTAATTTACATACATGTGAGCGAATGAATGATTGCACAGAGTGTTTGCTAAAGATGACTTAAGAGTTGGTTTGTAAATTCAATTATATTTGAGCCAATATATTATTTAAAATATCCCTTGCTTTTGTCTGTGACGAAGAAATGAAAATAAGTATGCTTTGTTGTGCCTGTTAGTTTTCAATGTTATTGCTTAAATGTATTTTTTAATTCTCTCACCTTCACACAGTGTTCAGAAAAAAAAGAGAGAGGAATACCTAGATACAGCTCTGACTGAGGGAGATCATTGGCTATAAAAAAGAAATGAAATATAAATGTTCGATATGTGTCGGTTGTTGTTCTTCCTGTCAATAATCCTGTGACAGGAATCCTTTTGCCAGATGAAAAACACATAAGCTATTGTTCTCCCCTTGTTTGTTATAGCATTCAACAATTAATCATAGTTAGCAGTGAAGAACTGCATATAATACCAGAAAAATGTAAGAGGTCTTATGGATAAATAAAATATGACATGGAGGATTCATATCCAAACATATATTGTATCAAGCCATCTACGGGGGGAAGAAAAGGATGTGAAGTGTAAAAACAAAGTGGCAAATCTTTATTTTTCACAAATAAAAACCAGCCTGTATATATATATTGATTTCTGAAAAAGAGAAACTACAGATATAAATTACAGCAGACATCATTTTTCTTTATTGGTTTCTGCAATTGTGTCTCTGTTCATTTTAGCCACACTTCAGTTTATGTTACATATAACTTTACAGGAAAAACAGAATATAGAAAGCTCAGAGAATCAACAAAATAATGGAAGTTGTTAGAATAACATCAAACCAAACAAGTCATACAGTGTGGCAAATAGATGGATGAATCTTGAGGAAGATATTCTAATTAGAATTGTATGGCTTAATTAATGATCAAGAACATCTTCACAGCATTTCATCAATCAATAGGAGCCCTTCACATCTATAAACTTTTTTTAGGAAAATCACTGGAAGTTGTTCTCAATAATGCAGACCACATCAAACTGTCTTTCTAGCTTATTTATATCTATGAAATGTAATGTTACATGCACACAGGATTCTGATTATTCTAGTTTCTGTGAAATATGGTTATTTTCTTTTCCATCACCATAACAATTTCCTTCAGTAGTTAATTTTAATGTATTTCATACTGAACTTCTAGTCTCCAAAGAGACCATAGAAACATCAAAAATTATGTCAGAAATATTATTTTCTCCATTTATGCATATTCACTAGTTTATCTTAGCCCCCTTGACATTCAGAAGAGTCACATACAAACTTCAATGAGAACATATTTTTCATTTTCTTTATCTGTTTCCAATTGTAAAAAAAAATATCCTAAGATTACTACTGTGAGAAGGTCTTTCTTTCTCACTTTCAACTCAGCCTTCCTTTGGTCTTGTTCATTTGAGGAACATCTTTAATGACATCCTAATATGGTTTATTGCATTTAATTATTTTTATGGCCAGAAGAAGTATAATTTATCCTGCTGCGTTCTTTGTTTAGGCCACTTCTGACCTTTACTTTGAAACTGCTCATTGAAAGCTTTCTTGTATTTTTTTTATTCTAAAGCAAGATGAGGAGAAAATTGAAATGAAAAGTCTTGCCTCTAGAAAAAAAGCAACTTGTATAATTATGCTTCCAATTTATTTTTTAAAGGTAATTTTTATTTTTAAAAGATATTCAACTTGATCTGTCACTGCTACTTAAGGAAGGATGATTTTGGGAAAGGTGAAATAAAAACACTTGGATTTGAGATGACAGATTAAACAATTACATTCAGATTGGCATCACCTTGATTTGGAAGTAGACTAACCCAACAGGACTATTTTAGAATTCAAAACTAAGGAATTCTTTTGATTTTGTGAGTCTAATTTTCCATCACAAACTATGCTAAATGAAACCATCATTAGAAAATATCATGGTTGACCTATTTCCATGTAAAGAGCAATCCTGGTAATCAGAATGCTAAACAAACAAGCATGCTAGGTAAAATATGCACAATATTTATAACACAATAAAAGAAACCAGTCTTATATACAATCTTATATTGATTAATTGATTATGTGATATCAAGTTTTTTTTACTCCCAGCAACCATATTTTCTCTATAATGATCTACCCTTCACCTATTCTTTCAACTCTCTCAATAGTGCACTCGTCACCACTTTAATTGAAACAATCCACCCTGTTGCTGGTTGTCCTCTTCTCTTTCATTCCACCCCTCCCAGCATTAAAACCTATTCTAGAGAGCTGGATCTTTTCATAATGTGTCCAAAGTTGGATCATTTGAGCCTGATCATTGGTGCCTCATTGAGAATTCTGAGTTGAATTTGTTCAATGATCTATCAGTTTGTTTTCTTGGCTGTCTACAGTTCTCTCAGGAGTCTTCTACAATACTAAATTTCAAAGCTGTCAATATTATTCCTATACTGCTTCTTCAAAGTCTAACTTTCATTTTCATAGCTTGAATACCATAGCTTACATTATCCTGATCTTTATAGCTATATCTATATAAATGCATCATGGCATTTAAATATCTTTTCCAGACCCTACATGGCTGCTTAACAATCATAAATATCAAATTGTTATAGGCAATAAGCATTCATCTAATATAACTCCTATTACTTGCAAGAAATAAACACAGTATTTGATTATTTATCAATTTCCTATATTAGGGTTCACTACAAATCTGTCAATCTCCACAAAATAAAAAAATAAGATTTGTTAAACTCTCATTATTATTATTATGCTAGAACCATCTTGCTCTCTTTTATGTCTACCATTTTCATCCTTCAATAAAAGAATTAAATTAATAATATTAATTATTAATTAAATATTGTTATTATTTGTTAACTTTGTCTTTAACTAATTCCGCTGTCCTCTATGAGTTAACATATTCTCCCTCTCTGTTTGTTTCAGGCTTGTGTGCCTATCAAAAGAAATAACCCATACATATGCTGCAATTATCCCTTCAATGTGATATGCATATATTCATGCAATGTTTTGATTTTTACCATGTTATTGATTAAACATGATAAATTCAGGTTTTGAAAGGAATTAATCTGTGAAGATGATGGAAATGGAGATGGATATGAAGGAGGAGGAGATAGCAGGAAAACATGAAGTCATTGATAAAGACTCAAAGGCACGTTGGAAATCCATTCTGGAACTTTGTTTCATAGGTCATGTATTTTGAAGGTACTTTTAACTTATTTATATATCACAAAGTGACATATGAAAGCCAAATGTTTACTGTCATAAGAAGATTCTCCTGCTGAAGAAAGGAAACATCCAGAGACAAAAAAGTAAAAGAAAAAGGAGTAAAGTGAGGGTGACAAATCAGCTATTATAGTACTTAAATAAAATTAAGCTAATTTTATTTTTTATCTTATTTTATTTGGATTTGTATGCCGCTCCTCTCCGAAGACTCGGAGCGGCTCACAACATATATATAAAACAATTTCAACTAATCCGAACAAGAAACATTAAAAATAAAACCCCATACATACTCATCAACCACACCACAATCAACAATCATCCCCAGGCCTGCCGGCAGAGGTAGGTTTTTAAATTCTTTCGGAAGGCCGAGAGAGTCGGAGAAACGCGGACTTCAGGAGGTAGTTGGTTACAGAGGGCGGGCACCACAACAGAGAAAGCCCTCCCCCTAGGGCCCGCCAGATGACATTGTTTCACTGACGGGACCCAGAGGAGACCGACCCTGTGCACTCTCACTGGTCGTAGAGAAGTATGTGGCAGAAGGCGGTCCTGTAAGTATCCTGGTCCCATGCCATGAAGGGCTTTATAGGTAATAACCAACACCTTGAATTGGGCTCGGAGACCAATAGGCAACCAATGCAGCATGCGGAGAGTTGATGAAATGTGGGCACAACGAGGAAGGCCCACAACTGCTCGCGCAGCTGCATTTTGCACTAATTGTAGTCTCCGCACACTCTTCAAGGGTAGCCCCATGTAGAGAGCGTTGCAGTAGTCGATCCTCAAGGTGACAAGGGCATGTGTGACTGTGAGGAGAGACTCCCGATCCAAGTAAGGACGCAACTGGTGCACCAGGCAAACCTGGGCAAATGCCCCCCTCGCCACTGCCGACAAATGATGATCCAATGTCAGCTATGGATCGAGGAGGACTCCCAAGTTGAGAACCTTCTCTGAGGGGTTTATAGATTCAAGCATGGCAGCATTTGACAGATAAAATTTCTAGGCAACCAGCCACAATGAGATGCCTGAGAGAAAAGACTAATGTCAGATAAGATGCCCTGTCACCAAGTTGTTGGAAGTTCTGTGAGAATATTTGTCTTCTGCTAATGAGATAGCCATTGACTGTTTTTTTCACCAGAGACGGTTGTCTCTGGGTCGGTGGACTTCCATAAAATTTTCTAGCATTTGTATTTGTTCAGGTAGGTTTACTCAGTGTCTCCATGTAGAATATTTTTTTTCTAATTGTTATACTACAGCTTAGTAGTATAGACAAATTAGACAAATATCTAGAAATGCCAATGTAATGAAACAGAATCCAAATTAGGCATATTGTTAATACTGTGAATTTGGAACCAACTAGTATGGTCCAAACAGACTTTAGAATATTATCATGTAAAGATATCCAGCCTGAGAAAAGCTGTATTAACCTTATGGCAAAGTAGTTTCAATATTACATTTCTCTGCGGTGAAGAGAAAAAAAGTGAATGCCACCAAATTATACAAATATACATGTTTGCAAAGGCATATATAGAGAGCTCTCAGGGCTTTATAACAGGCTTTTCAGAGTAGTCCCTCAATTTCAATATTAGTCACTAGCCAACTTCAGAACTTTTTGAGAGGAATTCAGGAAGAAAAACAGTACCATGTGCAAATGTCCATATTCTACTGAAAAAACAAGAGAACTCTATCATGTTTGTTGGGCGATTGTGATCTGTAGCATAGAAAATAACAGAACTGTGAAGCAAAATGTCCTGTTATACATTCAGGATAGTAATTGGGATAAGCTATGGTTTTTCAGCCTCAGTTCTAGCTGTGGTATGGGGAAATTGGGACTCATCCCATAGAGAAGACATGTCAAACTTGTCACGTCACGTGATGTCGCACAATGTATTGGGAGAGTTTTGCCATTGCTGGCAATGGGGTGGGCGTGGCTTCCACATGACACATCCAGTCCGTGGGCTGGCAGTTTAACACTCCTGACATAGAGAAGAGTCTCCAAACTTGGCAACTTTAAGACTTGTAGACTTCAACTCCCAGAATTCCTCAACCAGCCATGTTGACTGAAGAATTCTGGGTGTTGAAGTCCACAAATTTTAAAGTTGCCAAGTTTGGAAACCCCTGCTTTAGAACATTGTTTCAAGAGCTAAAGAAGTGTGCTCAGGAAAAAGCACCTGATAAATATTATTTCATCCTTTCTATAAATAGCAATGGACTCCACTGCATATGAAGCAGGCTTCAAATAATGAAGTGTAAAATATTATGTAATGAAATGCTTGTCTGAAAAAGATGGAGTCTCAGAATCCAAAACTGGCTTTTCACATATGAGCTTAGCACCACTGTTTTATTTCCTATAAGCAGACACAATAAAGCCAGCTTATCACCATCTAGCAAAAAGGAGTTGCAATTAAAAAATCGGAACAGTACAACAAAGTCCTCTTTATGCCTGAGCTGCCTGTAAAGATGCCAATTATTTTCAAGAAGAAAGATGGTTGTACATGAGCATTCTAGCTATCCAATTAAGATAAGGTCCCTTAATGCAGAACATAAAAACTCTGTTGGTTCTTAGTATGAATTAATAAAATTAATGATGATATTGCTTACAGTTTCCCCATTGACTAAAAGGGGGAACATTCGGTCCTTGGCTTTTTTTCAATTTAAATAAAAGGATACTATAAGGCATCTGAGAAAGTATGCCATAAAACATGTCCCTGAATATATTTGGGGTATTTGCATAGCTTCCTAGGAAAACATTGCACATCCTCAGACCAGAATATTTATATTTTTGCTTTGTCGCAGACCAAACATGTGTAATGCACACATAATTAATATAACAGAAAAAAAACATTTCTGCTTTTACAGTGATATTAAAATTAATGGCAAATACATTCGCTCTAGTTTGTGATGTAGAAAAAAATTCAAAGCTAGCAAATTATAGTATTGCATTTAGACAGAGAAAGAGCTATATTAATCATGA
This sequence comes from Bothrops alternatus, assembly GCA_034064705.1. Classification (NCBI taxonomy): domain Eukaryota; kingdom Metazoa; phylum Chordata; class Lepidosauria; order Squamata; family Viperidae; genus Bothrops; species Bothrops alternatus. The sequence goes on from JARGCV010000075.1 coordinate 14,902,723, forward strand.
GAGATGCAACATTTTCAGCATTGTTTAGCCATTGGTAAACATGGTTCATCCATACAAGTAAGCGGCCCAGATGTCTGGGGCATAATAATGTGCAAGGATAACATCCCCTGACTTTCCTATTAGAATCTAAGCATGTAGACTTGAAAAGATAAAATTATAATGCTTATCATCTTGCCATTAAAATGATCTCTTGTTACCCTAAAACAGGTAACAATATTTAAAACAGAAACTGATTAATTGGAAACACATAGCATTTGATTAAATGGAAACAGCCTATACACCTTTTCTCTAACACTGCTTCCCTCAACACCAGTTTCATGAAGTGATTATGTGCTTTAGAATAACAGATTTTGCTAAATAATTACTTCAAGCTAATGCTTGGGCTCTCAGTTTGGCTAAACATCAAAGGAATTGGTATGTTGCAATCAGTGATGGTGTCTAGAGTTTCTTCTGACTTTAGCATGCATGAATGTTATTATTAACTTCCAGGGTCTGTCCAAAGCTCTGAGATTACAATAACCTCAAGCCACAGTGTCTAGACAAGAGGTGGGCAAGTGATAGAATTCTAAAAGCAGTTGAATGACAACTCACAGCATTCCAAAAGAAGCATAGCTGAGGCTGTTCTACTGTCAGTTCCCCAATTCCATGGAGAAGCGTTCTTCCCCATTTGTCTACCTCTTATTTTTCTGCTCTCCCCCCCCCCATGGTATAGTAACAAAATGGAGAGGAAAAAAGGAAATAGAAACATTTTTTGTCCTTTATTACTGGAGACACAGCTACAGAATCTCTCTTCTCTTCTCTTCTCTTCTCTTCTCTTCTCTTCTCTTCTCTTCTCTTCTCTTCTCTTCTCTTCTCTTCTCTTCTCTTCTCTTCTCTTCTCTTCTCTTCTCTTCTCTTCTCTTCTCCTCTCCTCTCCTCTCCTCTCCTCGCCTCTCTTTTTAGGAAAGGAAAGGGGAGCTAGCTCTTCAGCTGGTATTACCTCACTGTAATTCGGGTGTGCCAGCCGAAGGGCTGGTATTCCGCCATAGCTATTACTACATTCATGTCAGGAGCATTTAAGTACTTTCAGGTTGAAAGGATTGAATGGTAACACCATCAATGCCGAGAGATGCCAGTTGGCGGCTTTCATGTCTCCATTAAGTTGCCCACCAAAATAGTACCATCTATTTATTTGTGGTTGTCTGCTTTCAAACTGCTGGGTGGGCAGGAGCTGGAGTATTTGACAGGAGCTCACTCATCCCATGGCAGCAACTGGTCTCAAACACGAGCCTGCTAATTATCAGCTTAGCATCCTAAGATCATGAACCTCCGTGTTCCCTAGCCCCCATAGCTTAGATATGGGGAGAGAGGCCTTTATACAGAAAGAATGGAAGGCATTTGTACAAACATTGTTTCTTCCTTTCCTCACTAAACTGTTCTTGCCACACATGGATTAGCAAAAGAAATGGGAGATGTAGCATTTTGGCTAAGTGAGGAAACAATTACTTTTACTGGAAAAGGTAAATCAATAGGAGAGAGGATGCTCTCTGTTGTCTCAGCTAGCCAAATGGAACAGAGGAGGCCTAGGTTCCTAACTGTATCTAGATACAATACTCACAATATGAACCAGTTCTGCTGGTGGATTTGTCTGTTTTGGGGTACTATGATTGAAAGTGGAACGGACCCTAATTTATGTTATTTTTTATTATTTTGGTTCAGGATTTTTATTTTATATATTATATTTCTGATTTGTTTATTTGATTGCTTTAATGTTCTGTGAACTATTCAGAGAAACTGCTAAGAGATAGGTGGTTATATAAGTTGTGCTTCATGCTGAAGAAGCAAAAAAACTTGCACCTAACCAGTTAGTAAATTGAATACAACACCATCCATTCATATTCATTAAAGCATTTCTGAGGCACTTAAAGCTGCTATTCAGAGGTTGTGTAAGAGAACTAGTAGAATTAGAAGCCAACAAGGAAATTTTAATACCTCTGTTCTTGTCCATTTTGAAATTCAAAATTTATCTCCGCTTTAATTTCATGTTCTTAATTAATTAATTCATGTTATCATTTGTAGCTGTCAATTATCATTTGATAATTATGTCAGGTTTCTATATCCAAACTGTTGCAACCTTATATTTTGTATTTCCATAATGTGTTTGACTAGAGTAAGAAATACTTAATATCATGCATATACAGTATCAGCAAGAATCCTGGCAAGATTTTTTTTTCTGTTTTCTATTTAGTTCCTCATACTCCTGAATTATGTTTTTGTACACTATGTAGTACAGTACAGTATAGTATAGTACAGCAGAAAGATTTGAAATCTTTTATTTCTTTGTTGGGTGCTTGATTTGGTCTAGTGATAGATAATTTATGAAACTGTAGTTCTCAGGTAAAGGATGCAACATCTTTAGCATCTATACTTTAGCATCTAATAGCATGTATACTTGAGACTTCCGGTGGCTCCGCCGGCGCCGCTAGAGTCTCTTCTGTGAGGCTCCGTTCTCTGGGTATGTAAAGCCGCAAAAAACACCGAACACCAGCTGTTTTTTGCGGTGAAAAATCCCCTCTTCGGGCGAAGAAGAGGTGTAGAGCATTGGGAGCAACAAGGGTTGAGCTCCTCTGAAATCCCTGAAGTTTTCAGGGATAAAGAATGTGAGCTCCCCTAGCTCCTGAAAACGCTCCTGCCCAGAGACGCTTCTGTCATCGGACAGAAAAAGACACCGCGACCGCCTCTGCTTTTAAAAATAGAACACAAGAGAGAACTGTTTGCAGACTGAGTGAATACAGGAGTTCCTATTGGATTGCAAGTATTTTCTATTGTTTTTCTGGCTATATATTTCTAACTGCTACATTCAACATAATGCATTCAAAATGGCGTATAGCTTTCACTACTTTTACTACTTTCACCGCTAAAGGAAAGTGTTTGAAAGTGAAAGTGAATTCTCCATTTTTTCCCCTCTTTGTTCTCGTAAGCGAAGCTAGAGGCCAGAGTGACTGTTTTAAAACTTAAAATGGATTGGAATTTACGTTTTAATGTTGAACCTATTTTGGACTGCATTGATAAATTTAAAGAAGAAACGATTGCAATATTGAAAGAGACTAATGCAGAAATATTAAAACTCCTTTTTCCAAATGAAATTGATTTGCAACCGTCTGTTGAACATTTTATACAACAATTCAAACAAGAAGAAGACAGTATTGAGAATAAAGAGAATAATTGGGAATGGATCTTGCTTGATAAACAGTTCATTTACGGAGTGGAGGAAGAGGATTTGTTTCAAAACAGGAGGGGATGGTTATTCCTCTCAGACAAGCAGCAAGAAGAAGATTTAATTGAGAAAAAAGAGAAAGTGATCCAGTTTAAGAAGCAATTTATCTATGATACCGAGGACCAGGAAAAGCAAAGACAGAGATCTGAAATGTTACTTCAACGAAAGTCTATGGTTAAGAGAAATAGAGGACTAATGCAAAGGTTAAGATGGTTTATATGGACTCAAATGATATTGCAAGTAAAAAAGAGAGACTTACTACTTGGAAGGGAGGCTTTGTTATGGAGATCTACTTGGCAAAAGAAGAAACCTAGAGTACGATTGAAGGAGTGAAACTTAAAATTTTACATAAGGAATTATGGGTAATTTAAAACTATGGACTGACTCAAGGACTAAGATTATGAGTAAGATATAAGAGAAGATGACTAACGGAACATATAATATTAAGATTATGAGTAATTGAAGAAGAATGTACTTGCTTTGAAATGATCGAGGTTTGACATTAGATTGACTGATTGATGGGATAAATAAGCATTATGGGATTTGATAAGGTTGAAGGACTCTAAGTTAGAAATGGATTAAATAGATTGTATTTGTTATTTAGGTTTATTTGACATATGAGAAAGCCTAGAAGTCGATTGAAGAAGTGAAATTTAAAATTAAGTGTAAGGAATTAAGGCCAATCTAAGATTATGGGCATGTTTAATGGAAGATATACTAAATTGACTATATATATATATATATATATATATATATATATATATATATATATATATATATATATATATATATATATATATATATATATATATATATATATATATATATATATATATATATATATATATATATATATATATATATATATATATATATATATATATATATATATATATATATATATATATATAGGTCTTTGGTTTTTCTCCCACGTAGAATTTGAAGTGTCTTGGCAACGTTTCGATGAAATCTCATTCATCAATCTTAGAGTTAGGAATACGTTTTTCAATAAGGGCGGGTTTCCAAATGGCTGGTAGGCGGGAGGTATCAGCCATTTGGAAACCCGCCCTTATTGAAAAACGTATTCCTAACTCTAAGATTGACACCAGAAACACACAGGATGCCACCTCCACACAGCCACGCAAAAAGCAAACCCAAACCCACACCAATGATGAGGCAAGACCACAGACCAGGAGCCAGACCAGAGCTGCAACATTGGCCACTTTGAACCTCTCCAGCACAACAAAGCCCCCACCCAAACAGAACACTCCCCCAGCCAATCAGAACACAGCCAACCCCCCAGCCAATCAGAGCACAGCCAAGCCCCTAACCAATCAGAACATAGCCAAGCTCCCAGCCAATCAGTTCAAACCCCCACTGGCAGTTAAAAGAAAAAACAGCTTAGACCACACATTGCTCCTAGTAGCAGAAGCCAAAAGCACCAGCCTGACGATGATGAATGAGATTTCATCGAAACGTTGCCAAGACACTTCAAATTCTACGTGGGAGAAAACCCGAAGAACCAAAGACCTGCATACAGACACCCGCGAAAACCTCAGAAAACAAATATATATATATATATGTGTGTGTGTGTGTGTGTGTGTGTGTGTGTGTGTGTGTGTGTGTGTCAAGTGTTTATTTTTTAGATTGCACCCTGTAAACCCAAATATGGGAGGAAGGAATCATTCTTTCCTTTTGCTTGTTTCAGCTCAACCCAGAGCCATCCTGCAAGCACAAATATATATATATATGTTGTTTAAAATTGTTGACAAAGAAATAAGGGATTTCTGATATAGCCATTTCGAGTTTCTTAACTCTCTTCAGTCAGAACTCACCCTTCCGGGATTCGAACCTGGGCAGTCTGCATGCTAAGCTAATTTATATATATATATATATAAATTGAGGGGGTTACTGATATTATTTGTTTATTTCTTTTTTTTCTTTCAAAAAGATGATTGATTTATTTGATGTTTAATGGTTTGAAATGATTGTTTAGAATGTTAAAAGAGATGGATTATTGAATGATATATATTTAATTTGATTGTTTGGGTGATTCTATATAACCTCTCAATGAACTGAAGTGATGGACTGATTCTTAGATTGAAGGTTTAGATATGTAAATGAATATTAATATTCTTAACAAGATGATATGTTTGTTCTGTTTAGTGGATTGAAATGATTTAAGGCTTGACACTAGATGGAATGATTGAGGGATTGGATATATATTAGAACTGATAAGGTTGAATAAATGTTAGATAGAGATTGTATTTAGTATATAGTTCAAAATTCTTGTTAGGATTATATAATAATTTTGTTTGAAGTAGTGGGTTTTCTTTTGTTTTACCCTGTACTCACTCTGGGAAGTCGGGGGGGGGGGTTAGGGAGGGTTTATAATTTATATACTATGTTTTCTCAACTGTAATTAGGGTTGATGCAAGAATGTGTAATTATTGTTATTAAGGGGTTGTTCGGGTGGCCTCTGGGCACCACATCTGATGGAAAGAGGAAGGAGGAGTGAAGGCTGATGCAAGCAGAAAGTTGATAAGAAGGGGAAAGAGAAGGGATAGTAGGGTGGAGTAGAAGGAGGGAGATAGAGAAGGAGGGAGGAGAGTAGGTAGTTAGATGGTAAGTGAGGGGGGAAGGTTAGGGTTAGGGGGATGTGGTGGTGGGGGTACCGAGCAGCAATGTTAATTGTTTGGAAAATATGGTTTATGATTATTCTTAGTTGAGTTATTATTAGTAGATTTATTGAAATAAGTACATATGTTATGTTTATGGATGATTTTGAAATATGTATTTATGTTTTGATTATGTTTATTGTTTACTTTAATATTATGATCTGATTTGAGTATTTTTCCTTTGTTAAAAATTAAAAAACCAATAAAATTTTTTTTTAAAAAAATAGCATGTATACTTTAGTAACAGGTAGAAGGCCACCTGTCTGCACTATACAAAATAAAATTAAATAATCCAAAGGCCTTTTTTTAATCTTAATATAGTATTAGTATTAAAATATTAATATCTCATTAATATTTATTTATGCATTTTTGTTTAATGTTGAATTGTAGACTATTTTAACCTTGAAATAGAACTGTATAAAACTAGTGGTACTGAATTTGGAATAAAAATCTAGTGAGCATATTCTTCTGACCTTCCCCCCCAACCCCCCCCCCAGGGCTTTGGTCTTCTGGCAATCATGCAATTCCTATTTTAGTCATTGCATTACAATAGAAATTGGATTTAGTTCAAATTTATGTTAAATTAGAACAAGAACATGATTAATAAAAGATTATGTTATAGATACATCTTCACCTCCTCCAAAAGAAAATATTAAAGTTGTTTTTTTTACTATTCTAACAGAATGTGTGTGTGTGTGAGAGAGAGAGAGGGGGGGGAGAAGGACAACAATTTTGTTCCTACTTGATAAGAACAAACTAAGACACAGTGTTAAGCTTCTGTTTATATTCACTTTTGGTGCCTATTAAAATAATTGTATATTAGCTAATAAGCATTAATTTGAGATTGGCAAAGTCAAATGGTCTCAGGTTGCTCTTATGTTTTAAATAGGCAGAGAATAGTTAGCTATGTTGTGATTTTTTCATCAGGGAAATGATGATATACCAAATATCGTGTAGAAACAGGGTTTCTAAAAACATGCCTACCAAATTAGTGATCTAAAGTGAATTTAGATTGTTACTGGCTCTTTCACTCTGAATCACCTGCATTTTACACACAAATTAATCCTGTTTAAATGAATGTGTTATTAATTATGATTGGATTGCAAACCAAGCTCTAGAACCACATGGAATCCCCAATCCTTCTTGATGGGCCCAATCTTCAATTTTTTCAGTACTTTGCAATCGGAATGTATCTGCAGTATAATGGTTTCTTGTTTCCTTCAAGTCATTGAGTTATCTTGGCAAGATTTTCAGAGATGGTTTGTCATTGATTTCCCTGCATAAGGCAGAACTAGAATTCCAGTTTTCCTGCTCCTAGTTCTGTATCTTAACTATTAGAACATAAAACATAGAATCATAGGGTTGGAAGGATCTCAGAGATCATCCAGTCCAACCCCCTGTTCAAGGCAGGAGACCTTATACCATTCTAGTCAAATGGTTGTCCGATATGTTCGTCAAAACCTCCAGTGTTGGAGCACCTGCAACTCTGGAGGCAAGCTATTCCACTGATTAATTGTTCTTACTGTCAGAAATTTTCTCCTTAGTTCTAGGTTGAATTTCTCTGTAACAAGCTTCTCCATATCTTTTTTGTATTATACTGCACTTGGATTGCAATCTTGATGCTATCTCTCTGTTGATGTAGCCCAGTTCTACAATGGCTTTTGTGGCAACTGCAGCACATTGCTGATTCATACTTAAGTGGTGATCCACTAGGCTATCTTGATCCCTCTCACAGTTTCTACGGTTGAACCAGGTACCGCCTGTCCCATATCTATGAGTTTGTTTTTTCCTGCTAAGTTCCTGATCTTGCTTTTCTCATCACTAAACTGCATCTTGTTGATAGGACCCAATGCTTAAGTCTGTCAAGATCCTTCTGAATCTTGAACTATCTTTCAAAGTGTCAGCAATTCCTTCCAGGTTGCTGCCATCTGCAAATTTGATGAGTTCCACTCTATCCCCTTATCTGAATCATTTATGAAGATGTTGAAGAGTATTGGGCCCAAAGCAAAACCTTCAGGTACCCCAATGCATGCTTCTCTTCATATGGATGTAGTTTCACTGAGGATTACATGCTGGGTGCAGTTGGACAACCAAATATGAATTAGACCAAACTGGATCTCATTTGTATGTTTGCTCTAGTGATTAAAATGCTGGATTAGGTGTGGGAAAACTAAATTTTGGTCCTGACTCAGACATGAATTCCAGGAGCCAAGATAGACTCAAAGATTAAATAAATAGATAAACATCATGTCATAAAAAACACATTTCCCTTAAAAAAAGACAAAAATAAAAAAGCCTGCTTCTGTTCATATGTATGATGTGATTTTGCAAATTTGCATCATCGTTTCTTCATTGCACCCTCTCTTGTACAGTTTTACCTTTGGATTCAATCAATACAAGGATCCTTACTTAGTTTTAATTCAGTAGGGATTAAGTTCAACTAAATTAGATTTATTCCATTTAAACAAATGAATAAATCATAGTTTGGCAAATTCAATTCTCAGGAAGAAAGGAAGACATAAATCATAAATCTCTATGAACATATATGATTTATTCAATATTTCCAATGCAACTGCACTGATTGATTCAGAATTCCAAAACATTCCCTTCTTTATGCCATTAAAACTTCTTGTGAAACAAATCCAGCCTTATTTGTCTCCAAACTCTCTTAATGCCAGCAGTGATAACTGAATGTTTTGAATGGGGAAACTCAACGGAGTAACCTTTGCAATGGATTGAAAAGTATTTTATTCCCCACTGAAAAATTGCATTCTTTCCTCTTATTTTTAATTATTATTATTCTGCTCCTTTTTTCTTCCTAATTTCCCCAGAACTTCTCAGCATCTTAATTGTCTGCTAAGGGAAAAGAAAATGAGTCCTGCCCTTCTGCATTCTTGGAGTAACCTTTTCTGCTTGAAAGTCCTCTGAAAGACACAACCACTTCTGCAGCAGGTGTAATTTTAATGATGCTTTGATGCCATATGTCAAATCTCATCACTTGCTGTGAGGAATGACATTTCTTTTGATAGCTCCTAGCAACGGCAATACAAATTGTGGGTAGTCACTTCACACTGTACAAATCGCTCCTGCAGCAAGTACATTTAATTTCAGGTTCATGCTAGGTTGCACACCATACAGAACTATGTCCTCTGCTGTTCATGTTCATATTAGACAACTCTCTCTCTCTTATCAGAAGGAAAAACTCATATTTTCTATTTTGCCCATGTGAGGTGAATTAGATTTGCTTGGATAAAGAGCTTCAGGCAGTGGGCTGTGAAGACCATGTTCAGTGACCCTCAAGGAACATGAGTGACCTTGAAGTATCATTTGCAAAAGGAGATGGAAGTTCTGATCAGATGTCCATCTGTACAGTACAGATGGAGGTCCTGCCATAGTACTTCAACATGGTCACTTCCCTTTACTCTTAGAAATCAAGAGGCCATTTCCAAGAGGTGCTTTAGATGAGTCTGCTTCACAGGATAGCTTGATGCTTCATTCATATGTCATCTAACCTGCTCTAACACTGTGGCCACTGGTGACCAGTCACTTCAGCACTGAAATATATAAGAATCTAGATTTTCTTGCCTTATAACATTACTTTCACCAGTGGAGCATATAATGATATTGTAACTTCATGACCTAAATCACTTCTAAACATTGGCAATTAATGGTGCCTTTATCATCTGCTACCATTATAACAATTTTGCTTTCGTTATAGATGGTAGGTAAGCATTTTCCAAAATATCCTGAATGTTCAGGGGACACACAGTTCATCAGCAGTGATTATTTGTGCTCCATAAACAATTCAGGAGTAAATAATTCAGATTCACAAGATGACTACAAAGAATATAAAACATAACACTTTTCCCTTCTCTGCTCTCGCCCTATGGAAAAACTAAATAATTAGCATACTTGCTAATTAATTTGGGAGGTTGGGGCAGTGTTCAGCATGTTCGAAACAGATGAACCATTATAGAGATATAAAAGCTGTATGAAAAGACTTCAAATTGGATAAGCAAACTGAAAAGGAAAAGATTAACTCAATTATATATACATGCAAAGTTGCTTTATGTTAGTCTCATCTGAACAATTGACCTTCCAGAGCTCTACTACTTGATTAGAAAAAAGACTGCAGAGTGGTTTAAATGTAGCCTTTAAAGTGTTTAAAGCAAGGCTTGGTATTTTTATGGAGGTTTCAATGTGTGTTGTGTGAAACATCAGGAAAACTTTGCATAGTTCAATGAAGCCAAGATCTTTTCCCTGGAACCATATTAAAGCAGAACCAACAGGACATGTTGGATATTTGAATCCTAACAAGAAAAGATCTATCCAATAACTGTCTCCCCCCAAAATTTCTTCTGGAATGGCATCTAACTAATACACAGTAAAATTTGCTTCAGGGACTAGGATATACTTCAACATATTTTCCATATAATACATCTAGGTTCTTATATGTATTCAGTTTCGTTCACATAAAACTACATGTTGTTAGAATACAGGCAATAGTTTGATTAACAACATGTTGATGGGAAGAATAGTTTCTTAAAGCTAAGAGGTACAAAGTTCTCCACATTATTTATCCAGCCTAATTTCTCAGATTTTACATTTCACCTAAAGATATTTTCCTTAAGATCTGCCAAAGTAGAAAAATTCAGTTTATACTGATCCATTTGAGATATAATAGCTTTGAGAATAGCTTTGTAAGCAGTGATCTTTCCTACAGATTAAGCACCATTGGAAGGTCAAAGAAACTGTTTTAGCAGAGTGAATAGTGAATACTGTTGAAACAGAATAGCATTCTTTGCTCTCTTAAGATCCTTATTTGTATACAATATTTGCATCAGATTCAAATATCTGGCAGTAATGATAACCATGTTGTCCCATCTGCCACACACTAATGCACAGAATCCAATGACTCAATGTATTTCAGAAACAACCCCTAGCAAGAATAAGCCACAGTGCTCTGTTTCTAGAACTCTCTGGATTTACTGAAAGAAAAGTATTCTAATGATTGATGGATCAGTACTAAAACATTTATAATCAACTATGGAACATTTGTTATTCTTGTTCCACCAGAGAGCAGATGGTTGAGCCTAGCACAATGCAAACTCTCTTTATTATTGGAACACTAAGTCATTATTTTTCCCATCCTCCTCTGTATTCTATTTCCTTCCCCACCCTAAACAAGATGGCATAATTGTTTTATTTTTCTCTTAGTTATTTAATTTTGTTATGTAGTTTCACAATGGTCAATTTAGCTGGGAACTCCATGCTAAAGATAGCAATTGAAAAAGCACTGACAGATTTTCAAAATCTGGAAAGCTGTGCATGACCAAGTATCTAACAAGTTCACTTATTTTATTTTCCCTATCCTCCCTCTATGCAGTTTCATATGCACTACCTAAATTATGTTTTGACAATTGTTTATATAAGAGGACTTTTTCCGTTGCTCAACTCAAGAAAATCTAGCTAGAAAGTTTTTGTTTAAAAGAAAATAACTTCAGGTCTACAGTAAAATTATACTGTATTATTGGTTGGAAACAAGGTCAAATCAAAAGAATTAAGGAAGTTTATACTTGCAAAAAGATATCTGGAGATGGGGGAGTATATAAGTATAAGAGTATACTTCCATTACCTGAAGATTTTCAGGCAGAAAAAGATCATTACTTGTTGCCTATTGTTATACCACTCAAATATTGACACAAGTATTTTTACACTATGACACAAGTCAGTTGGAAATTAATTTCATTTTGTTTTCTCATTTCATGCCACCTCCTGTAATACAGATGTTTCTGGATGTATACTTCCAAACTGATACATTTTCCACCATAATATAATAGATTCGTGTTTTAATTTTCTATGCATGCAGAGTTGTAAGCATTTCAAAATCCCAGTTGGGTGTTGGATGTTTATCACCACTGATTTCTCCTGTATTCAATGTAAGACTGTACACACTTTTTCTGCTTTATGAAGTGAGTAGGAGTTCTTCTTCAATTTCTCCTTTACTGATTTTTCAGTGTGCTACTCTAATCAAAAATCTCTCTTTTAAAATGAAAGCAAAAAAACCCCCAATCATAAATTATATTTTAATATTATTTTACCATCATTTTTTCTGGTAGTAGTGATAATCAGCACATCTCTGGGAAAATTGAAAAGTCTTATAGGAGAAAGAGGCTTTGATTAGACTAATTCGATAAAAAATTAATCAATCCTGAGACTGAAAATTTGTCGTCTTTATTGGACATAAAATATTCTGAAATCTTTTCTAGTGAATCAAACCTCTGGATAGCTGTTGAATATCACTGTCAAGCCCCTAGCATATTTGTACTTGTAATTAAAAATGTATGTCATTTGATTCTTATTTTCCCATATACATGAATAGACACAAGGGAGTAGTGGGATGGTCAGTCTTCTATCCTTGTGTTATTTTACTGATAATTCATGACCTTTGAACAGCAAAAAGGGCTACCATCAAACAGACCAAAGGTTTTGAGAAAACACGGTGTTAAACACTTTTGGAAGATACTTGGGGTGGGTGATATAAATGAGAAAGTTATGGGCCTGTGTGAATCAGCTTTGATTTGATTTAAACTGGCGATTCCAGGTTTGAAGACAAACTAATTCAGTCTGAGCTGCTTCGAGATTTGAGATTCAATTAAGAAGGATTATCCATGGGCTATAAAATCAGCTTGCAGTTGATTCATTTTTTTTGCAGAACAGGATGAAAATACCTTGCAGGGTTCAGCTTCAATATGTTTTTTTAAAAAAAAAATATTCTCCCTGTCCTTTTTTAATGCAGAGAGAACAGGGATGAGGGAGGCAAATCTAAAGATCCTTTAACCGGCTATTTCAAGACAAAATTGCACTATATCATTGAAGTAGGTATCATTTCTTAATGTATATTTAAAAAAAAAGAAGAAGCAAAGAACTGTTCTATTAGGCAGTAATTTGTAACCTGTTTTTTTGTAGGGTGAATGCTTGAAGAACAATGACTATGGAGATATCTTTATAGTATAATGACATTATAGTTGATCTAGCTAGGCTTCTTGGGAAGCTTTCATCCCTCCTCTTAATGGAGTAGAGAGACATGGGACCTTGTCAACACTTGTTCTTTTTGGGACAATACTGTGGAGAATAACAATTGGCATGCCCTTGTAAGGTGATGGAACTTTTTTGCTACTAATCTCTATATTATATGGGTTGCTAGGAAGGTTGCCTAATTGGATGAGAAGTTTTCCCTTTTGAGTGGGCCTGTGGCCTCGCCACCTGCAAGGTCAGATTATATTAAGATTATGGGTTTGTTGGCAATGCTTTTTTGTTAGGCACTGCAGTTAGGAGCAGCAGAAGCAAGCTGGCCTATCAAGTACAGCATATCATCTTGAAAATTTTTAAATATTAAGTTAGTGAAGAAAAATATATGTGAAAGTTTGTGTTCCTGCAGATGTTTATTCTGAGAAATATATCATTATCTTTCTGCCCTATTTCTTCATCAGTTTCTTTCCTTTATTTTGGTTGTGAACACTGGCTTCACAGTCACAGTTCCAAAGTTCTTCATAGTTTATAGATTCTTCTTGAAACATTTAATTGCAAAACATGTTCATTATTTCTCTGTTAAACTCTAGCCTGGTCCTAGGAAGTTTTTAACAAGCTGTAGTTGCTATTGTAGTCAGAATGACCAAATTACTCCTTTCAGCATGATTATTATTTTTGCTCAATTTTTCCAATAATTTCTTTTTAAAAATCAGATTCTTCATGAAAGAGCTTTCGAACACTGCTTTTCTTGATTCAGTTCAGCTACCTATTTTTTTTTAATTTTTTTAATAAGCACCTAGTATCTCAATATCCATTCTATCATTTAGACTGTGTGCAATGCTCCACATCTGTTATGACTTCAAACCATGCAGCTTACAAGTCAAATTTTTCATCCGTGCTTTTTAGACACAGGAAATAGGATTCATTTTCACATGGGATCCCTAATGCTTTTGATTTGACAGAGAAGAAATGATCATCAATTTTTAAAAGCAAAATAAATTTTGTATGTTGTGGTGGGATGTAAGATTCTTCTGATTATCTTGGTTACACGTTATCTGAGCTGTATGAGAGTTTTCTTTTTCAATGCATAATTACCTTCTAGCAGACATGCTGCAGAAATTGTGATTTCTTGTGCCCCAAAGACTTGAAGTACCCCTGAGATTTTCAATAATATGAAAAGTGTTAAGGAAAATATTCTCTAAAAAATAAGAAAAATCATTAAACAATCAGGTGATATTTCAATAGTGATAAATTGCAACTGATTATGGTGGAAAAACTTCTATTTACTGGATAGGACAGATGATGAAATAGATTAACTGGGAGAAAAATTGGAGAAAAAGAAGTGTCAACAGAAGGAAGACAGAAGAAGAGACATATAAAAACAAAATGTGAAGATAATAATCTTTTTGCCTGATTAGTTGATTTCCTGATTCCTATTTGTGAGCTCTTCCCAAACAGATAGCAATTGGAAGTACCAACTAATATCAAAAGGAAAAACAAAAGCTTTAAAGTAGCGTAAATTGTTCATAAGTGTGCCCATCCCACAAAACAAAGTCCAGGGAATGGCTGTAATCCTGAATGGTGTATATTCATTGCAATGCTTTCCTTTATTTCTCCCTGAGGCCTGACAAAATGTATGTTTTCCTACTTATTGCAGCCCTTGCCTATATGTTTCCCAATTACAATGATTAAAGATAATGAATACATGGAATTGTAAATTTTTCTTTTATTTAGAATGCAAATTTCAAAGGCTCCATGGTGCCTATAACCTACATTCCTAGCCCACAGCCACAACAGAAGGAATTCAATATTATAATTCAAGGAGAAGAACACTTACATTTGACTTACTAATACAGAAAGAAGCAAAACATTTTAACATTGGATAATATTTGTGAATTATAGACCCAGAAGTTAATTTTAAAAATGTTTACCATTATATACACTGTTGCTGATCAGGACTGAATATCAAGGCTTTAAGAATTTATTTATAGGTAGGAAATAGAAAGTGTTTATATATTGTATTTTAAGTAAAGGTGATAAGTTACTAAAGTTGTGATGAGGGGTAAATCATTTCTTTATATTTTTCTTTACTGTATTCTTATTTTTTAAATATTTTTGTTTTTACACTTTTTATTCTTTTTATGCATTTGTATTAGTTTTTCTTTTTCATTCTAATGTTTTATAAAATTGTTATTAAAAAAGAATAATCAACTGTCTTATGATTGAGAGATGACTCCTTGTCATGTACAGAGTCTGATCATCCAGCTCCCAAATATCTTCTGTCTTCTAAATATGGTTTTGTTGCAAGTGCAAAGTTATGAAAAGAGACTGGGTAAGGAACAAGATTTTTGTCATCCCCAGCAACTTTCGATTAATGTTTGGCACCTCAGAGAAATTAGTGAACTCCAGGAAACTGAAGCAGAGAACTGTTCGCATCAGGAAACCATCTGTTTCTGTAGAAGGAGCTAAAATATGTAGCTTGGAATTAGCACTATTGATTTCAGTTTTCTGTGCTGTAATACACGTTTCTCTCTTTCTCTGGGTCTCTCTGTGTGTGTCTACAATTTCTAGAATTGGGGCTGCTTTACTAGCAGCATTTATGAGTATTTCAACATGCATTCATAATGGTGTGTGTATGTCTGTATGTGTGTCTGTATAGACATAGACATAGACATAGACATAGACATAGATATAGACAGATATATTCTTTAGCCTCTTCTTGTAAACTATAATATTTCTGTCCAGTTACTTTGGAGATTTTGAGCAGGGGATTTCATCTGCACTAGACCAGAGTTCCCCAATCTTTTGGGGTTGGCATCCCAGAGCAGGTGGAGTGGGGAAAAAAGGGATGGTTTTGTGGGTAGGTGAATGCACGTGTGTGTGTGCTCATGCATGAATGCCTGTTGCTCACGTGACTGGGGTCATGAGCGCTTGCACATAGGGCCACAAATGGACACAATGCTTGCAATAATGTTTGCGCAAGTGAGGCTGAGTATGCCCATGACACTTGCAGAGACACTCGCACAACTGGGGCTGTGAGCCGCACAGGTTGGAGACCCCTGCCCTAGACCAACATCACTTGGTATTTTGCCTGGAATACTGCTTTTTCTTTTGGATTTTTCTTCCATTCATAATTGAAAAACTGCTGTGATCTGGGCAGTGCTGTACTATCTTCTTCCACATTAAATCTCTGCATTTAAATGCTTAATGTTAAATGGAGATGCTACATCTTTTCTTTTTTTACAATAACATTATTTTTTTTATCTCCTATGAAAATGATTTATCTCCCAAGGAGGGTGATAAAGAGCTGAAGAGGTGAATCTTTTAGTCACTATGTCTCAGTGCTAGATAGCCAGAAGGTGATATTATAGAAACTATTTCAACTTTTGAATGTTGACCTTTTCATTGACAAAAAGGAAGTATAGCGTATGAAAGGATTTTTTTTTCTTGTACAATATGGTTAAACTTTAGCTTCCGTGTGAAGCAGTCCCTGAATGATATTGGTGGTAGAAAGAACTACCAAGCAGGAAGTAGAACCAGACTGTGAAGGCCCAAAAGGCTTTTGAGAGATGATGTTTGGGACACCCAACCTTCCACTCCTAAGTATCAGCAATATTACAGCCTCAAAAAGCCAAGGCTATTCGATTTTGCTGCAAAAATCCTAAAAATATATCTTGAAGGGAGTAGAAAAATATGCTTATTCTTTCCTACCATCTAGTGGAGATCCATATTTTTGTGGCATAGATCCGGTAGCCTTAGATGGAATATTGCTAAACTAACATGAGATTAAAATGAGATTATCAAGAGGTTGAGAAATAGTTAGTCCAAGGATGTATAAAACCCCAAGAAAGCATTGAGAAAACTAAGAATGAACTATAAAAGTGAGCTCAAAACGGCATCCATCCCTTTGAGTAAGCTTGATGCAGTAGGACGAGTTTGGAAAAGACAACCCTGTGTTATAACTGAAATAAAAATGTTTCTTCAAGGGCAATTCTCAGTTCAGGACACTAGATAGAAATATACTTGTTTGACTAATAGATATAAAGAATGTTTCTCTCCAATAATTACCTTTAAATGGGGCAGGGGAGGAAACATCTTCAGAGATGAAGATGACATCAGAAGTTGCAAGTAAAAAATATGACTGACTTAAAAGTATCTTCATTGGCCATTACTTGGAAAGGTCTATTTAGTTATGAATTTGACTTTTATGTAACCTATACATTTTTTCTTCTCCTCTCCTGCCCCTTCCCCCTCCCTCTTCCCCACTTTTACTCCTTCCTCTCATCTCATCTATCCCCTTCTTAATGGCAGAGAGCTGCTGTTTTTGCTGCAGTATGGAGGGTAAACCCTATGTGTATGTTTTTGCATTGATAGAATGTTCTGTAGATCAGGAACAGTTACTGCCTTAGTTACTAAAGGTTGGGAATGAGACTATAGGGGCAGTGATGAGGCAAAGGTATATCATCTCTCTCTCACACACACACCCTCTCTCTCTTTCCCTTTCCCTTTCCCTCTCCCTCTCCCTCTCCCTCTCTCTCTCCCTCCCTCCCTCCCTCTCTCCCTCTCCCTCTCTCTCTCTCTCTCTCTCTCTCTCTCTCTCTCTCTCAATGTAAGGAATTGGGCAATAATTTTTATTTGTTTTACTTATATTCTCTTTATAGATCAGTGAGAAATGATGCCACAGATTTTTAATAAGGGCATTAGAAAGTAATCTGGAGGCCACGGAAAAGATTCTTTGGTTGTCTTAAAAAAGATGAATGGAAAATTCCTTAGAAGTTGCAAATTCCTTAGAAAGAACAAACATTTTCTGAGATGCTGTGTGTACTATTTTCTCCTACAATGTTTAAGGCAACAGAGGCAACCAAGACTTTTAGACTGGCTGATTAAATACATAGTTTCAGAGTACAAAAGTACAAAACAGGTTTGCCATTGCTTTCAATTTTTCAGCCTGGCATAAACTCTGGAATTTCTTGATGGTGTCTCATCTAAGTAATAATCAATCCTGTTTAGTTTGGGAGCTTGGATGGGTCAGCCAGGCACAGTCAGAGAATAAACCCAACATCTAAGGAAACTATGGGTAATGTAATGTGGAAAGGAGCAAAGAATCACTTGCCAAGATGGCATAGGTAATAGAAGAACAGTTCTAAGTGTCACACTATGTTGCATTGGCATTAGCTCTAATGGGATGATTTCACCAACAAGGGATCATAAGGAATTTTTGTAGTTTAAATCCTTTCTAATTTTTTTTTTAAAATCTTTGGTAAAATACTATTGAATATCAGTAATATTCAGTGTCCTACTATCCAGTCAAGTTTTTGTAATCACTTAGGTGAACTGACAACCAATTAAGCATATTTTCAAAAAATGACTAGACATGTTTTATTTGGGGGGAAATCAATTACATCTTCTTTTGAAAAGATGTGTGTAAAAAGCTCTGAAGTGATATCATTACAAGAGAGTAATGCTCCATCATTGGAGGCTCTCAAAAAGAGATTGGGCAACTATTTGTCTCAAATAGAATAGCAGTGGTTCTCAACCTGTGGGTCGTGACCCTTTTGGGGGTCGAACGACACTTTCACAGGGGTTGCCTAAGACCATCGGAAAACACATATTTCCGATGGTCTTTGGAAACTGAGACACCGCTCCTCTATACGGCCGCCTCCGCCGCCCTCTTCCTCCTCCTCCACCTCCAGGGCGTCCTTCTCCTCCAACAGTGCCTGCTCCTGCCACTGCAGCACTATCATGCGTGCCCCTTGGGCCACTGCTGCCGCTGCCGCTGGGCTGTTTGGCAGCTGCCACCACTGCCAGCTGAGTTGAGTTGCAGTGCCGAGCCTGTCTCCATGCCTCCTGGTTGCCCGGCCATGCTCTGCCCCAGCTGCCCTCTGCACTGCACGGGAGCCTTCCCCATGCTGCCTGGCTAGCCTCCCTTGCCGTCCGATGCCACCTCGGCCCTCTGGCAACCGGCGTGGCCATGGGGCTGCCGGGCAGGAGCGGCTCCTTCCCGGCTTGCCGGGCTCTAGGCCTCGGAAGCAGCCAGGGGACGGGGAAGAGAGCGAGGCTGCGGCGATGCTTGCATGTGCATCGGAGGCCAGCTGGCCGGCCCGCAGGAGAGAAGCGGTGCCTTCCGAGTGGGAGCTGGCGCTCCAGCCACGCCCCTCTCGCATGCGATGGGCTGCGTGGCATGGAAAGGGCTCCTATGACCCCACCACTGCGATGGTGCTCAGGAGGCTGGAGGGATGGGCAGGTCCCAAGGGGGTGGCTGGGAGAGGGCAAGAGATGCCGGGATGAGGATGGGGGGCTCCAGGTTGGTGGGTGTGAGAGGGCAGCCAGCGGCTCCGAGGCGCGCAGATCCTCCACGCAGCTTCCGAGGCCCCGGATGTGTTGCCGCTAAGCTCTCCACCAGTCTCTCTGCCACAGCCTCTCGCCTCCCCAGGCAATTGTGTGGAGGTGCTTGTGCATCCTTGGCAGCGCCTCCCCCCTTCAATCTCCTTCCTTCTCCATCTCCTTCTTTTCCCCTTCCATCTTCCTTTCTTCCTTCCATCTCCAACTCCATCCCTTCCCCTTCAATCTCCCTGTCCTTCCTTCCTTCCTTCCTTCCTTCCTTCCTTCCTTCAATCTCCTTCCTTCTCCATCTCCTTCCTTTCCCCTTCCATCTTCCTTCCTTCCTTCCATCTCCAACTCCATCCCTTCTCCTTCAATCTCCCTCTCCTTCCTTCCTTCCTTTCTTCCCCCTTTAAGCTCCTTCCTTCTCCATCTCCTTCCTTTCCCCTTCAATCTTGCTTCCTTCTCCATCTCCTTCCTTTCCCCTTCAATCTTCTTTCCTTCCTTCCATCTCCATCTCCATCCCTTGGCGGGTGTGAGAGGGCGGCCGGCGGCTCCAAGGCGCGCGGATCCTCAGCGCAGCTTCCGAGGCCCCGGATGTGCTGCTGCTTGGCTCTCCACCAGGCTCTCCCCCAGAGCCTCCCCCACTCCCCGGGCAATTGTTCTGAGCTGCTTATGTGTCCTTGGCAGCGCCTCCCCCCTTCAATCTCTCAGTCTCTCCTTCCTTCCTTCCTTCCATCTCTATCCCTTCCCCTTCAATCTTTCTCTCTCCTTCCTTCCTTCCTTCCTTTTCCCTTCAATCTCCTTCCTTCTCCATCTCCTTCCTTTCCCTTTCAATCTTCCTTCCTTCCTTCCATCTCCATCCCTTCTCCTTCAACATCTCCTTCCTTTCCTCCTTCCTTCCTTCCCTCCTTCCTTCCTTCCCCCTTCTATCTTTCTTCTCCATCTCCTTCCTTTCACCTTCAATCTTCCTTCCTTCCTTCCATCCATCTCCATCTCCATCCCTTCCCCTTCAATCTCTCTCTCCTTCCTTCCTTCCTTCCTCCTTCAATCTCCTTCCTTCTCCATCTCCTTCCTTTCCCCTTCAGTCTTCCTTCCTTCTTTTTCCCTTCAATCTCCTTCCTTTCCCCTTCAATCTTCCTTCTTTCCTTCCTTCCTTCTCCATCTTCATCCCTTCCCCTTCAAGCTCTTTCTCCTTCCTTCCTTTCCCTTTCAATCTCCTTCCTTTTCCATCTCCTTCCTTTTTCCTTCAATCTCCTTCCTTTCCCCTTCAATCTTCCTTCCTTCCTTCCTTCCTTCCTTCCTTCCTTCCTTTCTTCCTTCCTTCTCCATCTCCATCCCTTCCCCTTCAAGCTCTTTCTCCTTCCTTCCTTTCCCTTTCAATCTCCTTCCTTTTCCATCTCCTTCCTTTTTCCTTCAATTTCCTTCCTTTCCCCTTCAATCTTGCTTCCTTCCTTCCATCTCCATCCCTTCTCCTTCAATCTCTCTCTCCTTCCTTCCTTCCTTCCTTCCCCCTTCAATCTCCTTCCTTCTCCATCTCCTTCTTTTCCCCTTCATCTTCCTTCCTTCTCCATTTCCTTTCCCCTTCAATCTTCCTTCCTTCCATCTCCATCCCTTCCCCTTCAATCTCTTTCCCCTTCCTTCCTTCCTTCCTTCCTTCCTTCCTTCCTTCCTTCCTTCCTTCTTTCCTTCCTTCCTTCCTTCCTTCCTTCCTTCCTTCCTTTCCCCTTCAATCTCCTTCCATCTTCTTCCTTTCCCCTTCAATCTTCCTTCCTTCCTTCCTTCCCCTTCCCTCCCTCCCAACATTTTTGAGCAAGGAAGAGTAAGCTTCTCCAGCGAGCATTGCTATATTGTTTTTCTGATTAATCACTATGCTTTAATTATGTTCAGTTCATAACAATGAAAATATACCCTGCATATCAGATATTTACATTACAATTCATAACAGTAGCAAAATTACAGTTATGAAGTAGCAACGAAAATAATTTTATGGTTGGGGGTCACCACAACATGAGGAACTGTATTAAAGGGTCGGGGCATTAGGAAGGTTGAGAATCACTGGTATAGCGCCTCCTGCTGGAGCAGGGATTGGACTAGAAGACCTCTAAGGTCCCTTCCCTTCTATTATTCTATGTTCTAGCAAATAAATTCAATAAATTCCCACATAGGTCTCCATCATTAGATGTCTCTGAACAGAAGTGGCAAGACCAAACCAGGAAATCTGCTTTGTTCAAATAGGATGAAAACTTTGCTTTTTAAACTGTGCTCTGTTAATTCATGTGACATTGTTGTTATTTTTTTTTTCCTTTTCAGCAGCATTTCTGGAAGCAGTCCAAATTACAAGTTGTACAACAGCTAATAAATTAGGCCAGCTGGCATTCACAAAGAAGTTAGCAAAAGGAAGTAGAAACAAATTACAAATGCTATGCATAATTCCTGTAAAAAGTCTTATTAAACTCCAAAGCTATTTTGAATGGTATAAATCTGAGTTTAAGAACTTTGTCATTAAGCTTCCAGGTTTGTATTGCCTAATTCTGAGCAAATAATTAGACATCTCTTCTTTGTGTATGTGAATGAATTAGTAATAAATAAGGAAAAGGATGTAATAGTAAAAGAATGGGCACTGAGAACTGCATTCCACAGAAAAATGCAACAAATAAAGTACTAAAGAGCTTCTAATTAACATTATGTGCCAGGTAGTTGAGGAGAAAGGAAGAATATGACCAGTGAAATAAAACAATCAAAGGAACTAGTTGCATTTTTACTTCAGTATATATTTTATTTCTTAGACAGCCTATTTTCATAATACTCTACACTGTGAATTTGAAAATACCACTGAGAGAAACACAGCCAAGACTGATCCTATGTATGATCAATAAACAACTGGACACTATCACCACAAGAGTGCCATATATTGCAAACAAAAATAATAATATTGTCAGACAACCATTAGCCTAATGCCTTAACAACTATAGCAAACTGACTCTCTTGTTGCCGTAATGGAAGCATTTTTATTATAAACATTAGCAGGATACCAGATAAGACTTGGATTGTCTTCCCTGATGCCACCCATTATGATTAATGAAATGTTTGGAAAAGTTATCAGTAAAAAGAAAGCATCAAATAACCCAATGGCTGGACACCATCAAAGCTAACACCAGCCAGAGCATAGAATAATTCAAAGAAGCAGTGCAAGATCGGAAAAGGTGGAGAGACCTGGCCCATAGAAACTCCACAACTCAGGCATGACTGAATAACATCATAGCATGATTAATGGAAATGAAGCTGGGGAACTTTAGTAGTGCTATCCAATTTCTTTTCAAAGCCATCAAGGTAGAAGATTTATCTATCAGATAAAATCATACTTCAGTTTACAAAAACTATCAATGTAGAACAAAAGAAATACTCAGTAGACAAAAGGGTAAAAACAATGATGCCAGTAATTCCAAATTACTAATAATTTTGTTATTTGTTAAAGTCCATAGATTAAATATTTTTTTCTTAAGCAGAAGCCAATCATAACTGACAACTTTGACTTGAAGGGTAACGTTTTATTAATTTCTTGTCTAAATAAATGTCCACCAAAGTACTGTAATTGCTACAATATTGCTATAGTCAGTCAGGCCAGAATATTTATAATTAAAAAATTATAATTAAAAAATCAATCCAGAGGCATGTGACAAATATCCACATTTATTGAGAAAAACACTCTTTAAAATCAAATTTTTAGGGTAGGATGGGATGGGATGGGATGGGATGGGATGGGATGGGATGGGAGGAGAGGAGAGCAGAGCAGAGGAGAGGAGAGGAGAGGAGAGGAGAGCAGAGGAGAACCACACCTACCTCTCTTGTACATTTGCACCCAAAATGTCACAAAATGCAAATCATGAGTAAGAAATAGTAAGCTAAAGAAATATAAGTGGAGGGTAAGAAAAAACTGGTAAGAAAATATTGCTACCTATAGTTTACACCAATATCATTTATTTATCATCATCATTTCTCACTGGACAAGTAAATCTTTGTCTCAGATAAGAGATCTGAGATCTTTCATTTTATGAAATAAAGAAAACCCCATCTTGCTAGCTTGCTCTGCTCAGTGTCTATGGAGATTCTCAATCATCCAGGTCATGGTTGTCCCTAAGATGCTTTTTCTGAAAGGCAACTGGATTTTCTTGGTGTTGTTTTTTTACTCTGAAAACATTTCACTTCATCCAAGAAGTTTTTTTAGTTCTGAATTAATCATATTTATATACATATATTATTGAACCAGACTGCTAACTGGAAGCAGTAATAATGAAGTCAAAGCTTAAACATTTTGGACACATAATGCAAAGATAACAGGAAATTGAAAAGACTCTGTGGCTTGGAGTGTTTCTCAACCATTATAACTTGGACTTCAACTCAACATGATTGACTAGGGAATTCTAGGGGTTGAAGTCAACATGTCTTAAAATTGCCAAAGTTGAGAAACACTGATTTACAGCCATTCAAAGAGGCTGGTTGAAGACAAGCCTGAGACTATCACCGCTGACACAATCGTAAGCCTAGAGTAATTCACAGAAGCAGCTACTGGCAAATAATCCTGGTGAAATGACATTCATAGTATTATTCAGAATCAGAAGTGACTGAACGCCTTAACAAGAATATAATTAAGCTACTAATATTTAAATTGGTTTCTTAATATTAAGAAACAGTAGGAAATCAACATATACATTGGCAAATTCAGTCCAAATAATCCCTTAAATAGGACTCCTACAAAATTACATAATCTCACAATTTCTATACATCATTTCTATTTGACTGGTTGGTTTAAATTTAATGGCAGTAAGAAGGAAGGAGTAAAAAGTTATAACATTTAATTCATTTTAGCTTGTGGAATCAGATTTGCCTTTGGTATAAACAAATAAATTCAATTAATGTGACTGGAACAAATTTTGAAGAAGTTCCTACTCTCTATTTTGGTATTTCCATTAATCTGACAAGTTGATTGAATATTGTATTTTAGAACACTGCAAGTTTTGATTGATATTCTGCTCCTAGAATTCAGAATATATTTTCTCTAGAAGAAAGAAATGGTAAGATGGCCTGATTTGCCACCATTCTTTCATTCAATGCAATATCATGGAGGATTCTGTTTTCAATGGGAAACCTAGGCTGGTGTGATAGTTAAGATATTTGGTTAGAATTCAGAAGATCATGGTTTAAGTTCACCTTTGTCTATGGAAGTTCACTGGATGACTGTCTCACAGGGTTGTTATTGTGTAGAAATATAAGGGAAGAGCTGTTGATAGAAAAGCTGCATTTTATTTTTATGAATAATAAAATATACAAGTGAATTCTGGTCACCAACTAGCCAGTTAAGAATTTATTTAGATAACTTTAAAAAAACTATGAAAGAATATGATTTTCCTTACTACAGTTATCCAACAATTAAAAATAATAACTATGGAAATGTTTGAAATGTCAAACCATTCTAAACAAGAAATCCTCTCCCATTCCTATTAAAAATGACAGATAAGTCTTGTGCTCTTCAGAGGCATTTTTTTGGGAAGGTACGTTATATCTATTTTTATAAGAAAGAGAAATCTGTAAAATTCCATCTTGGGAAAGTGACATCTAGAAAGACCATAGCAGTCACTCAACAACCTAACCTTAAAATAAACCCAGAGGGACCATTGTATTTGCCTCAGGAATATTTTGAGGAAACAGATGCTGCAACAGAATACTTATGAAAACAAAAACAAAAAACAAAGTAAATTTCAAGGAACTTTTACAGTAAAAAAAAAATCTGGTCTCGGCCTTTGTCAACAATTAAAATTTTAATCAAGGCCATCTTCTTTTTTCAAAAAAAAGTGAAGATTGCTGTTTGAGTGGTTTTATAAAGTAACAATATTCGATGTGTGAGTAACTTGTGGCTGTCCATCACTTAAAACTAAAAATGTGAGAGGTGAACAAATTGGTTTACTGGTTGTTAACTGACTGACACATGTAAAAGAAGTGCTTCTTGACCTCTCAGCGGCATTCGATACCATTGACCACGGTATCCTTCTGCGCCGGCTGGAGGGATTGGGAGTGGGGGACACCGTATTGCGGTGGTTCTCCTCCTATCTCACTGGTCGGTCGCAGTCGGTGTTTGTGGGGGGGCCAGAGGTCCACCTCTAGGTTACTCCTGTGTGGGGTGCCACAGGGGTCGGTTCTCTCCCCCCTACTTTTTAACATTTACATGAAGCCACTGGGTGAGATCATCCACTGCCACGGAGTGAGATACCATCAGTATGCTGATGATACTCAGCTGTACATTTCCACTCCTGGCCATATCAGTGAAGCAGTTGAGGTGATGTGCCAGTGTCTGGAGGCTGTGACGGTTTGGATGGGTGTTAACAGATTAAGGCTCAACCCCGATAAGACAGAGTGGCTGTGGGTGATGCCTCCCAAGGACACTTCTATCTGTCCTTCGATTACCCTGGGGGGTGAATCTATAAACCCCTCAGAGAAGGTTCGCAACTTGGGAGTCCTCCTTGATCCACAGCTGACATTGGATCATCATTTGTCGGCAGTGGCAAGGGGGGCATTTGTCCAGGTTCGCCTGGTGCACCAGTTGCGTCCTTACTTGGATCGGGAGTCTCTCCTCACAGTCACACATGCCCTTGTCACCTCGAGGATCGACTACTGCAACGCTCTCTACATGGGACTACCCTTGAAGAGTGTGCGGAGACAACAATTAGTGCAAAATGCAGCTGCGCGAGCAGTTGTGGGCCTTCCGAGAGAGAGAGAGAGAGAGAGAGAGAGAGAGAGAGAGAGAGAGAGAGAGAGAGAGAGAGCTTCCTTTTAATCTTAGTCTTTGATTCCTCTTAGAAGAAACATTTTGTTCCCTCCGAAGAAGTAACAGTAGAGAAATCTTCTTTAAAGTCTTTTTATTTATCCAAAATATAATCCAGTCTATCTATTTGCCCAGGAAGGACAATGTAGCATGTGGTTCTAATATTAGCATGATCCTCAGTGCCTTTATGAATACTTTTTAAGTTTTAATTAAATATTTTTCCTTAGGCTTTGCTTAATTTTGTTCTTTTGACAGAACTTCAAGATCCTAAAAGATATACTCCAGCGATACAAGTGAATAAAAGAAAAAGAAACCTCTAATAAGAGACTCATTTCTTCTTTCTGGACTTTTCTTTGGCTTAGCTGATCTTAGATAATGATATTGTTCCCATGATAGCAATAGCACTTAGACTTATATACTGCTTCACAGTGCTTTATAGCCCTCTCTAAGCAATTTATAAAGTCAGCAACAATCTGGATCCTCATTTTATCAACCTCAGAAGGATAGAAAGCTCAGTCAAACTTGAGCTGTTTAGGATCAAAGGAATTGAACTTTTGTCAGTATGAGTACTGCTACCCTGCAATACTGCATTCTAACCATTGCACCACCATGGCGCTTATATTTGTCTCCATTATATAATGCTCGTATTTGTATTTTATTTTAATATAAATGTCATTAATTTTTCTACTTCTGAATCTATGTGTGAAATTGAACTTAGATATCCTTTGACATTCAACCTTCATGTGAATATTGCTGGAAGTTGAATGTCATATAAATTGAATTAATTATGGTTGGTTACATAGTCAGACCAAAGTTTAAGCTGGATTTGGCATTTTTATCCACTTACCAAGTCCTTCTCAAGGACCTGGAATAGGTAGATCTTTGGTGGTGTTTGTTATGACCCAGGTGGTCAAAGCAATGTAGGCCTCTAAAGAATTCTTTATTTCTCTCGAATAAAGTTCCAGCCAATGGCCCTTCAACAACTGGTAAGGATCCACCCTCACACTACCTTGAAGGCAGCCACCCTCAGTCCCCCAAACAATAGCCCTTATAGTACCAAAAAAGTCCACAGAGTAGGAGCATGCTCACAGGGCAAGGTTCAGCTTCCAAGTCCAATCCACCAGGCAGGACCCAGGCACAAAACCCGGGTAATCCTCAGGACAAGAAACAGGTCCCAGAAAAGAAGCAGTTCCAAACCCCACTGAAGCAAATGTAGACCACAAGAGAAGGGCACAGTCTAAAACAAAATGCAAAGAGCAATCTTCAGAAGCAAGGCAAACAGCAATAGGCACAAGTAAAAGCCAGGGCAGTGTAAGTCAAAGCAAACCAATTGTTCCTGGCAAAGACTAACTCCCCATGGCTTCTCCTTGAGTTACTCCCCTCCAGGTGTTCCTTGTGATGAGGGGTGGGATGACCGAGTAGCCTTGCAGCCCTTCTCTGGGCTTGTCTGCACTCCTCTCCTTGCCCTTGAATCGCATGGAGCAGACAGCTGTTCCTAATCAGAGAAAATTGACTGCCTATCAGCACCACTGCTGGTCATTAGGCAATCCTTCCCTGTGTCTGTGCAGGCAAGCAGTTCTTCGTCTGGTCCACTGCCTCCCCCAATGCCTGAGTGGCCCAGGACAGCATCGTTCTCAGCTCCTGGGGTAACTTCTGTCAGCTGGTTTCAACTCTTCCTCCTCCTCCTCCAAACCAGCTATGACAGTGTTAAAGGTATCATCACAAGATGTAAGCTATTCCAGATCAAGGACCTAAGAATTATTAAAGTAGCATCTAAAAATATATGCAGTTCCAAGCAGGATAGGGTTTGTGGTTTTTTTGTTAAATTAGGGTGTTTAGGTCTGATAAATTCAATATTTGCAGATATTGAGAAAGTCCTGTAGATATCGCTTTAATCTTTATTATTATTCTAAATGTTATGAAAAGTTCTCAAAGTGCACTAAATTCCACTATATAAAAAAACAGACTGCAAAAACTATATATGTAATTTACAATTGCATTAAAATGCAAACATATTTTAAAAAAAAATCTCAAGTCTCTAAAATTTAGAAACTGAATTTAAATTTTGAAAAATGAGAGTCTGAAAAGCTGAAACTGAGAGGGTTACCTATTTCTATTGTCAACTCAATATGAGAATCTCCAAGCAACAAAGAAAATTTGCAAACAAGGGAGCCATTTCTCTCTTGTACAAGACCTTTGACAATCTTCTCTGACAATTTCTTTCAGCTAATAGATTATTTCATATAACTTTGTTTTTACATGTGTTCTTTATGATACATTGACATTAGAACAATATCTCAGATGAACATTATTATACATTTTAATTGGGGAGGATTAAGATAGAAAGATAAGCTACTGTAAAGTTCCAGATCAAGTAGAAGCATCAAATTCCTTTCACCTCCATTCTTGAAGTTTGTTTAATTAAAGAGAAAGATAATCTGTATGTAGTGTTAGAGACTTGCATTTCAATTGCAAACAGCTTGCAGAATTAGCAAACTATGACCTATGCTGCCCAACCTAAAGAACAAGGTGTTTGTCTTGTAAGTAAATTCCTTGTCTGCTGAATTTTTAATCTCCTGATTTTATTGGGATTTACTGCCCTTCAGTAACTCCCTCACTCTGAGAATAGCTTTTATATAGTTTGATATTTGCTAACACGATCAAAATAAAGTATCTTTTGTATTTCTTATATTAACTTTGGACTTTCTCATTATTAAAAGTCTTCTCTGGGATGAAAAAAACTATTAACTATTATATCTTTCAAAGATCCTGGAGAACTGGGGAACTACCAGAGGACTGGAAAAGAACTGTTGTGGGTCTTCAAAAATAAAAAAAAATGGATCCAGGAAACTACAGATCTATCAGTCTGACCTTAATACCTGGGAAGATTCTGGAAAAGATAATCAAGCAATGAATCAGCAACATCTAGAGGCAAACAAAGTCATTACCAAAAGCCAACATGGGTTTATCAAAAACAGATCATGCCAGACAAATCTTTGACCAAGTGACAAAATTAGTGGATCAGAGGAATGCTGTGGATATAATTTACTTGGACTTCAGTAAGGCATTTGATAAAGTAGACCACATCCTATTACTTGATAATGTGGGTTAGACAGCATCATCACCAGATGGATTCGTAGCTGGCTGACCGGCCGTACTCAGCGTGTGGTCCTCAATGGAACTGCATCTATATAGAGGAAAGTGTGTAGTGGGGTGCCCCAGGGCTCTGTTCTGGGCCCAGTGCTCTTCAACATCTTTGTCAATGATTTGGATGAGGGGATAGATGGGGAACTCATCAATTTGCAGACAACACCAAACTGGCAAGAATAGCCAACACTCCAGAAGATAAGCTTAAGATACAGAAGGATCTTGACAGACTGGAACATTGGGCACTATCTAACAAAATGAAATTCAATGATGAAAAAAGTAAGGTTCTACATTTAGGCAAGAAAAGCCAAATGCACAGGTTTAGTATAGGGGGTACCTTGCTCAATAGTAGTAACTGTGAGAGGGATCTCGGAGTCCTAGTGGACAATTACTTTAATATGAGCCAGCAATATGCTGCAGCTGCCAAAAAGCCAACAAAGTGCTAGGCTGCATTAACAGAGGAATAGAATCAAGATCATGCGAAGTGTTAATACCACTTTATAATGCCTTGGTAAGGCCACACTTGGAATAATGCATCCATTTTTGGTCACCATGAGGTAAAAAAAGATGTTGAGACTTAAAAAAAAGTAGAGGAGACCAACAAAGATGATAAGGGGATTGGAGGCTAAAACATATAAGGAATGGTTGCTGGAATTAGGTGTGTCTAGTTTAATGAAGAGAAGTACGAGGGGTGACATGATAGCAGTGTTCTGATATCTCAGGGGTTGCCACAAAGAAGAGGGAGTCAAGCTATTCTCCAAAGCACCTGAAGGCAAGACAAGAAGCAATGGATGGAAACTAATCAAAGATAGAAGCAACCTGAAACTAAGGAGATATTTCCTGACAGTTAGAACAATTAATCAGTGAAACAACCTGCTTCCAGAAGTTGTGAATGCTCAAAAACTGGAAGTTTTTAAGAAGAGACTGGAGAGCCATTTGTCTGAAATGGTATGGGGTTTCCTGCAGTGGGTTGGATTAGATGATCTCCCTTCCAACATTATAGTTGTTGTTGTTGTTGTTGTTGTTGTTGTTGTTGTTGTTGTTGTTATGGTTTATGAATAGTTGTTTTAAAAAAAATAGTAAATAAGGAAATTATTGTGACAAAGCAAACCTATTTAATTCTATATAATAAATCTTATGAGCTTAATTAGAAATAAGTTCCAAAACTGTTTATGTAACAATAAAGGAAACAGTGCTATTAAAAAAAACTCTCCCAAGGGATATCACAAATAATTATGTCCTGGACACTCACAAGCTTGGTATTAAGCTTTCAGCAAACCACAGTCTTAAAAGGGGAGTGGAAAGTTATCACACCAAGGGTTGGTCACGCCAAGGGCTATTTGAGCTGGTACCTGGATTCTGCTAGGCCTAAGAGAAACAAATTGTCAAGCATGAAACATTGGCAGCTACGTGCCTCTGCATTTGAACTTGCCTTTAGATAAAGGGGGGAGGTGCTACTCTCTAGTGGATAGATGGAGAAATGAAACTTCTTCAATTCAGCTACAGACCATGGGAGCCTGAAGCCTTGTCAAGACACCAGAACAGGTGTGGATTTGAAGCAGACAGTTCCTATAACAAAGTTATGAGGATATGTCTGGGAAAACTATTGTCTAAGTCAGGCATGTCAAACTGCCGGACCATGCCGAAACTGCACCCACCCCATTGCCGGCAATGGGGAAAAAGTCCCGATAAGTCGCACGACATCACGTGACATTGCAAGTTTGACATGCCTGGTCTAAGTCTATGAATTGGTGTGAGAACTTCAACATAACCATGCAGTTTATTCAATAAACCATAAGATTTTCAGAAACAGAATTAATCTGGAGTTTTATTTGGACTCTCAAGCTGGATGTTGACACAAATTTCTTATAAGACAATGACTTTTTTCAAACATTTCTTCCAAAAACTTTAATAAATCTCCTGATTATCAATTCAATTATACAACATCCTTATCCTGTGCATGCAATATCCAATTTTAAACTTAAAACCTTGCTACCAGTAAGTGTAACATCAGAGCCATGGGCAAATTTGGTTGTGCATTTTTCCATCTATTTAACTGACATTGCACATTTTGAAATATCTCTGATATCTGAACTCTTTATGCAGTAAAATATACAGAGTATCTAGTAGGGCATATTTGCTGCCTCAATTTCTTGCATTTTGTATATTCTTCAGATACCTCTAAAGACCTTAACTTCAGAAAGCTAGATTTGAAAGCTTTGCAAAATGGTAAACTTGGGTTTATGTTGCTCACTTGACAGTGATGATGAGTTGCTTTCTCAAGTGAAAGTATCCCAAGCTGGCTTCTATGCAAATCTCTAAGGATTGTGCTGGCTTTCTACAAGTATGGGAAACAGCTGTGAGTTCATCGCATGCAACCAGGAGATGGTAAAGAAGCCTTAGAGCTTTCATATGCGACATGTATTTTTGGTCTGAAGCTATTTATGTTTCTTCTGCCTAGGGAAATTTACCCTTCTGCATGGTTGCAATAGGCAGCCTTTTCCCCTAAAGGAATATAGTTGTTTTTGGTTCTTTTCTCCCATAAGATATTTAACTACCTCTGACAAGTATAACAGGATGATTGAGGGAAGAAAGTGCCCCAAGTGCTTTTAATTCTGTAGAATAATACAAAATTACTCTTCATGCCTATTGGGATCTTTATTACAGAGTGGAAATGATGAAATGATGAGGAAGTAAAAAGAGAAGGAGAAATGAAGGGAAGTAGATGCTATGGTTATAGAAGATGGACAAAGTGCAAATCAAATCTCTAAGACAGTGGTTTTCAACCTTTTTCAGGTTGAGACCCCACTTGCCCTGCCCATGCACGGCGTGACCCCGGCACGAGTGCGCGCGCGTGCGCGCATCGGGTCGATCTGTGCATGTGCGGCGCGCGCGCGACAAAAAAACCCAAAAACAAAATGGCGGACCACGACGGGCCGATCAGCACATGCACGGCGCGCGACGGCCCGAACCACACATGTGCGGCGTGCGCGACAAAAAAAAACAAAAAAAAAACAAAAACAAAATGGCGGACTGCGACGGGTCGATCTGCGCATGCGCGATGGCCTGAACCACGCATGCACGGCGCGCGCGTGACGAAAAAAACAAACAAAAAAATGGTGGACCGCGGTGTCTGGCGACCCCTGCGAAACGGTCGTTCGACCCCAAATGGGGTCGCGACCCATAGGTTGAGAACTGCTGCTCTAAGAGTTATTTTATTTCCATGTGTAGTTGCACCTTGAACCTTTCAGATGTCACTGAAAAATGAGTGGCAATCTAGACAGTTGAAAGGCGACAATAATCTTTTGTAGTAGGAGAGGATGAAAAAAAGGACTACCAATCTGCCAAGTATAACTTGGTTGGATAAAGAGATATTGATTGCACCAACAAGGGCAAAATCGATTCTTCCCAGGCTTGCAGATGTAACCTCAAAATCAATAACATTTCAATGCTAATGATCTTGGCAAACTTCATCCCAGATATCAATATTGGCTCAGAATTTCACAGCTTCTATGATAACCATAGCCCAGTGGCAATACTTACTTTGAACTTGGCTTTGTGTACTACTTTTTAAAATTAAATTTTACTATTTTTATATATCACCACATCCCAGTAATTTCTGCTAAAACAAAAATCACAATAAAAAAGACAAAAATATCAAATGTCACACTAAAAAAGCTTAATAAACTACCTTATTTTAATTGTCTTTCTAAAATAAAAGATGGCTAAGGTTTTTTTTGTTTTTTTATTAATTTTCTATTATTACATTTGATTAGTGCTTAATAAACATTGTGTTGTCTGGGTTAATTTGTTTGCTTAATAGTAAAAGTTACATTCTTAGTCTCTGTCCCTTTTTTCCAACCATTGATAAAATAAATTCCAAAAATTGCCAATTCAATTTAATATAACCTTGTTCAGTCCCATCCAGTTCCCTATAACCTGGATGAAGGTGTCTGCCATATCTTCATTTCAACCCAAGGTGTAAATGTATACCGGTAACTGTATATCATCAGCATATTAATAACATCTTACTTTGAACTAATGAATAGCCTCTTGAAGCCATTTTATATAATTTTAAAGAGCAGAGTGAGAGAACTCATTAATAAGAAACCTTTACATTGACTTCTTTTTTCCCACTGGACCTGAAATCAGCACTCAGGAAAGAGAAGAACTAATGCAGAACAATACAGAACAATGCTGACACTCCTAACCCTCACATGTGGCCTACAAGGATACCATTCAGTACCATATTACTGAACATCATTAAGACATGTGGAAAGACTATGAGGACCTCCAACAGATTCTGGTCGTCTAGCAGATTAATTATTGCTATTTCTAACTTATCTCCAAGCTTCTTTCTGACTGAAAGGGGTCCAAATCTGTTTTGTCTATAGCTCTTGGAGCTGAAGCTTCACAGATGATTGTCCAGACTATTTAGAACCATGAATGTAGGTGAGATCAAAATAGTTCTCCTATTATTTGGGGGACTTAATCTGATCAAACCTGACAATTAGTACCCTTGGTTCTTAAACCAGTTTTAAATTTTTGATGGTTTGTCACTTATTACTGGGAAATAACTTGTGATAGCACTACTAAATTTCCTCATCTCAATTGTGGAACTATAATAAACCTTGGTATTTTGTGTAGATAAGGACTAAAAACAAACAAAATCATCTTAGACTCATTTTGTGAGAATAATGATGACAAATAAATCTTATTTTGCCAACAGTATTGCATCTTCATAATATTTACCAATGGATCATTTCTGACTTGTGGAAAAAAAATGATTTCTTAAAGACTCAGGGTGATCAAGTTGTATAACTCTGTGATAAAAAATTGCCTGCATTCATTCTGTCTCAAATGTCATTATCTTAATAGAATCAGAGATGAATGTAGCTAGCTATCAGTTTACTTGTGATAGATTTCAGCTTGAGGCCCGCTGCTGTCTTTTTATCCATTCTCCTCTTTGTTATTAAAAATGCCTAAAATTGGGATGACCATCTGGACATCAAAATTATTAATGCTTATCTAAAGAATAACATGATTCCATCCTCATTTAAAGGAAGTAACATCTAAATTTTTGTTGAATAAGAATCTACAAGTTAGACTCCTTGACTAAGGAGTAATCATCTAATATCAAATGTGCCAAACTAAATGCTAGAATAAATCATAATTTCTCTACTCGGGTTGAATGTGGATAATGGTTATTATCCAGATGAATTATAATCAAGATTTCAGCTTGTTTTATAGGCCAAAATAAAATTTTGCTAAGGAATGAACAATCAGCTCTGTTCTTTGAGACTACTATCCAGCTTCTAATACTGTATTTTTGTGAATTTTCTGGGAGATAATTGTGAAACTTCTGAAAAGCAGTTTTTTTATGAGTTAGTTCTTTTTTACATTAAAATACTGCTGGAGACCTCTTATTCTATGCCATTGGCATTGGTGTTGATCTCAGATTGGTGTTCTAACTTGTCCATTTTCCTCTTAAATGGCTACATGGCAGCCTTTCAAGAAGTTATCTGGGAGTATGGGCTAAAATGTTATCATGTGTGCAGGTGTTCAGAAAGTATGTGAAAGACTGACTTCCGGTTCCGGTCGCGGCGTCGCTAGTTGATCAAGGAGATTGCTCTCCCCGCCGATTAGTTTTCCCTCCGTCGGCAGACCCTTATGCGGGTCCAAAGTCGCCCTGGAGGGTGCGACTTTCCTACGAGGAGGCAGCGTTCCGGCAGCAGAGGAGCGGTGGCTCCTCCAGCTGTCCAGACGGAACTCCGAGGGCCGACAGAGAAGAAGATCGGCCAATGAAATGGCTGATCGCTTTGCCGCAAGAAACCGCAAGTCCAAAGAACATCTAAGCTGCAGACCCACCATGGTGAATCCGGGTGAGACCTTTCCTTTTTTTTCCCTCTCTTTGTCTCTTTTTTGTTTTGTGTTGCCTGTAAGAGCTGTGTTGGAAAGATTTCCCTAGCTCGGAAAGGCAGCTTTCACTTGTTGGGGAAGAAAGGCAAACAAAGGAACAAAGTAAAGTTTTAGAAATTACATTACTTTTTTTATATAAGTACTCTGGGGTATCGGAAAAACTTTTTTTACGGACTTTATTATTAGCCTATGTTGGTGGTTTTTTTGGTTGTTTTTTGAGTAAAGAAAGAAGAATGAAAAGTGAAATGACTTTGGGGGGGGAAATGGATTTATTTACTTTTTAGCTCTCTGAGGACATCTACTGGTTAAAAAGTAATATTGCAATTGGAGAGGAGATTATATATATATATATATATATATATATATATATATATATATATATATATATATATATATATATATATATATATATATATATATATATATATATATATATATGAAAGTTAACTGGATGTTTGAATTTTTTTTCTAAAATGGAGCTGTACTCACATTTAAATTGCAAACTTATTCTGGAGAAAATCTACGAGACTAAAGAGGAAATATGTGCTACAATGAAAGAGCTTACTACAGAATTAAGAGCCAGAATCTCTTCCTCAAACTTTAAAACTGACTTTCAGACTGCACCTGATTCTTCTATTAAACAGACTCTACAAAAAGAGGACCTAACTGAAAACAAAGAGAAATTGACTCTGCCTTATATGCAACTCACTTATGGCGTTGAGAATCAGGAAAAGCAAAGATTGGGACTTGGAACTCTAAAGCAACGAGACTTTATGCAAAAAAAAAATCAGAAGGCCAATTCAGAGGTCAAGATGGTTCTCACTGACTCTAAAGATATTACAAGCAATAAAGAGAGACTTATCTGTTGGAAAGGAAGCTTTGCTATGGAAACCTATTTGGCATTTGAAAAAACCCAGAATAAGATTTTTTTAAAAAAGATGAAAGTTAAAGTTTTGAGTAATGGACTAAAGGCAATCTAGAACTATGGACTGACTTAAGGACCAAGATTATAAGTTAGATGTAAGAAAAATGGGATCAATGGAAGATATAAAATCTAGCTACATGGAAATTACTGATGATTTACTTGTTTGATGATTAATGAATTGAAATATCTTAAAGTTTGATGTTATCTTGTTAGTTTAAAGCTGATTGATGGTTTATATAGCTTTAGGACAGATTAATACTTTAGTTTAAAAAAGAGATATAAGAGAAAAAAGAAGTGATTAATGAAATACATATTAAATCCTTTAAGAATGTATTTGTTCTTTTTTCTTTTCTTCTTTTTTCTTCTTCTTTTTGTTTAGGATAATAGGATTATTTGTAAGAAAATTATTATGTAATCTTGAACTAACTTAATAAGATGATTTTTGCTTGATAAGATTGATGTCATTGGTTATGACAATTTAATTGGATATGAGCTGAATTATGTTTAATGGATTGAAAAATCTAAGATTTGATTTCATCTGTTAGCTATAAGAGTTTGATTAGTTGATAGATTAGATATATATAGGATAGATTAACGTTTTAGTTTAATTAAGGGATATTACTGGAAGAAGAATTAAATAAAATTTACAATAAAAACTAAGGTACCAGAATATATTTGGAAGGAATACCTGAACTGATAGAGTTTGTATTTAAAGTTAATTTGATTATGGTTGTATAAATTGTTTTAAAGTGTTAGAAACAGGTATAGGTTGACTAAATTTAAACCAGACTGAACTATTTTAAATAAACTATGTTAGTTAAGGGGAAAGAGAGAGAATACCAGAGGTATTGATTGAAGTATGTATAAATGTTTTGCTTTTGGATGATTGTTTACCCTAACACCATGGTGTGCTTTGAGCATTTTGTTGTTAAAATTTAAAAAAACAATAAAAAATTTGCAAAAAAAAAAAGAAAGTATGTGAAAGACTGAACAAATAACTAGAGGCAGTTAGGAGATAGATAAGGGCAAACAAAATTACTATGGCAATCTGATGTATGAGACTAATATTGAATTTAAGGGCAAGAAAAATCACTGTTGAAACTTTAATAATATCTAATTACTTGAGTATTCAAAGTAATTTTTATATTAGTGATGAGAGATGACAGGGCTTTAATCAGTTTTCCTTCAGCTATCCTTGCTGGAAACACAGTAAGATTGAGTGTAAGAGCAGCCACAACCATATCAGAAAGTGAAAGCTCACAGTTCCCAGTTAGTTTACACTTCAATCATTAAACGGATGCTGGATTGTTAATTATGCAGTGTTAGTTTCTTTGGAGAGCAGCTGCAAATGACAAATTGTGCTTCAGGTCAAAAAGCAAATGTCTCAGACAATACTGCATGCACAGCACAAATACCAGCTTCTATAGATCCAAACAGCATAAGTGATAAAGAAGCAAAGGCAAGGAAGTTTGTTAAATTGCCTATTTTGAAACAGGGTTCCTCTAAAGGTCAAATTCATTAATTGAAACAAGAATGCCTGAAAAATAATAGTGTATTAGGTGACTCTGTTGATTGCTTATATGACCCTACAACTGCATCTGGATGAACTTTTCTGCCCAGTCAGCTTGACATTTAATCTTCAGATCACCAAGTTCTGTTCTTTCTAGTATGCAATGACATTTTCCAATGAGATGGGAACCATTCTAAGTCTTCTTGTCTACTTCATTCGTTCAGTAGAAGGGCAATAAGAATGTGACCACAGTCTGACCTCCACACATCCATCAGCTCCCTCCATGGTTGGGTTGTAAAAAGACACTTACTCATGAAGAAAATCCATTATCTCAATCAAGATTAAGGGAGTAACTAAATTTTTGGGACATAGAGAGCTCATCTGATGTTATAGCACAACTGGAAATAGCACTTAATTTGGATTGATGGGGGGGGAACAATGACCACATATTTATATCTTAACTGAACTTATGCAGATGAGTGAGAGAAATGATGGAATGGTGATGTCTAATGTAGTTAGCTAAAAATACTTCCCCAAGATGGTCTACACTGTTGATCTGTTAGACATCATGGATTCAATATACATATAAATGATATTAGACCTTACTTAGCCTTGAAGGTATCTAACCTATGTATTAGTTTTATGGACAATGTTAATTGGAATCCAACACCAGCATATAATGTCATTTATGTTTGGTTGTAAATAAGCCTTGAAAATTAAGTTAATATTGATTTATCATTATATAGTAGTAGTTTTTAAAAAGAATACATGTACTGTACAAATTAGTTCTTACATGGTCAAAAGTAAACAACACAAAAGAATATCCAGTTATCTGGATCTTCTGCCCAAAGTAAATCACTTCTAGCTCTTTTTCATAGAATAGGTGATGGAAGGGATAACAAATGTAAGCAATTATAATATTAATTGTGATAGAAAGAGCACATATTCAATGCCCAGGAGCTGCAGGAATTATTTCATACAGGGTTTTTGGCTTTTACTTTAGACTGATTATCAGAAGTTGCATGTTTAATTAGTTTCAACCCAACCTGTTAAGAAGTCTGTCACTGAATTCCAGCAATTCATAACTTCTACTAAACAAGCATTATGTTGCTTCAAGTTTCTAAAT
The DNA here is from genome assembly GCA_034064705.1 of Bothrops alternatus. Classification (NCBI taxonomy): domain Eukaryota; kingdom Metazoa; phylum Chordata; class Lepidosauria; order Squamata; family Viperidae; genus Bothrops; species Bothrops alternatus. The sequence goes on from JARGCV010000075.1 coordinate 14,941,457, forward strand.
TCAAACAAAAGTGAATGATCTTCCTGCCATCCTGTTGGTTCTTCAACCAGTCACCATTGTCATACTCTAGAATGTGATGCTGCCCAGATTTACCATTTGACCCAGACATTGAACCAAATGACACCACGGATGGTCCTCCTTCAGCTGCTGCGATCACCACCTGTGAGTATATTGCTTTGCTCTCCAGCTTGTCAGATGAGTATGATGAAAGTCCAGAGAGATTAAATGCCTTTATCACACCATTTGATTTATGTATCTCATTGAGAATTTTCTGTGGATGGCTCTTGGAAAAGATGCATTCTGGATCTCCTGCCTGGGCCAATTGCAAGTAGACAAGTAAGCTAGTTCTAAACAATAATGCTGATTTTACAACCAGACTGAGGCTGCCTTTACTGATTCTGCCAGACAGGCAATGGCAAAGCATGAAACCCACTGATTGCAACAATGTAAGGCTAAATATATAGCTAATTTTCAGCTTTTTACTCAATATGTTAGTTGGAATGAACTAATTTTGACCGTCCAATTTAAACAGTGTCTATCTAACAAGCTATGGTGTGTATTTAGTTGTCAACACATCCCAGAGAACTTGGAAGCCTTAATCTGCTGCTGTGTGATTATAAATTGAAGATATGATAAACTAAGAAACCCCATACCTCTTCCTTTTTTTTGTCAGCAGAGTATTCAGATGTCAAGCCAATGCAGCTGAAAATCAGCAGAGCACCATTGCTAACTACAGAAAACCATCAAAATACATCTTGTGCACTCAGACAGGAGACCTACTGCTGAGAGTAGAAACTTCCAATGGCAGATTCCTGCATTCTGACTTAGTTTCAAAATTGATATCTCTTTCTAAATTTGGTAGATCAGGAAACTTTGCAATTCTATTTAGCTTCTCTACATTTCTGCTAGTATAAGAGATACTACACACAACTACAATCCACATGTTCACTGGGGCCAAGGAAACACATTTGACTTCCAAATACCAAGCTCATTATTGCAAAAACTAAAAAAATACCTCTCTCCTTTCTCAACCATGACCTATGAATCAAAAGGATGTTTCCTGTTTTGTTATTAAATATAGATTGTCCTCAATTTACAACAGTTTATTCAGTGACCATTTGAAATTGCAATGGCACTGAAAAAAGTGACTTATGACCACTTTTCACCCAACAGTTGCAACATCTCCATGGTCACGTGATCATATATCCAGATGCTGAGCAAGTGACTCATATATATGATGGTGCCAGGGTTCTTGGGTCATGTGGTCACCTTTTGCGACCCACTGACAAGCAAAGTCAATGGGAAAGCCAGATTCATTTAACCACCATGTTACTAGCTGAACAATTGCAATCGTTCCCTTAACAACAGTGGCAAGAAATGTTGTCAAATGGGGCAGAAACCCACTTAACAAATGTCTCACACAGCAACAGAAATGTTGGGCTCAGTTGTGGCTGTAAGTCAAGGACTACCTGTACTTTGATATTTTAGAAAGGCAAGTTGGAGGTATTACAGTATTATTGATCCCATGGAATTTTCTTAAGGAAAGGACAGAGACTCTATAGCTTCCATAGACACAAAAACAGAATCAATGGAAGAAACAAATTTGTCCCTGGGCCAGCATTAAAGAGAGAGGTTCTTTTAGGGATAAGTGAAAGGAGGAGGACCATTGAAGGGGAAAGCAAAAGTCTTCTCTTCCATAAACAAACCTGATACTATTTCAGGCCATGATCAAATCAAGAAGCAGACTGATAACCCCCCATGGAGAATCACTTCTAGTCCTTTATGTAAAGTGGATTGAGGGGAAAAAATGAAATAAATCTGAACATAAATTTTTATAAAGAGAACTTGCATTTAAAACTCAAGGGTGACAATAATTCTTTCATAATAGCTTCTTTTCTACAATAAATTATTCTGAGAGTCCCATGTGATATTATTTGTTTCTATCCAGCCTGCTGACAATAAGATTTAGTTTTGCATTTTCATTTCAGGGGTTATTATTATTATTATTATTCCAATTTCTATACCGCCCCCCTCCCGAAGGACTCGGGGCGGTGTACAGCCCAAAATTAAAAACATCAATATACAAAAATTAAAATAATTAAGAATAAATTAAATAATTTGGCTATAAATCCCATTTTAAAATCCAATACATTATATCTTAAAAAGCTCAATCCCCTGAAACAATTTTAACCTTGCAGGTTGAGTCAAGGATGCAGCAAGTTCAGCCCATTACCTCATGGATTGCATATTTCTCATTTGGTGCCTCTCTTCATTGCTTATTCCACCAGCAATAGATTTCATATTGCAATTTTCCTCTATACTACAGACCCTTAAAAAGAAATCATCTGATGTATGTCTCTGGCTAATGCAACTGATTGGCAGCAGCATCTGACCCCACCCCTTATTTAGAACAAGGATTGGCAATCAGAGGGCCTTGAGACTTCTTGCCATTTGTAGAGGGGAAAGAAGAATGCCAAAGTTACTTTCCCTGATCTGGCCCTTCAAAACGGGGAGAAAAGTATGCTGTTCGTGTTCAAAGAGCTCTCAGTTTATATCTTGCTAGGCTCATAGCAATCTTGCTACGAAAGCCTATTGTTTAAGAAAATTGGATTTCAGAAAAATCCTTTCACTGTTTCCAGTTTGTGTCATTGAGATCAATGGCTAAGCATATTTTATCCTTTATTAGTCACTTATTCATTTGGCCATGCTCTCTTTGACTCGATCTGAATTTCCACACCTGAGGAAATGATATTTGTTGTGTACCAGTATGCATTAATTGTTTCTTACTTGCAAGTTCTTCTTGATCTTATACTAAGGATGGAAATTAGTTATAAAAAGGAAATGTGTCTTCTTTCCCATTTATCAGGCGTAAGGAAGTTCTAAAAGACGTGCCTCTTTAACATTTTTCTCTTGAAAGAACTTAATGTTTCGGAAAGTATAATATTTATTCACAGTGGGGACCATATCAGGTTTGATTTAGTTGAATTAGCTGTGTTTAAATAGTATGTCTTTTTAAAAAAATGTAGCACTTTTGGTTAGAACCAGCAACAGTGCAGAGAAAAAGGGATTTTAGCCTCTTTATATGTGGTATATGTGGTAAAAATGGGAAGTGTGACAAAAGGGTACTCATCAGCCTTACATAATCACTTTCCCTGAAGTGTTCACTGCTTAGTTTTTTATACCAGTTCATGCTACAGGTAATCCCACAATGGATAAAAAGGCCAACTAACATGGGGCCCTATGCTTCAGCATGCACTGAAGGTCTCCCAAAGCAGATAGCTACAGTGCACATTTAAACCTGCAGAGTGTTTCAAAATTGCCCAGCCTCAAATACTTTGTCCAGTTATTTTGGGGGGGGGACAGGAGAGGAGTTTTCCCTTTAGCCCTGACTGAGGCAGTGAAAGGTAATACAGACTGTTTCCTGGATGAATCACTTCTTTAGAGGAGTTTGGAATTGGGTAGTGTCTACATTAAATTAAAAAAATATTTTAAATCATAAATAAATTACAAGAATCACATCAACTCCACGAGGTATTATTAAGTTGGCTTACGCTAACTTTGTATACTAGTACACAGTGTAGCTTATAGTCTTCTTTCTTGTTGTTAACCTATTCCATTGGACTTTCTACTTTCGTTGCTCATCTCAGCTCTAGTTGTAGATCTTCCTTGGTTTTTTTGTAATAAATCTTCATCCTCTCTTATGAATCTTTACATTTTTCCCCAGACATATTTGTCATTGAGATCTCAAATGACAAAAGCCCTTTATTATTTAAAGAAAAAAGCCATTGATCAGCCTCAAAAGATTTCACTCTCAACAACTCTAGCACCTTCTTCTGCCTACAATATTCACATTTCCTGATAAACGTTGCTGAAGAGTATGTGTGTGGGGGGGGGGTAGAGAGAGACAACAGAGACAATAAGTTCATAGATGGTTCCTTTCATCTGTAAAAATTACCTGAAGGGTAAAAATTCTTATTTTCTCAGTACTATATCTCCATTGAAAATATTAATAGATTGTTGTTGTTAGTTGCAAAGTCGTATCTGACCCATCACGACCCCATGGACAACGTTCTTCCAGGCCTTCCTGTCCTCTATCATCTTCTGGAGTCCATTTAAGCTCACGCCTACTGCTTCAGTGACTCCATCCAGCCACCTCATTCTCTGTCGTCCCCTTCTTCTTCTATTGCCTTCAATCTTTCTCAGTAAGAATAAATAAATCATTAAATAAAAAATAAAAAAAAACATGTTCGCTCCCAATACTTTCCAGATAGCCAGAACTATGATGTTTAGAGTACAGGATATGTTTTATGGGATCACAAGAGCCCTTTATTTCCATTAACCAAACATTATCAGCTGTGGAATGACCATCCTAATGATACTTGGTGAAACCCTGAAAGGTCATGAATGTGAGAGAATAAACGTAATTTTCTTCAAGAAACTAACTGTAATGGATAGAGAAAAACTTGGCCTACCTGACAAGTTTAATTCCCTCTTTAAATTGAGGTTTTATTCCAGCACTATATCTAATATGATGATTTAAGAAGACAAAATAATTGTCTTTAATCCTTATTTTATTGTAAATGGCCCTAAGAATTATGCCTTTAAGAATAGTCCTGAGTTCATCAAGCTTGTTAAAAGGTGCCCTGTATAATCTTCATCTTGCTTGATGCTACATTTTAAAACTGATTTTAAAAAGTCTATTTGCTGTTATGAGGAGCCAAAAGATTACAGCAGAATTTAACTGCTTTAGATAAATTGCATAAGGCAAGCCATGGTTAAACTATATGTAAATCATGCAGCTGAAGATAAAATCCAAATATGTCTCTTTCTATTGAGGGAAACTGTTCTTGCCTTAGCTTTTTAATTTTGCACAAGATTGAACAACCAATAGTGTTGCTTCACTGGAGCTTCCCAAATCCTTTATCGGTGGCTCAGTTCAGCTGGGCTGCACAGATCAGATTTTCTATCTGTGCTATGCTTCCTTATGAGAGTAGGTCCTACTCAACATAATGAGACTTCCTTCTGTATAAATATTCATATATAAACTGCACAGCACATGAGTTAATCCATCATCTCCAAAACAACTCATTACTTTAGAAGTTCAGGCAAATAAAAAGGAAACTCTTAGTGACACAAAATGGTTGACTCATATTTTGTAAGGTTGAATCAGCATGCCCATTGTTTTAAAATAATGTATATAATTGTGTCTCTATTCTACCTCCTCCTCTTTTTCACCTTTCCCCTGTGGACAGCCTTAATTACAGCTTCTGCTGTTGGTATTCTGGAAATCAACAGCTGTTTGGAGAATTACTAATGATGCTTAGAAAATCCTATCCCATACCATAAGTAAACACATATACTTCTCAATTAATATTCCAGTTATCTGCATTTAACTTTTCCTAACCTAGAACATTATGCTTTCTTTATTCAGAACTAAACTTTTATTGGTTCACTGGCTTTAGTATTTGATTCCCATTTTGTAGTATTTAAAGTACAATGCTTAAAAACACTGGGTACAGGAATAATACTTGAATATTTAACACCTTTTTTTGGAGGATATAATAACATCATCTTTCGGCTGTGGCAAGGAAGACATTTGCCCAGGTTCGCCTGGTGCACCAGCTGCGGCCCTATTTGGACCGGGAGTCTCTTCTCACAGTCACTCATGCCCTTATCACCTCGAGGCTCGACTACTGCAATGCTCTGTACATGGGGCTACCTTTGAAAAATGTTCGGAGACTTCAGGTAATGCAGAATGCAGCCGCGCGAGCAGTATTGGGCCTACCCAGAAATGCCCACATTTCAACATCACTCCGCGAGCTGCATTGGCTGCCAATTGGTCTCTGAATGCAATTCAAAGTGTTGGTTATGACCTATAAAGCCCTACATGGCATTGGACCAGGTTACTTACGGGACCATCTGCTGCTGCATGAAACCCAGCGACCGGTTAGGGCCCACAGGGTCGGCCTTCTCCAGGTCCCGTCAGCCAGACAGTGTCGCCTAGGGGAAGAGCCTTCTCTGTTGCGGCCCCGGCCCTCTGGAATCAACTCCCCCCAGAGGTCCGTATTGCCCCCACCCTCTCCGCCTTTCGCAAATTGTTGAAGACACATCTTTGCCGACAGGCCTGGGGCAGTTAACACCTTGTCCCAGCCAGTGTATGTTTGTTGTAAGTTTGTTTTCGGATGATTGGTTTTTAATCTAGGGGTTTTATAAATGTATTTAATGTCAGATTTCTATATGTTATTATCTATGTTGTAAGCCGCCCTGAGTTTTTGGAATAGGGCAGCATAGAAATCGAATTAAATAAATAATAAAAAAGAGGAATTCTCAAAGTGGGGAAACAGGAGCTATACATATAGAGATATTCCAGAGATAAACTAAGAATAAGAAATAAATTAAAAAGATGAACAAATCTATACCTGCAGTGTGAAATGACACATTACAGAAATAGGAAAACTTGAATGTGTAATCTTCTATTCCAAGGTGGGAATGCATGTGCCTTTCTATTTGCTTCTTTCTTGCTCCTCCAAACAGGTCACAAATTAGCATTTTGATGGATGCAGAACAAGTGGAAAATTCAAAGAGGGCAATTGTGCATTCATTGAAAAGTTATACTCTGTTATCCTTCATATGATGCCCCTCATATTCTTTCACTTTTGAACATCTCTTATAAGTAGGATATGAATCATTGCCACACAGTGTATCCCCTTTGGATGACTTTGGGTACCTTTTACTGCATGCACCATTTTTTCAAAAGAGAACATCTGCTGCAATATGGACCATTTATCATGTGCTTCAATACTAATTTATGCTGCTCTGGGTCTTCATTTGGATCTGGTATTTCAGCTTGCACAATGTATCATAATCTTGTGGTCTTGGCTTGGATGTTTCATAAACCACAGCAGAGAGTCCTGATCCTACTTTCAATATTGTGTATTTAACATATAAGCAATACACCTACCAAAGAGAACATGTGTTCCAGTGAAGTACTTCCTGAGCAGCTTTCTCTTCAAGATGAATACTCTTATGAATAAAAAGGTAAAAAAAAGATTGTGATTAAATTTGGTCAATCATTTGGTTACTGATTCAAAAAAAGATGATGTCATAGTTCTGGCCAGTTTAGATTGTATGTCAATGTAATGAAAAATGAATCATTGCCATACTTCCATACATGCATCAAGGCATCTTGGCATCATTCCATTATATATCTTGGTCCACTAGCAGATGTTGAAGAGAGGATGATGCAGTTTCTAATAATTCTAAAATAAATATTATTCAATGCATCAGTCAGACCTCTGTTGTTGATCTTGAGGTTGTTTGATTCATTCGGATGTAACTCACCTCTTGCTTTCAATCTTAGCAGCAATGTCAACCACGTGTTGTTGGAATAGACCTTTTCTTAGAAAGTTATTAAATTTATCCTCATGGTTCATGATTTGATATGCATAGTAACACATTGCCATTAGTTTCTTGTTTTTCATTATTTGGAATTGATGATGCCACCCATCATTTCCAAGAAAAAAGAAAAGTATATATTGAAAGCTGTCATAGGAGCAATGGATTCAGAAATTATTTGCAACCACTTCTTCATTCTTTCAACATAATTTGCCATGATGTTGGTTCGGTTTAGGTATTGTTTGGCATAATAACAAGTTTGTTGGCAATTTGTGCATTAAATCTTCTCTCATGTTTGAATGCTGGATTCTGATCATGATCAGTGACAATTGCATGTCTAATATTTATTCTTTGCAAGTTCAAGGGATACATACTAGATTCTCTTTATCACTATTACTTGTACGTACACTGACAGCTTATGCACCAGAGACAAATTCCTTGTGTGTCCAACCACATTTGGACCATAAAGAATTCTAATTCTAATAATTCAACAATATCACATTGAATTCCATCATTGTGGAGTATACTCATTCTCAATTCTATGCTGTCTTGAAAATTTGTGAAGTATATTTGAATAAATTTGACTTGTTTCTTGTGGTCTGGCATTAAATGTTCAATGATGGATTTGGACTTCAATAATCACAGAAGGATTCCATCCATTCTTCATTGGAATGACTTATTTGACACCAAAAGATGTCTTTTGGAACAAGCAGTTTAATGTTCTTCTTGAACTCATTTGCAATATGTTCATCATTGCTATATAAATTGAGGAGTTCATTAGGTAGAAATTGCAAATTGCTTTCCTAGCAACAGAAATTGGAGATTTCTCCAGGGAATAGACACTCGGGATAATGAGGCCAAACTTTGATCATGGCACCAACATCAGCAGTAATATTATGAGGGAAATTCAGAAATAAACCTCCATTTGAGCACGTGCAAGAAATAGACAGGGATAGCGACGCCCGTCCTATGGCACTGTGCACAGTAGTTCAGTAGGCAGTGAGGAGTGGAAGGAAGAGGTTGTGTTGCAGTTGACTCATCTGCTAGATCAAATAAAATGAACCCTGCCATAGAAAACCCCGCCAAATATGAAGTGTGTGCAGTAATACAATTCCTGTGTGTGAAAAAACTTTCAGCACTGTGATTCATCGCAAACTATGTAATGTTTATGGACCAAACATGATAAGTGAAGGTGTTGTACGTCAGTGGTGTTGCATGTTTAAAAATGGAGAAACTGACATGCACAATGAGACAAGAAATGTCTGCCCATCTGCAGTCAGCGATGAACTTGTGCAGGAAATTGATAAAAAGGTCCATGAAGTCCATTGGTTCTCGATATCTACAAGTATCAGGCCATGCTGACTTCTAGTATGGTGTTGATTCGTGATAATGCTCGCCTGCACACCGCTAGACACACCAAAGAACTTTTGAAGCAGTTCCGTTGGGGTGTTTTTGGTCACCCCCTCATAGCCCAGATTTGGCGCCAAGTGACTACCACCTCTTCAGGCACATGAAACAGTGGCTTGCATTGCACTGTTTCAATGATGACAATGCATTTCACAATGCTGTTACAGGGTGGCTTCATTCCCAAGCATGAGATGTTTTTGCAGAAGGAATTTCAAACCTTGTAAGACATTATGACAAGTGCCTTAATTTGAATAGTGATTATGTTGAAAAGTAATCTAACATTGTAGTTTTCTAATGTATATAATAAAAGTTCTGTACATGCTAATGTCTGTCATTGATAAATGGAGGTTTATTTCCAAATTGCCCTTGTACATCATGTCAGCTGTCCATTTTGCTTCACTCTTTCTGTGTTGAGGTCTTGTTGAAGATGGGTATTGTCAATCTGGGAAATTCTTGAAGTAATTAGCGTTCAACACATATTTGTGACCTGGTTTTTCCTTTTCTCCTCTATATTTTCTTGTCTCACCATTCTGTATCTTTCCTTTTTATTCTGGAGATATGTAATTTTCTTTTTCTTCATCTTCATCTTTCCTTGACATTCCCAACTATTTTTGATGTCATCTCTTGACCACGATGTTCCGTTATCTTTTTCCAAATGGCATAATTATGCTGATGATATTTTGTTTTATTGTTTTATTTTATTATTTTACCATTGTTGTATATTGCCTTGTTCAACTTAAAACTGTTTAGAATCCCTGCTGGCTTCTCCACTGAATTGTAGAAAGCTGTCAGGGACATTTTAAAAATAGGATCACATGACTTCTTGAGAGCTAGGGTACTGGTCTACCAAATATCTGGCATCTGAAGGAGGAGCTGGTCTGCATTCTATTTCAGAATAGAAAATAGTTTAAAAATGAAACAGGATAAGCAAGAACTAAGATATAGTGGCTAATGTATTTGGCTGGTCCCAGAGATATACAGTTTCTACTCCATTTGCAGTTATAGCAACTTACTTGGTGATTTTCAGTTCAATCTATCTCAAAGTATTTGATGCATTATTTCATCCAGGTAAAAGTCATGACAAGAGATTTAGTTGTATATAGATAGATTAATGCTAAGAAATGTATTATGCTTTCAGCATTAACATTTATTAGATCCTTTTAATAGCAATGACATATCCTTTTAAAGCAAGTGATCAGTGCAGATTAATCATCACTAAACTTATCAAACCAGCTGTTCAACCAGGCATGTGCAAAAGATGGTTTCTAAATAAAGAGTGTAAATATAATAGATTAGATGTATAGACCCAGAGGCTGTTCTATGTTTGGGAATTGTCCATTCCCTCTTCAATGCACTTAAAAGGAATAAACAGCTTGGGACTTAGCAACAGAAGCAGGAAGCACTGTTTAATCTTTTTGCTTTACATTATTTATGCAGTTAAAATTCATTTTTTCCTGTTTTCTCATATCAAGTGTAAAAGATAGGGAACTCCCAAAGGCAAGCAAACTTGTTTTTAACACAAAATGAACTGGAAAGGAGTGAGTTAAGCATAGTCTCTTCTGAAATTTTGCATTGAAAAATAAAATTGTCTGGACATTGTGCAACTGGACATCACATACAGTTTGAACCTAATTTAGCCAAATTACTTCTGCAGCACTCTCCCCAGCTCTTAGCCAAACAAAATGAGGAAAGATAAATTATTTACTGTAGAACCAAATCTTGTGGACTCTCCAGACAAAATCTGTGCATTTAACCCTTATCCATGTTTTCAGTTTTGCTTTACTCACATTCACCACTTCCAGTTATCTATTCTGACATTCCATGTGCTCTTCAGCTCAGTAAAGAGATTTGTTAGTTTGATTTTCACTGGTATTTGGTTTCATCTTATCCCTGATTCTTTCTGTTCTTGGACAATCCTGGCCCTTTTACTACCAGCAGCTACCCAGGATGTAATCAAAGCGTGTGCAAATTTTGATTGCATACCCAAAGTTAAAAGTCTGCACTTTTGAAAATTTGGGGAATTACATTCCCAAAGACTATGAAAGATATGAGGTCAAAGAATCTAGCGTTAGAAAATTGCTAGACCCATTCTATTTTTGGCTAAGATTGAAAACAAATAATGATATAATAACTGCATAATTAAAATGGATGTCTGTCATGTAAGTTTGAAAGTGGTTTGAGGTTGCCTTCTTCCTTGTGCTGAATGAGAGTGAGTGGTTCAAAGTCACCCAGTGGGTTTGTGTCTAAAGTGGAACTAGAATTCAAGGACTCCTGATTTCAATCCTGGTACCTTAACCACTCTACTAAACTGGCTTTTTCAATCATGATTAATTGATTATGTGCTATTAAATCATTTTCTTCTTTTAGCCATTTTCTTTTCTTCTTGGGAGACAGAAGGAAGAATGACAGAGTAGGTAGCAGTCAGATAAGCAGCAGCTTAGCCTTGGGAAGGAAAAAAGGTATGGCAAATATCTCAGAAGGTTCTCTCCCTAAATTTCTTGTAGAGGCTGGAGAGAGGAGAGCTATATTTGCAAACTTGTGAGATCCTGGAACATATACTTAGCATACACTCTTGACATTTTTAGCTCATATCTCCCAAGAACACCACCTCAAATTTAGCAGGATTTGGAGAAGGGACCCTCAACCATATATTAGAATAAAAGAAATGGCATTTTGTCTTGTTTCTCACTGTTCTCTGGCTATGCACAAAGTCTCTTTTAAGACAACCTAAAGTATTTGGGTAACACCCACTTCTTTTGAAGGTTAGGATCTCTGGAAACAGAAATTGCAGATGAGAAGAAATACAAGCTTGTTTCTGTGAATCGAGATGGCCTGAGGTAAAAGATCCTTTGAGGAGAACTGCTGAGAAAAACAAGGTTCAAGGAGTTATTAAAATCTTTGTGTTAATGTTATAAGTATACAGAGTACTGTTAATTGTCGTTTACGGTACAGTTATTATATTTCTCAGTATTTTATACTATTTAAATTATTTAACATATTTTTATAAACATAAAAGCGGCACAGTTCTCCCAGAGTCCAGAAGACTTGAGAGAGTAGGTTTATTCCATGAGGAATAGTATGGTTTAGGTCCTCATTTAAATTTTTTATATTATTTTTTTCAGGAAAGTCCTCAGTTTGCAAAGCATAGAAAGCAACAAAAACAAAAAGAGAAGGGGAAGCAACATGTTTACAAACAAAGGAACAATGGAAAGATAAACCTGTAAAATTATAAAATACCTTGTGGCAACAGGAAGTGAATGTGAGTTATTTTTAGTTCAAATTTTTTTTGTATAAATTAATTAAATTAATGTCAGAAAAGAAATGAAACTAATGGTTTGCTTTTAGCTCTTTTCATCTACTAATGTCACAACATATTTTAACAATAATCTTTACAACATAAATAACAACAACAAAAGATTGAAATGGGTTTCTCCTCATCTCCTACAATCTTGATTGGAATTAATAAACGAATGTCATCATTTTATTATTTTATTTTAATAATACTCTTAAAGAAATTATGATTATGATCAAAAATCAAACCTGGGATATCAGAGAACATACTGAGGAAGGGGAATTAAATGTAGTCACAGGGACCAATTTGTTGGTCTAACCTTGGTAACTCTACAATACCATGCAGCTACTACCGTAAGTTATTTAAAACTTTTAAGAACAGATCAGACATTCAGATTTGTCTGAAGTGGTATAGGGCTTCCTGTCTGAGCAGAAGGTTTGACTAGAAGACATCCTGGGTCCCTTGTAGCTCTGTTATTCTGTTAAAAACAAAAGCTAATTTGGTATCATAATTTGGCTTATGATACCAGGCTAGAGATCCAGAAAGTGGGAGTTCTCCTTCTGCCTTTGGCACAAATCCAGCTGAGTGACTTTGGGCCAGTCATTTTCTTTCAGCCCTAGGAAAGAAGCAACCATAATCAATTCAAAAAGTACTGGCAAGAAAATTGTGTGGGGTCTTCCAGGTTATTGCACAGCACAAAACAAATAAGAAAGTTAAAACATGTATACATACGCACACACAAAGATACATGCCCCCTTGCTGTTTAACATATTCAATCTAAGCTCAGAGGCTAAATGAATGTAGAAGACATTTTTCTTAATAAATGTTCTCTGCCAGTTCAGAATATAAAAATGGTGGAATGCCTTCCATAGAGTACTGCCTACCTCAGTAGTAAGTAGACTTTAACAAATCAGTCTTATTAACACTGATATGTCTTGCCTAACTGAAATAATTCCAAGATTTATTGATTTATGAAGACAGGATTACATGTGCAGTCTAAAACTTCATTTCCCTTTTTTTTTTTCTTTTGCTGCTATGTGAACCATTTCCTTTAGTTAAAATCCAAATGATGCATCACCAAACTACAGCCTGGTTTTTTTTTCAGCCAGTTTATAACATTAGCTATGCTAAATTTATGATCCATCCCTATTTAACATGTTTTAAAAGTGAGAAATGTCATTTCTGGAAAAAGGACTTCAAACAGAGAGGCTTGAATATGGTGTCTGAATTCATCAGCAGCTCAAAAGGAGACAAATGCACAGAATTCTGGAATTTGTGAGTTGACTCCATTTGTCTATCATTTCTACTTAGACTATAAAAGTTTCTCTCTTGCTATGCCACAATCATATCTGCACTGCACAGCATTATATAGACTCTGTTGGCCACTCTTAAGAAATATAGATTTTTAAGGGAAGACAAGAGAAAATCAACTCCAGAATTATCACATAGGGAAGAAAAGAATGCCCTGTAAAATATACTGTGAAATCAGAGTTACTTTTTAAGTACAATCCTCTTACTGCAAAATCTTTTTTTTTAATCATAAACTCTTAACTCCTTTTTGCAAAATGTCAGAAGCCAGGTGCTTCATGGCTAAAACTGTAAAATTTACCGCACCTCTCATCATCCCTGGAACATAACTTTTTTTCCAGTTCTGTGGAAAAAAATCAAAGATTTCGGCAACCAAAATAGGAACAGAAATGGAGGAGATGAACTCTTTAATCAAGCTGATTGTACACAAGCAAAAAAGAAGAAAATGATTTAAATTCAGTGGCTCAAACTTAGGCTATTTATACATTTAGGAATAAAGAATCTTCTTGATTAAACTTTAATATTATTCTGAGTTTCCATGACTGAAACTCTTAAGACATTGGATTTCTTAAGTTTATGTCCATTCTTCCAGCTAAGCAAAGAAATCAAGTATATTTAGGGAAGTTGTTATTGTTATTGTCGTTATTGTTCTTAAGGTCTGTCCTTCTTGATTACAGAGAACACTTGTTTTACATTGCATTCATTTCTGTTCATGTAGCAAAGTTATCAAAGTACAATGTCTCAAGGGATTTTATTTTTCAGACAGCTTATCACAAAACCTGATGCTAATCATGGCAGAGGAGTGACTGGCCTTAGGTCACCTAGCCAGCTTCCATCTCTAAGGGAGAATTAGATTTTGCCTCTTCCTGTTCCTAGTCCAGCATTTTAACTGGCTTTCCACTTTACACAAAAATATTAAGAGTTGATATATTATATACATTTGGTCAACTTTACATAAAATTCTTGCAAGTATCTGCTTTTATTTTATGTTAATGCTATTAATTGTGTTTATTGGTTTACATTAATCCTAAAATGTCTGTCGTTTACATTTTGCCAAAAAAAAAGAGTTTTTCTATATGTATTCCGACTAACATAATTTTGAAAAATTCCCAGAATGGGTGGGGCAAGAGTACATAAATCTATTTTAGCATGTACAACCTAGAGAAAAAAATCATACTATTTATTTGGAAATTTCAGGGCTAATGCATTTTCTTGACCATCTGAAATGTGGCAAAGCAATAGGGAAGTGGTTGATCATCTCTTTGTCAGTGTATCTCTTTCTGTCTTCAATTTTTATATGAATATAACTGTATTTATTAAGAACTCATTCTCACAATTGCCTATTGATTATTCATCAGGAAAGGAAGAGAAAATCACCTAACTGGCTATGTGCCTTTTTAATCCTCTTTACAGGTTCACTGAGCGTGTGAAGCTGCTTGTAACTAGACTCCAAATAAAAGTTAAGATTTTATTTTATTTAAAAAGGGGAACATCCATTTTTTTAAATAAGTAGTCATATTCATCTCTTAACAAACTTATAACTCTTAGCACCAATTTTGAAATCTTCACACCTGTGAAGTCTCTGTGGGTATGACATCATTCTTAGAGATTTTACTTCTTTCACACTAAAATCGGAAATTATTGTGTGATGTGGGCATTTTCTAAGGAAATGATATCTTTTACAATTACAAAATATTTTCTTCCATTTGAGATGGTTAAATTACACAAAACAGGGCCACAGAGTTATCGTACGGATTAACTATATTTTAGAATATTTTATCATCATAACAGTTATCGCAACAACTTCCTTTTGTGGGTTATACTTTCATACAAAATATAGCAGAAAATGACAGGATCAGTGTGTATTATTATTAACTCTATAACTTATTTCTAATCACAATTATAGCTCTGACTAAACCTTTGTGGATATGTGCTAATTACATTTTTTCATAATTAGATCTCTTGATATACATTTCAAACCTGGGACAGAATGTAAACTAAGAAAGAAAAAAATATAGGCAGCAAAGAAAAACTTGGTGGAGTAAAGTATAATTTTTGTCATAAACTAGCTGAGGGAATCTAATACTGAACACAGTATTAAATGCTTCACATCACTCTAACATTTGTACCTGTCAGTGTTTATTAGTGGGATTGACAGATTTATTTGATTTTTCACTACCAGAAGAATGGAGCTAATTATCAGAAAATGAATCAGATTTGCAATAATTGCAATGTTTCCCCCCTTAATCACCAGAAAACCACTCCTATTTACCTCATTCAAAAATGCTAGGAATAAAAATACTAGCGCGTATTATTTTTGCAATATCTGGCATTTGGACAGCAAATGGAAAAATCACATGTATTTTGAATATTTTATTCTTTTTTTCCATAATATAGTGCTGCAACTATGGGTGAAAGTTACTTCCTGTTTTTATAATTTCATTTTCATTTGCTTTCTTTTCATCTAATTTTACATAAAGGGCTATACCCACAGATAGAGGAGGCATATTACTAGAGTCCATCCATATAAATGCATCAAATATCAAGTGTGGGAAATTTCTGCCATAGGATTTCATGTTTCTGTAGGGGTTATGAACTTTGCTCCCTCAATAGGCAAAGCAGAACTGAGACCCTCTGTCAATTGTGCCGCATCATTAAAAGTTGGAACTTAGTTTCAATTGCTTAGTCAGCTGCTTATTCGATACATTCAAGACTGTGCATTAGACTTAACATGCATTTATGGACAACATGCTTAGTTCCAAACTGAAAGAAAAGAATTAGAATAAGCACTTTTAAAAATGGAAAATACTATTATAATCTTGGAAGCAGAAAATGCAGTTTATGGTGGGTGAAATAAGAGTAACTAAATGATGCTGCACAAGTGCTTTTACTACTTTAATGAAAAGGGAAATGGCTGGAGAGTTGCAGTTCAAAGGCAAAGGTGATGACAGCAGCAGCAGCAAAGCCATTTACATAGGGTATATAAAGTAAGATCCTATTTCCTATTGTACAAATACAAGGTATTAGATTCTTATATCTGTAGTTCATATTCATTATTGATTGGTCTTTTTATTCCATATCTCCTCAAGCCGCATAGATGATGTTCCCTCCTCATTGTATTCTTTCAATGATATTTTGAAGATAGTTATTTGAGGGAAAATGAGAAGTAAACTCCACTGCTTTCTGGATTGAAGCTTTGAATCTTAGTCTTGCAGCCTAATAGAAGTATCTAATCATCTGTCCATGACACAAAGCTTGGAATTCTTAGAAAGTAGAGACATTTATACTGGTGTAAGCTTTCATGCCATTTTCTGCTTGACAGTGTTGGGTATCAGGGTTTAGTGTACATGATATATGGACTGGCATCTTCAGAGTCAAGGTCTGGATACCTGGATATAAAGACAGGAATCCAGTCAATCCCTGCTCAGTTGCTTGTAGTCTGAGTAGCAGAGCATCTTGCCTCTGAAGATGCCAATCAGAGTTGTGGCAAAATGTCAGGAAATTTGTTGTCGGGACCATGGTCACTAAACCCTGAAGACAATACTGTCCAATAGGCACATTCATTTAAGAAAGGCTTTGAATTCTTAGAACACAGATGTACATGAAATTAATGTGTAGCTATCACATGAAAACTGCATGTGTCAATTATATCAGCATGTTATACGTATATTGTAAAATGCAGTCATGATGATGATGATGATGATGATAGCAATAACAACAAACATAATATATTCTTAAGGTTTGGTCTTCAACTCTGTGTTCTTAGCTATTATCTACATTGCCTGCTAGATATTTTTTTCTCTGTCTGTATTGGTCATGTAGTACTTTGCCTTGCCATGTCTATTTTTTATTCTTCATTCAGTACAAAACCAGAATTGAGAAGACAGCAACAGACAGACCCCCTCCCTAGTTAGCTGCTGCAAGAAGAGTGCATAGACTGACTACAAACAATGACATGACAAAGTAGCAACCATGGTGTAATGGAATGTCTGCAAAAAACACCACTTGTTTGCAAGCTAGAACTGATGGGACTCAAAATAGACAAAGTAATAGAAAATGAAGAAGCTAAAGTGCTTTGGGACTTTAGCATTCAAACAGAAAAGCACCAGCCACATAACACCCTAGACTTAAAAATTGTTGATGAAAAAGAAAAAAAAGGCTGGGTAGTGGAGGTTGCAGTTACCTGTAATAACACCATCAAACAACATCTGCCTATCTCAGGCCTTTGGGAAGTACTCAATGAGTAGATAAAAATACCACTTCTAATCTAAACATGTGGTTGACTGTGTGACCAACCATAATAATTTATTGAATTTACATATCACTAACTCTCAACAAATGCTAATACAGGTGTTTGATAGGAATTGTGGAGATATTCATTAGGTTCTAGCAATCTATTTTTCAGTTAGCTTGTATGACCAACTGAACCTTTCTTGATTCAGAGATATAATATATTCAATTTTGTTAAGAAGAATTTCATTGTATTTAGGAATATCTTTTACAACACAAAGATGCTTCCAGATCTAGATGCAGATTTATGATCTTTGGCTGGTAGGATTACCCTGTGTCCAATTTAAAACATGTTATCTGCACTGTCAGTCAAGTTTGCTATTATCATCTAACTAAATTCCATTGGCAGCAATGTAGTCTGTTTTTTTCCTGTCTATTGCATAAATCCCTAACTAGCTAGAATCAGCCATGTGAATAAGTAGAAAATAGAAAAAAAATAACTAGCGGATTAAAAAAGTACCAGTAGAAATAAATGGCTATAGCAGCGAACAAAACTGGAAAATATCATATTTAAATGATTAAAAAGTTATGGGAAAAATATATTCTCCAAGCACTACTTTGTGCTTGAAAACTGAAATAGAAGAATATTTTATTTTAGTCCAAATGCATATTTATGCATAATGCAATCCAACTATTTTCACTTTGAGATACTGTTTTTGTTTTGTTTTGTTTATAGCTAGCTATATTGTTATATGGGGAATTCTTTATTTTAGAAGAAAAATGGCAGCTAGGGCAAAGCAATAATAGAAGCATATGTACAGAACTAACCAAGGGAAATAAGGATATTTCTAAAGGAGGGATGGAATCCCAAGCACTAATATAGTTCAAGCCAATTAGAAAAACAGTTCTAGTTTAAGTTCTAGTCTTAATCACAATTACTGCTAATCAAATGATTGGTTCATTTCCCCAACTACAGGATGAAACCAGTTTCATGGAGAAGATAAAGACATCTCAATAACAGAAAGCATTTATTTTTATTCAAAAATCACTTTCTGGACCATCATGGATGGCTTTAAAACCATAACAGCTTCTCCAGTTTATCTCTTTTGGGACTTCCATAGCATTAGACACCTCAGACTCTCAGTATGCAGAATAGTCCAGCTTAATGTATTATTTTTGTTGCTCTTTTTTGCCTCTCCTTCCACTTGTGGCTCTGTGGGTCATATGAGGGATGCTTGAGAAAATTAGTATTATGAACCTTTCTGTCGGGCACTACAGCAAGTATCCAACTCTACAGCATTCAAGGTCATGTGTTGCTTGTGACTGAGCTACCATGTAGGTTTTACTCTTTGCTATATATTTTGATATAGTTTTTCACCCAAAAAATCCTGCTATGCAGATTTTTTTTCTTCACATTTTACTACCAATGGTATACAAAAGCAATAGCAAGGCCACTGCAACCATGAAAAAAGTAATATGCAATAAAAATTGATATATCACAAAAACAATTAGGATTCTACAAAGTTGTGTGCTCTAGAAGCCCACTCACACTTGAGATCCAATTAGTAGAAAGAGGAAGTGACAACTAACAACTACCATATTATTAATCAATTATCAGGAATTGATTGATCAGATCAATTTCAATTGCTCTAATTAGTCTTCACAAAAATGATTGGATAGTGTGACATGGAAGGGAATGAATTTTGGATATGAATGAGGCAATTACATTCCCTGTGCATTCTGGGTAATTTATTTCAATTATACTCTTTATCCCCATTGAAAATGTGACACATTGCTTTATTTCTTCCAATAGCCAGAGAGTAAGTGGAGTCCAAGGAAGATTATTCAAAAACTGTAAATGGCAAGACAAAAAAAGTGTGTGTGTGTGTGTGTGTGTGTGTGTGTGTGTGTGTGTGAGAGAGAGAGAGAGAGAGAGAGAGAGAGAGAGAGATGCCATCAGGTAGGAGATATAGAAGCATAGCCAGGTGCACCAACAGGCTGAAGAACAGTTTCTACCCATGGGCTGTTAGACACCTGAATGGAAAAACTCCATGTATGATAGAATTGCGGGGCCAGCGCATTGTGCAATAAGTTCACATGGTGCAATAAGATTGTGTTTTTGTTGTCATTGTGAGTTGTGATGGGGGGTGCATGAAGGGAGGCTCAGCCAATCTCATTGTACACATGTTGTACTTTGACTAAAAAGGAATTTGAATTTGAATTTGAATTCATATAGACAGAAAGAGAGAGAGGATTAATGATTATAACTCTGAAGCAGAAGTACCAAGGTGGTACATAAAACAACCCAGCACAAACAGTATGGAAGGCTCCCAAACAGAGTTTTCTGTAGATATGTTGTACTACAGCAGAGGTCCCCAACCTTTTGGACACCAGGGACCAGTTCCATGGAGAGAGGTTTTTCTGCGGACCGGAGGGTGCGTGGTTTGGTGTGCTACCGGTACCTGCATCCCATGGATGGAGCTTTGCTTATTTGTGCAGACTGGTTGCTGGCATGCTGTGGCCCAGGACCGGTCCATGGACCTGGGGCTGGGGACCCCTATACTATAGATAAGTTCATCACCAATCAGTATTTTGAGGACTATACTGTTTTACAGCCCAACACATTAGAAGGATGCTAGGTTGGAGAAATTTCTGGGTATTAATCAAGATATGGCCTTAAACCTACCAGGAAGTAATTTGAAGCAGGACGATCTGTATGGTGGACTGAGCAATGTCAAGCAGGCCTGTATTAATTGAACATAAGCCATTTTTCAATAATTGAGTCATTTTTCTGTAGAGATATGAAGCTCAATCAGGATGTATCTTATTATGAGTGTGCCTGACATGTTCTGCAAACTCTGATCTCCTCAGTAAAGCTTAATTGACAGGTTGCTTGAGGGAAATTGTTTGTTGGAACATCTCTGTCAAGTGCCAGAAGAGATTTTAATGTTCTGGGAGGGGGGAGATGATAAACCAGCAGATGTTCAATGTAAGGTACAGGTAAGAGCAAAAGGGATGCTTTTTCATTTTGGTATAGAAGTAGCAGGTATATCTTTTTATTTTATTAACCTTTCTCTTTTTTACTGTTTGGAAAGTATTTGCCAGTTTTTGAAGTGAAGTTCATTTCTCAGCTATCTCCTAAGAAACCATGCCTAGAGATCTTGTGAGCAGCAATTTCCTATTGCTATATTGCTATAACACCAGATTGTAGTCTCTACATTTTTCATGCTACATGAAGAAACAGATGAAGCAAAAATAAAGGGATTTTATGCACACACAGACATACCCTTGAGGCTAGGAGAAAATTAACATCATAAGTACAGATATCGGATAGATTTTGCCTTATATTACTAGAGTTGAATTATTCAGTGCTTCCCATTAGCAAAATGATAACATGACAATTTTATATTTAGACTTCCTTGTATATTGCATCAGCACCTTATTTCCAAAATAGTTTTTAGTGCACCTGACAAGAAATATCTAATTACAGTTACTGTTTACTTGAACATCCCAGTATCTTTTTCTATACATTTTTTTAAAAGTAGGATTTTTTAAAGAAAGCTACTGTCTCAAAAAAGGAAACAAAATTATTATTCATTGAATTTTGCCCTACTATTCAAGTCATAATCGTCTATGTAACATTAATTGCAATCAGCTAACTTAGATTTATATTTTATTTTCTTCATTATTACATCATTTTTATCTGGAAGACTGATCTGTCCTGATTAGACAGTGTATGTGTATATTCATATGTCTCTTTAAAATCATTATATAGTTTTCTTAGGCTGTTGGAAATTTCATTTTTTTAAAAAAAATACTATTATAACTTTTTGAAAAAATTATATGATTACATTCATTGCTATAAATGTAATCTTTATTTTGGAAGAGCAGCTTAATTTTTGATAGTTCACATTTTTGTAAAAAAAACAAAAACCATACAGCTTGCATCATTGTAGTTCAGTATATAGTTGACCTTTTCAGATACAGATGCTACACCAGCATTCACCAGTACAATTTCATGTGCCTCCATATCTGAAAATAATCACATTCAAAATTACAATTAAGAATCATTGTACTATACTATACTCAGTTGGCTGCTTGTAATATTTTTTGCTGAAATACAAAATAAAACATTACATTCCTTATATTTTCATCTCCAGACCAGATCAAACACAATTTAAACAAACAAATTTGGGAACAAAATCTCTGTTCCAAATTCAGGTGATCCTAAACAGTAATGTCATTCTCCATGATTTGTAATATAGATATAGACTGGACCTCTTTATCTATTGACATATGAAAGATACACCTAGGTGTTTGTGTGTGTATGTAGGTGTACGCTTAGCCAGCTGTGGCAATTTGTGTCCAACTTAGCAAACTTTGTATTATAAATTCATCCACACATGCACTCAGAAGAATTTAGAAGGTGCTGAGGACTGTAGCATTGTAAACTATTCTCCCATGAGCACCACAATCTAACACTTTTTGGGGGGGAGTGGGGGGAAATGTTAGAAATTTTTCACATTAAATTATTCTTAGCAAAGAGTAAACAGTCTGAATTTTGAAATTTGCAATAAATATAAGCGTTCCCTGATGCTATTTGCTTGAGACTTTGCTTTACTTACAATATCACTTGCAAATCAAGTCACCACATACAAGATGAGATGTGTTACCTAGTCATCTCCAAGTGCTATTGCTAACTCCATGCTTATTGGGAAAATAAAAAAATATGGCAAACCCACCCATCCATTCCGATATTGAATAACATCTAAAGTCCTTGGATGGTTTTGTACAATTATCAGCCTACTGTAGTGATACATTTTTTGACATTTCTAGGAATTCTATAGACATAGATTTCTATGTCTCTCTTTCTCTGAAACTCTCTTAATAATTATTCAGTAAAATGTTTTTAACATTCCATCCTGCTTTGAGCTTATTATATTTAGATCTGAAACAACCCATTGGCTACCAGGTAGCTAGTTTCAAGAAAGAGCTTATTTCAAGGAAATCCTAGTCTTCCTTGAAATTAGGTGTCCATTTGCATTGGCATTGTAGACATTTTAATTGAAAAGGAGATGAAAAATGTTGAGGGATCTCCTTCAGCTAGGCACTGATAAATCTAGGTCATCACTATCCTTCCCCCAGACACACACACACTCCTCATGTAGAAGTCAAAGGAAGCAAAGCTCTATCTGGAAAATGACTGAACTGTCTACTTATTTAGACTTCACAGGCAAAACAAATCCTAGAAAACCTGGTAAGATGTAGTTCCAGATGCCACATTAAACTTTATCCATGAAGAAACAAAACATTGGTGGATCTGAATGACTTGGAAAGCCTTGTGCAAATTAATCAGAACAGCCAGATAGAAAATTTACTAAAAGAGAGTTATCTATTCTAAACAAAACCACTGGCCAAGATTCCATCAATGCAATAAGAGAGAAGTTGTGATACATCATCTCTCTTAACATCATAACACAAGCTTGGATTTGAGCTCATTTCTCATCTTTCTCTATTGGCATGCAAAAAGTCATTTCCTGGAACTCTTAATAAATCAGCCAACAGAAGTCACTCAGTAACAATTGTAATCACCCTGCATCATTTCTTGTTGCCATTAGACAATTAAGTACTTAATGGAATGGCCCCCATGATTTCTGGTAAACTTCTCAAGAGTCTATTGGTATCAATACAGATCCAGTACCTCGGTTGACTTGCTTTTTTCCCCAAAGACATCTTGAATGACACAGAAGTGATATGGCCATGATGAAGAACTAAAAGAAATGTTCTTCACATCAGGATTAGTAAATAAATGCACTGATACAAAGACAAATCCAGAGAGGAGCCACTTATGTGCATTGTATCCAATGTTGTCTTGAACAAATACAGGTTATGAACTTCTGAATTCTTTCCACCTAGCCCCAAGGCATGGAGATTGAAGACATCCAAAATAAGAAAATGAGGGACATCTAAAGCTAGCCCAAAGACCATTTGGAGCAGCTCTGGAAGTTGGGTGGTATACAAATTTACTAAAAAAAATTTAAATCACTAGCAATCCAACCATCAGGGCCTAAATGTCAGACAACCAGGCCAGATGTAGAGATTGACACCAGTTGACTTTTCTTTCCCCATAATATCCACCTTAGCACCTCCATCATTCTCTGGTTACTTTTTCAGTACCTCTAACTTGGGCTAATACTGTATTATCTAGCTCCCCCAGGCTAGCCATCAGCTGTATCATCAATCCCAACCAAGCAATTCTGTAGTTGAGCTTCATTTGAAGTGCCCTTATTTTTCAACCAACCCATTACAACCTACCATGATTCTGGGACTTCAGATATAAGAAACCCCCTAAGCTATCTTTAGCCAAATAATGTGACACTTAGCTCATTGGACAACCTTTTAGTTGACTCTAAGCAACTATGTCTGGATCTGTTATAACCATAATTTATCAAACCAGTCCATTTTTCTTGTGATATAAATATCTTAAAATTACACTCTAAAAACATTTTTACATTATTTTATTATTTTTAGTTTGAACATTGGCTAATAGACCAATCTATAAATTGAAAAAACTCCAAACAATATTAAGATCTGAATATATAGATATAACTGTCCGATAATATGCGAACCAGCCTGAAAATGTGACATAACCAACGTTCAACAATGTATATAAGGGTTTCTTGATTAAATAGAAACATTTTAGAGAAAATTATACTAACAAATTCTTATTCAAAAATTGGCAGATCTTAGCATCATAAAGTTATATTGGTAACCCTTGGGGCAGGAGAGGGGGTCAATGATATCAAAACAGTGGATGCAACAAGGTGAATTGAAGCCCCACTCCTTTTGTGTGTGCATATGTATGCATATATGTGATGTTCTTTAAAAACAAATGGGGTTTTGACTGTTTCATTATGTCTGCAATTTTGACTTTGTTGAGCCCCCTGCAGATATCTTGCCTTTGGGATAGGGTAATCTCACTCTTTGCATTGCAGATATTCATTCAGTCTTGACATTCAAAACCAGTTCAAAATGTAAGGATTCCTGTCTTCTTCTAAGCACCTTCTGGCAGTGTTCCACGACAGCTTGAAACAGAGATGAACATAAGCAACAGGCGCACTGAGACTGGAGACTAGAAATTATATGGATATTAGTGACAGATGGATAGTAGAATCAGGGGATTAGAAAAAGAGTAACCACAGCTGGTAAAGGGAGATAGAAAATGGAGCTAAGAGATAACAGTTTTTAGGATACGTGTGCTGCTGTTTCCTAACCTTCTTTCATTGTGAATGAACTTTTTCAATATGTGAAAACTGAGCAGAACAGAACTTTCATGTTGATCACAGATAATAGTAATGTAGCCATTTACAAATTTTACATTTTTCTCAATGAGAATGGTGAAAACGAAAAGTAGACTTGTAAAAAAAAGGGGGGACCCACTTCCCTGCAATTCTCAAGAACCACCCAAGAATATTCTAATATGAATTAGCATTTGCAAATATAGGACAGAATAAATAGAACCAAAGACTTCACATCACAAGCAATTCATTGCTGGCAATGAGAGCATTAACTGTGTAATAACCTCAGTCACACCTCTCCACCAATTCTGTAATGCTCAAGTGTGCTATAAAAAAATCAGGATAAAGTAAGTTTTCCATATGATTCAATTGTCTTGACATAAAAAGTAGTCATTGATGAGATCCAGTGAAAGCCTCGGCCTTTTTACCTTGGAGATGATCTTGCAATAATTGCTAGTATATCTTTATGAGCTACCAGGATGCACTGAGAATAATGCAGTACAATGACCTGGAACTGAAGGGAAAAGGGGATTTGGAGAACATATGGGCCATAGCCACATGAGCACAAGAACATACACAGTTTCTATCAGAGGTGTCAGCAAACACTGTGCACATGCCCTCTGAATTTTGAACACCCCCCCACTTTTCCTGTGAAATCCCGATTGCTGTAATCCTAATAGAGGAGGGCATGAGATTCTACAGCCTAGCCTCATACTTTATTTAAAAAAAATGTGTGCCACTTGATCTGATGAATGTTCATGAAATATTCATGAAGAAGAATTTCTTGAAAATACAGAGACACAAAGAACTCCTATATTCAACACAGATCTCTTCCATACAACTATTATTTTCACTTCCAAGAGTCTGATGTATTTTCAGATCACCTTTCATTGCAGTCAATTTTAAAATGCTGAAAAGCCCAACTGGAGTTCAATCTACCTGATCAATGGGAGAGTTTTAAAAAAAACAACACTTGGCCTTCTTCTATAATGTGTTTACTTCCTTTAGTGCTTTGAAAATTCATTGTGATAAAGCAGACAAAAAAAGGGAAGGTGGTAAACATTTTTCTTGGCTCAGGATTACATAAAGAAGAAGCTTCATGCAAAGTTCTGCTACATGCTAAATGTTGCAATGGACAATGTAGACACCAGGGAAATGTTCTTCACTGAATAGACCAAGAAACATAATAGAGTTAGGTAATATATAGCCTTCCAGATGTTCTTGAATTTTGCCACAGTCTTAATTGGCATGGCCAATGAAAGAGGATGGCGCAAGTTGCAGTCCAACATCACCTAGAAGATTGTCTACCCTTGGTCTAAAGAGCTCAACAAATTCATCTTAAAATGTATACAATTGCTATCAAACCAAAGTCCATATTAGTTTTACATTCAGGAGAGGACCTTGCTTAGAAACCCATCATTTTACTCAGCAGAAAGAATGGGACAATCCTAAATGTAGCAGGAATGCCTTGCCATATCTTGAAGCAGTTCTTGTTTCATCCCACAAACTATTAATTCCAGAGTCTAAACTATCAGGATACATAGCTGAAAAGATTTACAGCATCATATGGCCCACTTTTACATTATCCTTGAAGAATAGGGATGGTCCATCTATTGCAGGGGTTCTCAACCTTGGCAACTTTAAGACTTGTGGACTTCAACTCCCAGAATTCCTCAGCCAGCTTTGCTGGCTGAGGAATTCTGGGAGTTGAAGTTCACAAGTCTTAAAGTTGCCAAGGTTGAGAACCCCTGATCTATTGTGTATAGCTTATTATTTACATGCATTTGACAGCTCCTGTTTGCCCTTGGAACCCTCAAAGATTTCACTATGGAAATTCATAAACACAATTTTTCAGTTTGGAAATTCTTAGCTTTGAGGGGTAATCCAGATGAAAAACACAACCCAAAGCGCTAATTCTTTCTTAAGGTTACATTAACATAATCTGAAAGAATCCTTTCTCTACTTCTCTCATACTTTTCTGAATACTTGAGAGGATCCCTTCTGAAGTGCTTTCACCAGCCTTCCTCCTCTGAACTTAAATTTTATTTATGAGATCATTGTCCAATCTGTGGCTCTTTCTCCTATCTCCCAGGGTTAAACTCACACTTTATTACAAGAATTGATAGTAACTTCTAGAATAGGTACATTAAATCCTTCCATAAGTTCAATGTACTAACTTTAGTAAATGCCCTCACCCCAAATATACAGAAAAGAGGGGCTGAAAAATCCAGCTCTACCTCCTCCCTGGCACCATCATTTCCACAACAAAATCTCTACCATTCTCATTTCAAAACTAATGCAGGTGTGTCCCTCAGGCACAACACATTTGCCTTCCTCTGTTTCAGAAGGGTTGGATGGAAATAAAGAGTATTTAACAACACTGAAAAGTAGATCAATAATTTCATATCATGTATAATAGTAGAAATCTGAACAATACCATGAAATTTTCACTTTTTTAAAACACAGCTTAAAGTTTATTTGGATACAGTGGTGTATTATTGACTCTGATAATTGGCTTGGTCATAGATACAAAAGCTGTACTTGTTTTTGATTTTGGAAAGGTTTACTATGCTACGTAAGCTGATAATATAGAATTATTGGATTGAAGCGAAAGAGAAACTGGCCATGCAATAAATTTATTGTATGAATCACCCATGTTTACCATTTTAGAATGGATTATGCCTTAATCTTTGATTTTCATCTTAATAAATGTGTGGTAGACCCCTTATTTTAGATTGCAAGACACTGGTTTTTATTTTTCCCAGCTTATAAAAACAGGTTTTAGCCATCCACTTAAAGCATTTATAACACATTCTAATTTTTTTTTCTGGAGATTTGTCACAACATGATATACAGATAAGTAGACCTTAAGTTATGATTACAGTTGGGTCCTGAATTTCTACTGCTAAGCAATGTGATCTTAAAATGCAATAGCACATGACTACATCAGTTAGCAACAGTAATACCACAGTCCCAGTTGACATAATAACCACAGGATTTTCAGATCATTGAGTGGAAAGAGGCAGGAGTCTCAGGCAAGCACATTGTTAAGCAACAGCTGGAGGTAAGAACCACAGGTAGGTAAATAGGGGCTAAAATAAGTAGGCACTGCAGAGGATCAGGTTATTTGAGGGGCTGCCCAGTGATATCTACCAGTCAGGTCCAGGAGGAGAGGCTTGTTGTAAATTCCATCAGCTAGGGTTTGATGGGTTCTGAGAGGAGAGACTTTTCTGCCATAGCCTCCACCCCGTGGAACATAATTCCCCTGAACATAATTTTGATCTTTTGGAAGGTCCTCAAAACATAGTTTTCTCAATGAACTTGGAAATCCCATGTTAGAACGGAGCCTGTTGGATGGTTATTTGTTAGTTAAGTGGTACTCACTCTGTATGCTGGCTGCCATTTTGTTTTCTTGCTTTGTTTTCATTTTTAATTTAAATTGTGGTTTTCTTGTTTTTTGTGGGTTTTATTTTTATGTATTTTGTTTTATTATGTACACCATCCATTTGAGATGGCTGGTTATACAAATATAATAAATAAATAAATAAATATTATCAAGGAAACTTATGAAATATACACATACAAAGCTGTGTGTGAAAATGATGACTTAGAGGCTTCCTAAATTATGGACAGATGGAAAAGGTTACTTGATCAGCATTTGTGCCATTTGCTCATATTCATCCAGGGATACATGTCACAACTAAAAGATGGAATACAAAATGGATTGATCTTTTTCAGAGTCTTCAATAAAACCTGAAGCTTACACAGATCTCTGATTGAATAATATTCCAAAACTTTGTCACCTGAATTATGCCCTAGAAGAAGCTAAACAAGAATTTAGAGAAGGCCTAAATTTTAAGAAGGAATCCAAAAGAAAGAAAGAAAAAGAAAAAAGAAAGAAAGGGGGAAGCTTCATATACGATCCTATTCCAGTTATGAATTCCAGAGTTTTCTGAAATGGCTTGCAAAGTTTGGGAAAGCTACATTTCAAAAAATGAGCTATATATCCTCCACATTGTTTATGGAATGCTTTAGGGAATATTGGAAGGAGTTGGATGGCACAGAGAAGACAAGTGGAGCAGAGGAACTAAGTACTGTGGAGGAGCCAAATGACATTTTCTCTGCATCAATTGTCCTTTCACTTGTGGCCTGAAAGTTGCTGAGCAATATTTTTTCCAGCATACTCATCAAAGTGTGGACAACACTGAAAGAGATAGCTGCAGAAAAAAGCAAAACGTGTTATTTCACTTTGCTCTTAGAAGTAGAGTGACCATTGTTTTTCTTGTATAGATTCAATGACATGCTTTGCTTGAAACTTTATCGAAGCAAATGACTTCTATGAAGATTTGCATAGCCTATATAGCAGGGGTCTTCAAACTTGGCCCTTTTATGACTTGTGGACTTCATCTCCCAGAATTCCTCAATAAGGCATGCTGGCTGAGGAATTCTGGGAGTTGAAGTCCACAAGTCATAAAAGGGCCAAGTTTGAAGACCCCTGCTATATAGTGTACTCTGATTATAAATGAAGTTGTGCTAATGACTGTCCCATGGTTTTGTTTTTCTTTCTTTTGGTTTGTTTTTGGTTGCCATCTAAGTTTGTAATATGGGCAATCAACTAATCCATGTGAGATTATTTTAGCTGCACAAATCCAAGTCTTATAAAGAAAGGCTAAATATTTTTAATCTAGTGCCTCCATCAACCATCAACTCTGTGGGATACTGCAAAGGAGACTGGTAACATTTCCTCGGTAGCCTGCTGGTCTATAATTAACCTTAAGTCCTTTCCTCTATTAATGTAATCTGGAAAATATCAATTCAAATATAAAGAACCTGGACAATTTGCTTCCCTATTCAGCTTTCTTCCAATGAACTACTTCAAATAAAAAAAAGTTTCTGCTCAGTTGCACATTTTGTAGAAAGCAGATGAAATAATTTGAGATCAGTCACTATGCCAACTGTCCTGGTTTAAATATTGTTGGAACTCTTTCTCCGTATATTTTTATGTTTAGTTAAGTAATTTTGATTACTGTATTATAGGTTTGCCAGGGAAATGACACAATTTATGAAAGATATGACAGAAAGGTGTAATACATACTTTTCAAATTAGTTGCAAACAGTTAATTACTTTTTCATAAATGCTTTCAAAGAAGTCAGTGAGAATAAACCCACACATTTAATGTTCAGTTGTAGCTCACTGGATTCTACTTGCTAAAAAGCATCCATGAAAGAGAGTAAAGCAAGATGGAGCAATGACATCAGCAAGTATTGTGGGCTCAACTGTCAAAGGAAAGCTCAAAACCATATTGGTTGGAAACCTGCAGAAGAGGCCTTGATCTTGCAATGCATAGACAATAGCTAGAACGATAATTATGATGATGTGGCTCACACAAGTGTCAGTTCTGAATCCATCTGAGATTACAATTGTATATCAGAAAGCTAATAGTGACAATTGTAAGAATTGTAAGAACTGGAATTAAGAATTTTAAGAACTTTGAGAACTTTAAGAACTTTAATTTGGTTATAAACTTTAAGAACTTTAACTTGGTTATAAACCACCGTCGATGCCGCCTCAGGGCTAAGGTTGGAATGGGTAAACCACGTCAAGACAAGAAGCTGGCTGAGTCTTTTAACATCTCCTTTTACCTTGCCGCTGAGCTAAACAGAGTTGGGTCGGCATCTGGGATTGACGGAGAACTGGCGAGGTTATTGTGGATCGCCGAGGTCCTGGCAGTTAGCCGGGGAGTTTGGTCGGCGTGTGTAAGGCAGTTGGGAGTCGGTGGATGTGCATGCTGGTTACCAGGGGACAATAACCAAGATACTTTTTATGATGAAGATGAGGTCTTGTTTGCTCTGGTAGAACAACTGGGAACTTGTACAGCTTTAGTTGAGGGGCTTGACTATATCCACTGTCTGTTGCCCCCACTTAAGAGCCTTACTACAGTGGAAGAGACGATGTTCCGGGACATGGCTGTGGAGTTCTTGAGAGCAACTTTTAGTGAATATTTTTCAGTTGACCTTGAAGCTCACTGTGTGTACTTGATGAGGCACTTCGGGGTGACTGGTTTATTTCTTTACCTCTGCTTGTGGCTTTTTAAATTAATATGTTTATACGCCCTGTTTTTAAATTTTTAAATTCTTAAATTTAAATTTTTAATCTTTATTAAATTGGGGGGTGAATGATGTATGTATGGGATGGAGATATGTCTGAAGAATGTATCATAGATGAATGGACAGGCTTGCTGAGCTTGAGGGAGGCCAGGGGCTGGGGGGATGTGGACTCTGGAGTCAATGAGGGCTGGAGTATACCGGTCATTCAGGGAAGAGGCAGGTATGACAGGAGCAGGAGGGTAGGCCGCACTCGGGGAACTCGGTCCTGCTGTCTCGTAGCAGTTCCTTGTTCTGGCCCTTCTGAAAAATCTTGCTCTCCCCATGATCCTGGTGATGGGTGTAGCTCAGGCCCTGGGCTCAGGCTGTTGCTGCTTAATGCCAGGTCGGTTAACAATAAGGCCCTCCTCATTCATGATCTTCTCATGGATGAGGAGACCGACTTGGCGTGTGTGACTGAGACCTGGTTGGGCCCTGAGGGGGGAGTTCCCCTCACGGGTATATGCCCACCAGGTTATCAGGTATGGCATCAGCCGCGACCCCAGGGAAGGGAGGGAGGAGTGGCTATTTTGGCCCGGGAGAACCTCAGCCTACACAGGCTCACTGTTTCTGAAATTCCGGGTTGCGAGTCCATCCTTATGACGTTAGACCTAGGGGTCCAGGTGGGCTTATTGCTTACGTACCTGCCTCCCAGCTGCGTGGCATCAGCCCTGCCTGTGCTACTTGAGGAGGTTGCTGGGCTGGCAGTGGAGTTCCCCAGGCTTATGGTTTTGGGGGACTTCAATCTGCCATCACTTGGCGAGTCCTCGGGATTGGCACAGGAGTTCATGGCCGCCATGACAACCATGGACCTGACCCAAGTAGTGCAGGGTCCAACACATGAGGGTGGACACGCCCCAGATATGATTTTCCTTTCGGAGCAGTTGGGTAAGGATCTGGTTTTAAGGGACTTAGATATTTTGCCTTTGTCATGGACCGATTATTTCCTGCTTCAACTGAATTTTACGGCCCCAATCCTTCCCCACAGGGAGGCGGAACCGATTAGGTGGTTCCGCCCCAGATGCCTGATGGATCCAATTGGTTTTCAGACGGCGCTTGGGGAATTACCGAGCTCCCTCATTCACAGTCCAGCGGAGTCCCTGGTAGCGGCATGGAATACGGCCGCGAAGGGGGCTATTGACCGGATTGCGCCTTTGCGACCTCTCTGTGGTGCTGGCCCCAGGAGGTCTCCTTGGTTTACCAAGGAACTCAGGGGGATGAAGTGCATAAGAGACGTCTAGAGAAGCGATGGAGACGAAGTAAGTCCGGATCTGATCGAACCAGATTGAGCTCATTTATTAGAGCCTATCTGAAGGCGATTAAGGCATCAAGATCTCTGTATCTTTCTGCTTTGATCGCATCTGTGGAATCTCGTCCGGCTGCCCTGTTTAGGGTGACCCGGTCCCTCCTTAACCCAAGGGGTCCGGGGCCTCCCTTGCAGGGTAGTGCTGAGGACTTTAACAACAGTTTCACAGACAAAGTGGCTCAGATCTGGGCTGACCTAGACTCCAATTGTGTAGCAGAGTTGACTTATAATGATTCAGTCGAGGGGACAGGGACATGTTCTTGTCCGGTCATCTGGGGTGAGTTTGAGGCTGTTACGCCTGAGGAAGTGGACAGGGCCATTGGAGCTGTAAGTTCTGCCACCTGTTTGTTGGACCCGTGTCCCTCCTGGCTGGTTTCAGGAGATTGTCAACACTTCTTTGAGTGAGGGGTCCTTTCCGGCTCCTTTAAAGGAGGCACTTGTGTGCCCCCTCCTCAAGAAGCCTTCCCTGGATCCAGTAATTTTGACCAACTATCATCCAGTCTCCAACCTCCTCTTTGTGGGGAAGGTTGTTGAGAAGGTGGTGGCACGTCAGCTCCAGCGGTCTCTGGAGGAAGCCGATTATCTGGGCCCTCTGCAGTCGGGGTTCAGGCCCGGCTACAGCACCGAAACTGCTTTGGTCGCTCTGATGGATGATCTCTGGCAGGCCCGGGATAGAGGCCAGTCCTCTGTCCTGGTGCTTCTTGACTTCTCAGCGGCGTTCGATACCATCGACCATGGTATCCTTCTGCGCCGGCTGGAGGGATTGGGAGTGGGGGGCACCGTGTTGTGGTGGTTCTCCTCCTATCTCACTGGTCGGTCGCAGTCGGTGTTTGTGGGGGGTCAGAGGTCCACCTCTAGGTTACTCCCATGTGGGGTGCCTCAGGGGTCAGTTCTCTCCCCCCTACTTTTTAACATTTACATGAAGCCACTGGGTGAGATCATCCACCGGCACGGAGTGAGATACCATCAGTACACTGATGATACTCAGCTGTACCTTTCCACTCCTGGCCATATCAGTGAAGCGGTTGAGGTGATGTGCTGTTGTCTGGAGGCTGTGAGAGTTTGGATGGGTGTTAACAGATTAAGGCTCAACCCCGATAAGACAGAGTGGCTGTGGGTGATGCCTCCCAAGGACACTTCTATCTGTCCTTCCATTACCCTGGGGGGTGAATCTATAAACCCCTCAGAGAAGGTTCGCAACTTGGGAGTCCTCCTCGATCCACAGTTGACATTGGATCATCATTTGTCGGCTGTGGCGAGGGGGGCATTTGCCCAGGTTCGCCTGGTACACCAGTTGCGCCCTTACTTGGATTGGGAGTCTCTCCTCACAGTCCTTGTCACCTCGAGGATCGACTACTGCAACGCTCTCTACATGGGGCTACCCTTGAAGAGTGTTCGGAGACTACAATTAGTGCAGAATGCAGCTACGTGAGCGGTTGTGGGCCTGCCCCGTTGTGCCCACATTTCGTCAACTCTCCGCATGCTGCATTGGCTGCCTATTGGTCTCCGGGCGCAATTCAAAGTGTTGGTTATTACCTATAAAGCCCTTTATGGCATGGGACCAGGATACTTACGGGACCGTCTTCTGCCACATACTTCCCTACGACCGGTGAGAGCACACAGGGTTGGCCTCCTCCGGGTCCCGGTCAGTGAAACAATGTCGGCTGGCGGGCCCTAGGGTGAGGGCTTTCTCTGTTGTGGCGCCCGCCCTCTGGAACCAACTGTCTCCTGAAGTCCGCATTTCTCCGACTCTCCCGGCCTTCCAGAAAAATCTAAAAACTCATCTTTGCCGGCAGGCCTGGGGATGATTGTGGTTGATTGTTGAATTGAATGCGTGTTTTTTATTGATTTTTTTAGATATCTTTGTTTGGTTTTTTTATTGCAATTCATTGTTATATATATGTTGTTAGCCGCTCCGAGTCCCCGGAGAGGAGCGGCATACAAACCCAAATAAATAAATAAATAAATATTCAGTTGCATCATGCAGTTGTCTTTCATTTTTCTTTGCATGAAAACATTTAGCATATGTAGAATTAGCTGAGAAGCATCCCTGCATTTTTGCCAGCTATTAACTGACTTCAAGGTCATGATATCCATATCAGGGCTGAATGCAGGAAGTGCTAGTATTGTGAAGAGACAGATGACTAATACTTACAAAATGGCTCCTTGGATACTATAATCATGAACTCTGTTCTTGTAAAGGCATTGCAGTTAGCTTCCTCCTACCATTCTAAAACTCGGGTATCCATGCAAAATTCTACCCTTAGTTTTTATTTGTTTACCAGCCAGCTTGA
Organism: Bothrops alternatus; assembly: GCA_034064705.1. Lineage (NCBI taxonomy): Eukaryota > Metazoa > Chordata > Lepidosauria > Squamata > Viperidae > Bothrops > Bothrops alternatus. The sequence continues at coordinate 14,976,131 of JARGCV010000075.1, forward strand.
AAGAGATAGAAGAATAATGATAAGCTATGTTCCTTCATTCCAATAACACTTGTATCTGTATTTCTGAAGTTCTCATCATTTCTCATTTATGTATTTATGATCATTAGTTAGTTCATTAGTTAATTCATATGCTATCCTTTGTAAGGTACTCCAGGTGGCATAATCAGCATCCATATTCCACTCCCCCCACCCCGAAAGAATAACTCTTATATGGAGGTTTGCAAGGGAGGGACTAGCCCAAAGTTGTGTAGTGAGCTTGTGAAGTTGCGACTACAAGCTGGATTTCCCTACTTCAGTCCAATATTTTAACCATTACATCATACAGGAGTAGTTTCTGAATATGCTTACAATGGGTATAGTAGTGTCATTAAGGCTGTAACACTGAGCATATAATTAGATTTCTACAGTCTCCCCCCCTCCAATTTATTTTGTTTTATGTAATCAAGTGATCCTATCTATTGTTTCCTCCAAGTAGTCCTTGACTTACAACCACAATGGAGCCCAAATTTTCTGTTTCTAACTGAGAAATTTGTTAAGTGAGTTTTGCTCCATTTTACGACCTTTTTGCCACAATTATTAAGCGAATCACTACAGTTGTTTAGTTAGTAACATGGTTGTTTAGTGAACCTTGCTTCCCCATTGCCTTTGCTTATCAGAAGATCACAAAAGGTGATCACATGACCACAGGACATGTCATAAATATGCCATGTGTCAAGTGTCTGAATTTTGATCTTGTGGCCATGGGGATGCTTCAATGGTCATAAGTGTGAAAAATGGTCATGTCACTTTTTGAATGGTCAATAAATGAACTGTTGTAAGTTGAGGACTACCTGTATTCTGCCTTCCCTCTCTCTCTTTCTCCCCCCAGGACTTTTGGGAGAAATGAAGATATCAGGCATGGCAGAACTGTTGCTCAGCAAAAGGTATCAAGGGAAAAAGAAGAAAGATACAGAAATATCGTTTTCTGTAGAAGAGGGGGAAAAATAAGAGAAAGGGGAAACACTGGAAAGGTGGAAGAGAGAGAGAAATTATTAAGAACACTAGTGGGAGAGAAAATGTGTATGTATGAGTGTGAGAGGGAACATGTTTGCATGCATAGGAATGTGCTTAAGCCAGGGGTCTTCAAACTTGGCCCTTTTATGACTTGTGGACTTCAACCCCCAGAATTCCTCAGCCAGGCATGCTGGCTGAGGAATTCTGGGAGTTAAAGTCCACAAGTCATAAAAGGGCCAAGTCTGAAGACCCCTGGCTTAAGAATTCCCTGGGCATTTTCAATCCTACCAGTGTTTCAGGTATATCCGCCAAATATAGGAAGATACCACTAATATATCATTGATGGACTTGGATATCTCTGATAGATCTTGATAGTAGATAAATATTGTATGCCTTTTCCAGGCAAGACTTCAAGAAGTAGGAAAATTATTACACAACTTTGTTTCTAAATGGCTATATTTGAGCAGACTACCAACTACTTCTGCTGCAGTTAATAGTTTAATTATGTTATTTCTTCTAGTATGACTACTCTAATGCTACACTAACTAATATTCCTATAACAACTGCTTTATTTTTGGAATTAATAAGTACATTTGATTTGGTTAACAGCCTTAAAACATGCAAATAAAAAGGAAATAAAGTTATCATAGGTTAGAAGAGGTAGTTTTGAAGTAGGTAAGAAGTTGCAGATACTGGAAATTAAATTTTGCTTTGAAATTCACGTTTCTGATTGACAGAATTTCATAGGAAGTGTACATATGGTTGCCCATTTATAATCCTCTTGTTTCCTAACCATTTCTTCTAGGTTTTTCCTCCTCCTCCCGTAAACATATTCAATAAGGAAACTAACATGGAATAATCGCATAGTATCTATTGAATAGAATCAGCATGTGCTCACCATCTAAGATTAAGCAGAAGAAATATAAAAAGACTTACAATGATCTTACTCAAAAAGTACTCTAATACTTCTGGAATTATGTGGACTCTTCCATTAAAGTTTTTATATTAATAAAAAATAGCAGCTACCCTCCCCTCTCCCAAATTAGGCAAATGACATCAAAATATATTAAAATGTTTCCCCTTTTATCAGCAGGTGATAGCCTACATTTAGCTATTAGACAAACCTCTGGGCAGTTTCCAGCAGTGAGGAAAGTGTAAGCCTTAATACAGTTTTATAAAATTATGCAAATATGCACTGATATCACCAGTTAGTTCTCAGATGAGCATTACAAAGTTACAGCAGTCCCTTACACCCCACAGTGCTACTAAATTAACCAAAGTGCTTCAGAACAGCATAGCAAATCATTTCCATGGAGTAATTAAATAGTAAACAGGGTATAGAAGCTTTATATGAGAGATTAAGATGATATCAAGACAGAAAGTTTAATCCCTTTGATATTTTCCAAAGATATTAACATTTATTCCCCATATATCCAGTTAAAAATCAGAATTTATACAATCAGAAAATCATGATATATGTTGGCACTTATTTAATATATTCAAAATTTTTATTTCCTTCTTTATTTGAATTAAAGTTTTTGTTTTGTTTTTAAAATGCATCAATATAATTTATGCAAGTTAGAATTAAAAAGCAAGTGAGATGGACATTGAGTGGGTTTAAATAAAGATAGTGAGTAAATAAAATTAAAAAATGAATGAACCCAATTACTTTATTTAATTCATAAGAAGGACTCAAATGCACGAACACTAAATCTAAATTCAATCACAAATTCCAACAAATATTACTCATTATTATTAATCAACAAGATAAAAACACAAATTCAGCCACTGAGATACTTATGAATGTTGATATTAAGTAATGGCTGAACCTGTCTGATCAACTTCTAGACTGGGCTAAGAAAGATAGGCAATTCCTCCCCCTCCCTTTACTTACAGTATAACATAATTTTCAGTTTCAGTTGGAAGTTGGAATAAGCCATAGATATGCTTTTTTTTAGCATTCTATTCCCATTATGGCCAACTGGATTCCTATGGAAATCCCACCAACAGGATATGGCACAAAGTATCTTCCCACATTGATCCTGGCCAATTACTACCATATTAAGGACGTTGCTTGTGATAGCAGAGATAATATATATAAAGCAGAATGAAAAGCAAAAATTATGTCTACTAAATTCAATCATCCCTTTTGAAAACAATTAGTCTTGGTCATCCTTACATCTTATGGACCATCCTTTACTCATGAAAAACACTCTGAAGTCTTACATAAGCAAAAAGGAAGAACATCACTTAACTAACTAAACTGTGGTATTGATTGCATTGTTTACAATTTCTCACCATTCACCTTTAAAAAGTGTGAGCAATTATCTCTTCTTTCTCTGCATTATATCCTTGCCTCATTCACTAAAATCACCTGTAAGGTATACATATTTACATTGTTGGTCTTCTGCATTTTAAAATTCAAATACCTGTGTAAGCATTGTGCCACTGAGGGCAAGAGGAACTACAAATTTAGATTGCAAAGGACTGTTTAAAAATAAGCCCTTTCAGGAAAAGTCTTCTTCATTTGTTTAATTGTTTTTAAAGCTATAATCTGCCTTTGATTCATTAGATCAGGATTTTGCTCCTTCTTTCTGAATCTCTCCATAATAACAATCCTGTGAGTTGCGTTGGAGTGAAGGAGACTGAGAGATCCAAAGCCACCAAGGGACTTCCATGTCTAACAATGAACCAGAATTTGTATTTGCCCAGAGTCAATCTAACCACTATATCATACTGTTCTTCCTATGTTATAACCCTAAGTTCCATTATTGTGGCTTTGTTAATATAATTTAAGATGTGATGCCTGAGGAGAGCCCGGGTTGTTGTGGGATGAAAGGGCAATATGCTAGCCTTCCAATTCTCCACATTGTTGTGGTAAATGTGTCTCTATTAATTAAGAGGAATAAATCTATTTTTCTAATAGTAAAATATTATATTGTATAAACATCAACCGACTTACCAGAGCAACTATAAAAGTAGCACCCTGAAGCATCAAAGCTTATTCTGTTAATAGTCTTAAAAGGGTTATCAGGAGTTTATTCCTACAATGAAAAATCCACATAGTCTCTGTTTTCAGGAGCCTGTGGTCCTATGTTACTCATCAGTAGCACTATGCAGAAAATTCACAGATGATTTATAATAATGTGTAAATTGTCAGCTGTGGATATTTTATCTCTTCTTCCAATGAATACATAGTTGTAAAAAATAAACATCAGTTATGACTGATACGATTCATGGTATAGAGGACTTGTTTCAAGGCATTTAGCCTTCTTGCACTGTGTCTGGCCATCCTCACCAAGAAACACACACCAACTCTGAGGATATGTTCATTATAGGAAAATATATGAATGTCGTTATTTAGGGAGGATACGTTCATTATAGGAAAATATAAGAATGTCATTATTTAGGGACATCACTCTTTCTCTGTCACAGAGACACAAGCAGAGCAGGGGGAGGAGTCAAGTGGGGAATTAGTTTAGAGTCTCTACTAGTCCCAAGGGAACAAAGTCCAACACCTTTGAATGCCAATGAACCTCATCTAGTTTTACCCAGGTGCAAACCATTAGTTTGAAAAGATTAATGTCATGCATCAACAAACATCTAAAGGTTCCAATTTATTGCATATACACAGACTGTACTAAAAACATTGATCATAGTAGCACTAAATACTAGATCCATAGAAGCTTAGGCTAGATCAGCGGTTCTCAAACTTTTTCAGGCCGAGACCCCACCTGTGCCGCCCATGCGTGGTGCAACCCTGACTTGCGTCGCGTATGCGCGGTGCGACAGGCCGAACCGCGCATGCGCAGTGCGCGCGACAGCCCGAACCGCGCATGCATGGCACGCACACGACAGACCAAACTGTGCATGCATGGCACAACAGACCGAATCGCACATGCACGGCATGCGCGCGACGGCCCGAACCACGCATGTGTGGTGCAATGGGCCAAATCGCGCACGCGCGGTGCGTGCGCGACGCCCCGAACCGCACATGTGTGGCACGACGGGCCAAACTGCACATGCACGGTGTGCATGCGACAGGCCAAACCGCGCATGCGTGGTGCGATGGACCGAATCACGCATGTGTGGCGCGCGCGCGACAGCCCGAGCCGTGCATGCGCGGCGCGCACGTGACGGCCCGAACCGCGCATGCACGGTGGCACGTGGCGGGCCGTACTGTGCATACACGGTGCGACAGCCCGAATCGCGCATGTGTGGCACGCACGCGACGGCCCGAACCGCGTATGCGCGGCAGCCAAGGGGAAATGGGAAAAAAATGGGGGGAAAAATGGCGGACTGCCGTGTTTGGCGACCCCTGTGAAACGGTCGTTCGACCCCAAATGGGGTCGCGACCCACAGGTTGAGAACCGCTGGGCTAGATCCTCCCAACTCCAGATGGGAGATACCAAAGTAGCTTATGGCAAATAACAGGGCTAAGATCATGTGGGACTTTTAGCTCTAGAGAGACAAGCAGCTACCATCCAATGTAGTAGAGAAGGAGCAGAAGACAGCAGTGGTAGATGAAGCAGTACTAAGTGACAACAACATCAGGAAGGAATATGAGAAGCTGGAGAAGTAGCAGATGTGAAGGGATGTGGAAAGTAAAGGCCAAAATGATCCCAGTGATGATATGAGCACTCAGGGCTGCAACTTCTAAGTTGGGAAAGTGGCTCCAATAGATCCCAGGACAACATCAGAGCTCTCTATCCATAAGAGTACAATGCTAGGAGCAGCTAAGATACTGTACTGAACTCTCAAAATTCCCAGGCCTCTGGAAGACATATACCACTGATAAGAGCTGAGAAGGGAATTAATTATATATTCATATTCCACACAATACCCCACTGAGTTTAGTGAAATTTACTCTAAGGTTACATAAATATGGAAATGCAAATGTAGAGATACTTAAAATGTCTTAGATGCTTTTTTCTATGGAAGAACAAACTACAAAGTAATGTTATCTTCCAAGAGACACATCCTTGAAACAATTAATCCTGTTATCCATGTTTTCATGGTATATAATATATGCAAGCCTAGTAGAGATTATTATCCCAAAATTAAAATGGCATTACATATGTTTCCCATCTAGCAAAATAATATGTATTTATTTTCTGTTTAGCTAAATAGAAAGAGTTTGTGACAGTGGCATAATGAGGTTCCATATTTATTCTCTTCTTCACTTTCATAATAAATCTGCTTATTTCCTGCATCAAAAGACCATTCCTGTAATTGTCAGGCTCGCAAACTCAGTGTGAAGCCTGAAATGCAAGCTGTGCTTTTCTAACTGTATACTTCAAGGAAAAAAAAATCTTTAATTAGGACTCAGAAAATATTTTGCGTTGGGAGTGACTAAGTCAAGAGCAATGCCATTTTTAGAACTAATTATAAAAATACCCATAAAACAAATATGGTTGTCAAAAAAATGTATATCCCTAGACCAAGTTTTAACGTTACTTTCAGTAAAAACCGTACCTTTTGTATTCATTTTGGCAAAGTGACATTTTTTTCAAATATTTATATATTCAGTTTGATTGTTACTATAATGCAGTCATACTTTTAACTTCTAAAGATGGATAAAATGTTAAAAACAAAGAATAAAACCATACTACTAAGAACCAGAATCAAAGCCACACCACAAGGAATGTACTGGATCTTATATTCTGAAAATGTTGAAATAAGGAATATGCTCCAAAAAAAATCTACCTGTATCCAATCATTAAGGTGTTTTCTTTTGTCTTTTAACATTTTGCAATTTCCATTATCAAGATCTGGCCACAGCAGTCTGCATCAATCTTCTCCCCCTAACAAAGGAGAAACCAAATACTATATGTCTGTCATGTCTACATCTCATAAAATAGCAATAGCATTCCTAAAATGAATTAACAGCCTCTGACTATTGATATGAGTGTATGACAGATCTACAACAAACCATGGTGACACCAAAATAGCATCGTATAAATGCCCCCATGTCTGACACAAGTAATTTATAGCATGTACGTTAGAATGTTTTTAAACATGTAATATTTTCCCATCCACAAAAGATGCCATTTTAATCTTGAAACCAGATCAAATCTCATTTGGGGAAAATATATCTTAATTACTCATGTCATGCAATTAGAACTGGAGTTGCTATCACTCAAATATCTTGTCAAAAATAGCAAGCCTGAGGCTGACCAATAGTTGGCAAGAGTAGGATGATATACATGTCTAATAATTTCCTTTAATCGAGCTAAAATCTGAAAGAAGCTAGAAAATATGGTCTTATTGGTAGCCATAGAAATGACATTCTTTCTCCTGCCAAGACCTTGACTCATTATATGCAAGCTACACTTCATACTGTTAAACTGGGGAGAAACATGTTTACTTAGGACTATGTCAGAAAAATGCAGAATTTATGTATATTTCTGCACTCTCTCTGTCCTATATCATCTATGACAGAGATTCTAGGAATTGCTTTTATAACCTCATTCCAGCTCTGAGCATTAATCACCTGTCCAAAAATATTCTCCCAGGCATCCCTAAGTTTATGCCAGCTTCAGGTGCCAATTTGTCAATACAGAATAGTAAGCCTGAAAGATCCCATGGGAAACATTTTAAGGGGAGAGAAATGCTAGACTTTAACAACAAAGTATATTCTTCCCTTAGCATTTAAAAAAGAAACCTCCACTCCAGTGGATTACAGTATTTACCCAGGACGGCAGAACTTCTAAAATGTTGTCAATCCACAGAGTGCCAAAATGTCACTGAATGGGAAGGGAATGTCCATAGTGCCAGAGCTGCACATTGCTAGCAAGCAAATACATATAATTATCAAATGCCAACTCTATAGTGAGACCCTCTAACTATATTACCAAATTTGGCAGACTTTGATGCCAACCACTGGTGGAATCTCCAACTCCCATTTTGGGAGCAAAAAACAAGTGAAAATAGCAACATCAATCCTCAACTAGGTTTAATTCTTTTAAAAATGAAGAGAAACCCTCAAGCAAATGAAGATCCCAATATGACCTACATGCATTACACAGTTTACATGGTCCCTTCATCCATTATGGCCCATCGGCTCCTATTGTGGACAAAAAAAAAGTGAATATATGCCATTATGCAAGCTTTGAAATATAGGGAGGGAAGGTAAATAAATGTAAATAAATGAGGAAGCTTGGAAGACTAAAGCTCTGTTCCCAGTGACAGACCCAGATTGGACCCTGTAAATATATTTATTTATTTATTTATTTATTTATTTATTTATTTATTTATTTATTTATTTATTTATTTATTTTCAAATTTCTATACCGCCCCTCTCCCGAAGGACTCGGGGCGGTGTACAGCCTAAAATTTAAAAAACATACATAATTTAAAATAATTAAAAGTGAATTAAATAATTTGGCTGTAAAATTCCCATTTAAAACCCAACACTTACAAATCTTAAAAAGTTACTCAATCCCCCTAAAACATTCTAACCCTACTGGAACCGGAGATTCTATGCCAGGCCGGCCTGTCTAAAAAGGAACGTTTTCAGTTCCCGACGGAAGGTGCGTAAATCTGTCATTGTACGGAGTTCGGGGGGGAGCTCGTTCCATAACGTGGGAGCTCCCACAGGGGAGGCTCTCCCCCTGGGGGCCACCAGCCGGCATTGTCTGGCCGACGGCTCCCTGAGGAGGCCCTCTCTGTGGGAGCGTACCGGACGGTGGGAGGTATTTGCTGGCAGTAGGCGGTCCTGTAAGTATCCGGGTCCAATGCCATGGAGCACTTTAAAGGTGGTCACTAACACCTTGAACTGCACCTGAAAGACCACTGGCAACCAGTGCAGCTCGCGCAGGAGCAGTGTTACGTGGGAGCGCCATGACACTCCCGTCACTACCCGCGCAGCCACATTCTGGGCCAGTTGGAGCTTCCGGGTGCACCTCAAGGGGAGCCCCATGTAGAGAGCATTACAGTAGTCCATCCTGGAGGTAACGAGGGCATGAGTGACTGTGCGTAGTGAGTCCCGGTCTAGGAAGGGGCGCAACTGGCGCATCAGGCGAACCTGGTAAAACATCCTCCCGGCCATGGCCGTCAGATGGTCCTCTAAGGACAGCCGTGAGTCCAGGAGGATTCCCAGATTGCGAGCCCTTCCTGTGGGGGCTACTGTTTCGCCCCCAATAGACAGCGATGGAGTCAGCTGGCTATACCGGGATGATGGTAACCACAGCCACTCGGTCTTGGAGGGGTTGAGCTTGAGTCCGTTCCTCCCCATCCATACCTGCACGGCCTCCAGGCACTGGGTCAGCATGGCAAGGGCATCGTTGGGGTGGTTCGGCGTGGAAATGTACAGCTGAGTGTCATCAGCGTACTGGTGGTACTCCACGCCAAAACCACGGATGATCTCACCCAGCAGCTTTACATAAATGTTGAACAGTAGAGGTGAGAGGACCGACCCCTGAGGTACCCCATATACAAGGGGTCTCGGGGTTGACCTCTGGCCCCCTGTCAACACAGACTGCATCCGGCTGGAGAGGAAGGAGGAGAACCACTGCAAAACAGTGCCTCCTATGCCATAGGAATCCATTTGCAGGGATTCCCAGTCCACTGGGAGTTTTCTGGGATTTTTTGCCAGCTGCCAAGCATCCAAATTTTGATTATGTCACTGCAAGAATGTTATGATGATTATAAGTGCGAGGACCAGTCATTTTCTTCAGTACCATCTTAAGTTAGAATAATCATTAAACAAAAGGTTGGAAATTGAGAATTACATTTATTTATAAAATGGCTGTCTATCTTCTGTGTCTCAACTCTGGGAGGTTCTTAAATCCACAATAAAACCAAAGGAGACAATAAAACCAGCAGCCAAACAGCCAAAAGCATATCCTGACTCCAATGTCCTCAACCTATCAACAATTACAATAATTGGACTCCGGCCTCATCTCATCAAAGCACTTGGGGAAGAAACCAGCTTTCTAAAGCCTTTGTGGGAATGTCTTTTGACATGGATAGAAGTTCAGTTTCAAGTTTTCTTCATTATTCTGGCATTTTAGAATTTGGAACAGTTTTGATTCACCTCTGATATAACCCTCAAGCTCATCCTGTACAAGATAAAAGAAAGATAGCAATGAAAAACTGGCAGACTTAAATTAAATTAAATTAAATTAAAGGATTAAATTAAAGGTTGTAATAAAACAATATAGTGGCAACATTCAACATACAATGTGTTACTAAGTGCTTTCTTCCTGAATTGTACTCAAAATAAGGAAATCATTTTCCTGTCATGTCAATGACCTTTGAAGTCTTTAATCTTCATGAATAGAAATACAACACATCTGGAAGCTCAAAGCTGGAGGAGTTTAATTTAAAACTTTTGCTATATCCCTGTTCCTTTCTTGAAAGATAACTTTCACTGATGAACCTAGATAAAGTTTGTCATTGTTCAAGATTTCAGATTGGTTTTATCAGCTTGCCTCAATTTATCTGTGAGTCTTCTTTGAGCTAGTTGTTTTGGATTTTTAATTAGCCTCTATTAAGAATAGGGATTTTAATTACTGAGTGCTCATTGAAGAAGAAAAAGAACAATAAATGATCTGATAGGCCAATTACCCTGGAAATAATATTAATTGAAAGTCACTTGATGATTTTGGTCCAGGAAGCTTTTCTTAACTTTATCTCCCTGGTTAATTTCCTTCAGCTCTGCATGTAACACTAAGAGATCAAGGAGAGAATACAATAAGATCATGCAATTTAACATTAATCCTCAAAATATGAAAAAAATGTCAGGGCAGTATAATTAAGGAAGTCATAAAGAAGTCAGTCTAAAATCTTTGTATGCTGCAATCCCATGGGCATTCACTTAGAAGTGCTGTAAATACAGCTGAAATCAACAAATTTATATTTTGCACCTTTGCATTGAAGAATGATGTGAGAAAAATGAGACTAAATATAAATATGTTAATTTATTTGTATAACTACTTTCAGAGGCAAAAACATTTTTTAAAAAAATCCCATGGAATCAATATGCTATAGCCAACATAGCTGACTGTAGCCTGAGTGCCAGTTTTTCATTCCATTTTGAAAGCCCTATATAAATTATTGCATTAGGACTCTGCCCAGAAGATCATACTTTTATAGATTACTTGAAACAGAGTTAGCCCAAGTTTGCTATAGATGCTTAGAGAATTCATGCATGAATTCACTCTTCCTAATCAGCAAGCACAGTTTAGGCAATGAAATGTCTGCAAGAAAGCAACCAGGGACCCCTCATTTCAACCCTGAGCTACAAATATTCTCCTTTATTGGAATAACAAGGAGAGAAGATCCATCTCCCTTCACTTTTGGTTCCAATTCTGATTTTTGATTTCTGCCTTATCTTGCAAAAGAAGTCAGCTGACAAATAAATGTATGTATGAATGGATGGATGGATGGATGGGTGGATGGATGGATGGATGGATGGATGGATGGATGGATGGATAAATGGATGGATGAATTTCCTGTTTAAAAAAAAAACATGGCTCCTGACAATAACACAAAAGAAGTTTACTATCATAAACTGTCAGTGTTGAATGAGTCAGAAAGAGTAGTACTTGAGGCTATTTTCCCCCATTCAGTTTCAACCAATGTGCTGACCGGATTTCATTATATTTCCTGTTATAAATATATAGATGACTAATATATAGCAGCACTGGAAATTCACAAACACTGTTCTCATCTAGTATAGATTTAGAGTTTTGTTGTTTAGGTTTGGTAACCCTAATGAATTTAAAAAAAAATACACAGGTACTCATAAGGACAATAATGTAATGAATAATAAGCCATTGTGATTCTGAATAAAAATTCCTTTCTTTTTTTAAAAAAAACTCTATTAATAAAACTTCATATTTAAGTTCATTTATTTATATTTTTAATGTATACTATCTTTCTATCACACACTCAACAGTTAACAAAACTACAAAATGAAAGATAGGTTAAAATCAACCAAATCTATTATTCACCCAAATCAAAAGGATATAGAGCATATAACTGTGACTGATTATAAATGTCCATTTGTACAGACCTTTGTTTGACTTCATATAATATAGTTGTTGGATTATTTGGTTAATTTTCTGGATTCTGATAACAGGCAGTACAGACATGGGTTACAAAATTGAGCTACTGAGTAGTAGCAAAAAGAAATGGAAACCTCAGCTCTAGCCATCAAATAATATAGTCACATATACCAAAGGATCAAATTTACTCTCAGATTTTGACACTCTCCTGCAGCATGGCTGATGATCATTCTTTTATATACTTCTACAATTATGGTATGATGTTTCTGATGGATTTTGTAGACAAAACAAAATGAAAGTTTAGACAGAAGAGATCTGGAATAAGTTGCTGCTTAGTATAGTGACCTGAAAAAAAAGTAGCTAGGATGTTGCTTCTGTATTTATACTATTTAATAAATGTTTAAATCTGCCTAAATATACTGTAGATTGTCTGCTTTCAAGGGAAGATTTTAAACCAGATTTTTTTCTATTTAAAAACTCCATGGAAGTGGGCAAAACTCACCAAACTACCTAAGGACTGCATTTATTTGGCTACCTCACTTATTTACTAAAGTCAATCCCCAGTAATCCTATTTTTAGGGAAGAGCAAATACTAGCCATATTACTTTTATATTGATAGGGCTGTGCAATGAAATAAGACCTTCATAAAGTGCTTCAGCTGAAGTGCAAGTCACATCTTGACAAAGGTTGCATCCGTCTTTCAATGGCTGTTCCTCATTGCTTCCATATGCATGTTTCTGCACAGTCATTCTGCTTTGTTAACAGTCCTAGCAGAGGTTGTGCACAAGCAATGTGTAGGCATCCAGAGATAAACTTCAAAGCAGCCATTACAGCCTTGGAAAGGATATACTCATTCTAATGCATCAAAGGTATATGCTTTATTCACACTAAAGCACTTTGGAAAGCATTTTTTTTTAAAATACAGTAAAGTTTTGCACACTAGCAAGTAGTGTTTATTTCATCATGAAATACAGTAGAGTGAAAGAGCAAGATGTCTCCTAGCAGCATCTATATCCATACTAAAACACTTTGACATTCTTAGCAATAATTCTTCTGAAAATATAGTATATGGTATTTGTAATATAACCATCCTTGATTCATTAAATAGTGGTACCTGCTTAGCTAAAGCTTTAAGAAGGTGACTTTAATGTTTGAGAAAAAAAGCAAATGATTTTTTCAAAGGTGCTAGAAACATCAGTTCCTTGAATTCACAGGTTTTTTTTTAAGTTATGCTGTTGTAAATTGTAATGCATTAAATTGTTTCAGTGCAATGATAGTTATACAATATTAATTGAAGATTACTGACACTCTAGTTTAGATAACTTAAACTATTGAAAAGAAAAGAGAAAGAAGTATCCTATGAACATTAATTGCGAATTGGGATGTTAATATTACAGCATAAGAAAATTCTACTTTGAGTCACAGATATCTGACCAATGGGATCTTCATATTCTCATCATTTTTCTTTTCATATTTAAACTCACAGATTCAGATCACATAATTGGGTACAAAAATCACATTTCAATCTAGCTGCTCATTTCCCAACTTCTACTCTCCAGTTTCTATCTCAGCCTGAAACATTTCATGTACAATGAAAAAAATGTATCTGTTTGATAGATCATCTCAATCATTACCCTGCAGTACATATGTGCTGGACAATATGGGGGAATAAATTAAATTCTGTGAAGTTATTTTCAAATTTGAATAAAAAACATCGATTTCAACTGAACAAATGAATTCAATCAACTATTATTTAAAAGCTGGGTGGTTTAACACCGACTCAGTAACTATGGATATGCACAGTATTAGGCCCAAAAACATTTTCTCTTAATATGAGAGAATGTTTAGTTTAGAGAAACTTCATGAGTGGATATAATATAGATTTCAGGCTTAGGTTGGGAAAGCATATTTTTTAAGCTCTCTTTCTCCATGAAGAATCCTCACAAGTTTTTTCATTGATAAAAGCAATCTCATCATGAAACTCTACCTAGCATAATGTTCTTATGTCCTTAATTAAATCTTTCAGCATGGTCTTAAGAAAAATCAGAGGTCCTGATTTTCATAAATGCCACTGACTTCAGGGATGTCATACCAGCAATAAATGAAGCCTGCAGTAACATGGTTCATCACCCCTTTATGCTTTACAAGACATTAAAATGTAGAGCCCCATTACATTTCTAATGTTTTCTTTTATCTCCTGATTCTGCAATGCCACATGCTGACTCTTAAAATTTAGTGACTTTCTGAAAAACTCAACAGAGAGCTATTTAATAGTTATGATTATAGCTAGATTATGACAAGGGAATACGTAGAAATGTGAATTTAATCCTTCAGGTATCTTGATGTAACAAACAAGTTAGCTCACAAACACTCACTTACTCATGTGGCCATCTTCTAAACAAAAGGTTGAAAACCAATGTTGATGAGAATATGGCCATCTAGTCTGTTTTTAGATATGGCTCTTCTTTAATACTGACATTGTTTGCTTATTGTATTACAGACTGATCGTTTTTTTTAATAAGCCAAGAAATCCATTGCATGCCAATTATATCAGTGAATAGACACTTCTGAGATATTCATATGTATTTCAAGCATTGCAATGTTTTTTCTCCATGATCATCCCCTTTTTTGCTTTGCTAAACAGTTTTGAGTGTGTGCATAGTCTCTGTTCAATAATTCTACACATACACATAATCAAAAATTACAGAATTTTCCAGGTACAGATATCTTCTACTAAATCTTGTCATATAATGTTTTATTATTTTAAAATATTTCTAAATTACTTATTCAAATCACTTTTAAGTGAAATATAAATAAAACAAGATGGACAATGAAACATAAGCCATTATAATAAAACTGTAAATGAATTACTAATAGAAAATCAATAAATATAGATTGAAAATAGAATAGTATTAGATAACAAAAGGAGCCCTGAACAAACAGATGCATCATCAACTAACACTGAAAGCATAGAAGAGAGGGGCTTCAGAGAGACCTGAAAAAATCACATCTGTAAGATGACTGCTGAATGTGATAGTCCCAATGAAAGCCTTATTGATTACCAAAAGTATCTAACACACTTATAAAGGGTAGTTAGTCATTTAAGATAACCAATGGAATGGTATAATTATACAACATATTTTAAACTAAACATTTAGTAATGGAGAAGGCAATGTAAGGTTAAAAAAATTAATTGGGACAGCCAGAATACAAACTGTACATGTTAGAATATTGGTAATCACACCATGAACCCATCCAGAGTTGCTTATGATGAGATGGGCAGCAAATAAATTTAATTGTTATTATTAATAATAATGATCCAGTCTGAACATCTGGCTGAATGTGCAACAAACCATAATAACAACTCTTTCAAAAATCATTTTCTCATTGATACAATTCCATATAGATGATTGATGAAGATCATCATCATCCTATAGACTGGCAAATTATTCAAGGCTAATCATTAAAAAAGTAAAAATAAAGCAGATCTAATATTCAACTGGCAGTGTTGAACTATTTTGAAATCCTGGATTTCAAGTGTAAAAACAAGACAAAACAAAATAGATGTGCACACCTGCATGTAAGCTTATAGTGTAATGTAAGCTTATAATATTGAGGTGCTTCTAGAAGTGAATTACAGGATAGAAAAAATGTGCCCACATCAAAAATATCATCTCAAAATATATTCAAGTGAGAAGAACCATAGCACCACCAAACTTCAGAAGATTTGTTCTAGGTTTTTCTGTGCAAATAGATTGTCCAGTGTCCAATGCTGGGCAATGTAGATAAATTGGAGATAAAACATGGGCTGCAGTAATGGTCAAGCAATAAAACAAGAGTGGTAAAATTATCTGAATGTTCCTTGAAACTGTAGTAATAAGATCCACATATTTGACATAAAAAAGATCCATCTAGGAGCAGCCTTTGTGTCAGAGTCATAGGAATGAAAGTCACTAAGCACCAGAGGACATGAAAAAATGTTAGGAGGAGGGAAAGGTCATCTGGGGATTTAGATCGGGAAGCAAATAGTAGGATAAGCCATTTTATTTCATCACTGCTTTTATGAGTGTTACCTTTGCCTTGAGTAAAAACTTTATAGCTCTATGTGTTTTTATGAAAATGTCATTTTTTTTCTTATGCTTTTTCTTTCTCTCTATGCCATCAATGCAGGAGATTTGATTGAAATTAATGCTATATAAAATTTCCACAACAATCATCCATCACATTTGTGCAATATAGCTCAGATTTGGCACAACCAGATTTGTTACAGATTCTTCCATATTTTATCCTTCCTGCAGTTATAACAGTGCATGAAATTCCATTTCTTTCATTTCATTTCTTTCTCTCTCTCTCTCTCTCTCTCTCTCTCTCTCTCTCTCTCTCTCTCTCTCTCTCTCTCTCTCTCTCTCTCTCTCTCTCTCTCTCTGTTAATTCTTAGTCTTAGAATGCTTCAAGTAGCAATAAGGAAGACTGGACTCACGTTAGAAAAGAACACATTGCAACTTCATTGTGAATGGGAAAACTAACTGCAGCTGCAGCAGAAATTGAAATACAAAAGAATGCTATGAAAACTCACCAAAAGGAACTTAACAGGTAACATCAACGTATCCAAGAAGGAATTATCCGTTGTTCTACTTGCAGAAGAGACCAAACCCAGTCAGATGAACCTAAGTCCTGTTTAAAGCTGTGGAAAGAGACTGTAGACGATCAGGCCTATTTATTCCAAAATGACTGATCTAAAATGCTAGACTTCAGAGACATCCAATCTGAGATGCCTTAAAGGGACTCACCTGGCAGAAAATGCAAATCATCAGGATAAAAACCAGGTCTTTTGCATTTTAATGATGAAGATCATTAGTTCTGAAAATCTATATAGCCAAGAAAATGTTATAAATTATTAACTCCAGAAAGATATAATTGATTTAAAAGGAGCTGATTTGACATCAAACATAGAGAAGCTTTTTGAAATATATTAAAAATTATATGAAACAGAGAAAGAATAATATGTTCTAGAAAGGTTTTGGTAAAATAGTGAAAGAACAATGCATTGTACAGAGGCAAGATGGGAAATCCCACTGAGAAGGGGCTTTTACGGGTAAAGTTTCATAAGCAATAAGAAGATACAATTGTTGAGATAATGTCTCATGTCCCCATGATTTATGGGAAAAAGTTTATTTATATTAATCTAATCTGATCTCTGAGAAAAGGCAGATAGTAGATTGGCCTATGAAACAGATTTGCTGGTTCTGTTTAATACATGTTACAACAATTTGTTTCTGGTTATCAGTTGGCAACAAGGAAGGCGATTGGGGCATGTGCAGTTGCATGAAGTTGCATGCTTCTCCTTGATGTAGAGGACTAGCAATTGAATAGGATTTTGCTATGGTTCATTGATTACCATCAATAAAATGGTTTGATGTAAACATAAAATCTGAAAAGAAAGCATTTGATCTGCAGTTTGGAAAGGAAGCCAAGAGATGAATCAAATATCCTCCAAATGCACATTTTCCCATATGTACATAAAGACATATTTCTATACTATCAAGAGTATTACAGTAGGAATTGCCTGTTGTTGTTTATCAATATCAAAGAATATGGAACATTTATTTTCCTGATTTTTTTCAATAAGAAATAAAGTGGTTTTCCCCCATACTCTTATTCTACTAGCTCATATCTACTGAAAAAAATATAACTTGCCATCCTCTGAAAAAAAGAAAGACCTGTAGGTTGTTATTTTGATAACAACTTCACAGTGCCAACAGTATATTCCGTGCTATAGCTTTGTTAGTACAAATGCCTTGTTTTGCAAGTTGTCTGCTAATAAATTATTTTTTGTTGGCATTTAAATCCCTAAAGTCTTGATTTTTGCCTCCATTGCCATTATCGTATTATCCAGCTGCAAAGACAGGTGAGAAAAATGCTTCTAAAGCAGAATCTGTTCCTTGTCTTAGCTAGCAATACTTTCTGTTGTTCTAGCTAGAGTGCATTTCTCCCCACTGGTGGCAATAACCAACTCAGTCAGTCAGAGTTTATTTTTGTTTTCTGCTAAGGATAGATTCAGATCTGCCAGTTTGGTGTTTCAAAGTTGGAGATGTTACCAGAGTTACCATAGCCATTTTTGCTTCATTTTACATAAACATGTTTCAGCACAAGCTGATCATATCTGCTTTTTGTTTTAAGGAAGGGGTCAGTTGTCATATTTCACAATGGATTTATATTTGGTGTAATGTATGCACATATGCTAAACACACAGGTATGTTAGAGAGTGTTTGCATAAATAATCAAAAATAGAATGCAGTGCTGAACACATGTCATCCCTACATGGAAGAACTCCCTATTCCCTCATCAAATGTTATTGTGCAAGGAATATATATTGTTCAGGAACCCAGAAGGTTTTGTAGTTGATTCTATGAAGAAATAATAAGAAAGCAAGATGATTGTATGGGAAGGAGTTCTGGTAGGACATGTCTACACATATGGAGGGTATTCAATCAAGACTATTCTAAAAGACATCATCTAAGCGCTGTCCAAGGTGCTAGGGAGAATTCTTTCACATTACTGTATACATGGTTGTATTTTTATCTTAAAACATCTGCAATTAAATCCGGGTATTTTCCATATGATTCTGGCACCAAAGATGGTTGACTGTTGCCAGGGAAAAGGAGACAAAGAGAAATATGAAAAATGTGTGTATGATCAAAGGTTACAGCAGCAGTTCTCAACCTGTAGGTCGCGACCATTTTGGGGTCGAACGATGCTTTCACAGGGGTCGCCTAAGATCATTGGAAAACACATATAAGTGGTCTTTAGAAACCGAGACACCGCTCCTCTATCTGGCTGCTGCCACCCTCTTCCTCCTCTGCCTCCAGGGAGCCCTTCTCCTCTGACAGTGCCTACTCCTGCCGCTGCAGCACCATCGCGGGCGCCTCCGACACTGCCCTGGGCTGGCTCAGCGACCTGTCTGAGCTGAGCCAGGTCTGGACCGCTGCTGGTGCTGCCGCTGGGCTGCTCGGCTGTTGCTGCCACTGCCTCCTGAGCTGAGCTGCAGCACCGAGCTGGTCTCCACGCCTCCTGGTTGCCCGGCTGTGCTCCGCCCCCGGCCGCCTTTAGCGCCACGCAGGAGTCTCTCCCGTGCTGCCTGGCCAGCCTCCCTTACCGTCAGAGGCCACCTTGGCCATCTGGTGCCTGGCAAAGCCATGGGTCTGTGGGCAGGAGTGGCTCCTTCCCGGCTTGCCGGGCTCCAGGCCTCGGAAGCAGCAAGGGGGTGGGGAAGAGGGTGAGGCAGAAGCGATTCACACATGTGTGTCAGAGGCCAGCTGGCCAGGCCAGGAGGACAGAAGCGGCACCTTCCGAGGAGGAGCTGGCACTCTGGCTGTGCCCCTCTTGCGTACAATGGGCTGTGCAGTGTGGAAAGGGGCTCCCATGACCCTGCCGCTGTGATAGTGCTCAGGATGCTGGAGGGGTGGGCAGGTCCCAGGGGGTGGCTGGGAGAGGGCAAGAGGTGGCGGGATGAGGATGGGGGGGCTCCAGGTTGGTGGGTGTGAGAGGGCAGCTGGAGGCACGTTCTGAGGCCTCGGATGTGCCGCCACTTGGCTCTCCACCAGGCTCTCTGCCAGAGCCTCCCCTCCTCGGGCAATTGTGTGGAGGTGCTTGTGCATCCTTGGTAGCACCTCCCCCCTGCAATCTCCTTTCTTCTCCATCTTCTTCCTTTCCCCTTCAATCTTCCTTCCTTCCTTCCATCTCCAACTCCATCCCTTCCCCTTCGATCTCCCTCTCCTTCCTTCCTTCCTTCTTCTCCATCTCCTTCCTTTCCCCTTCAATCTTCCTTCATTCTCCATTCCTTCCTTTTCTTTCAATCTTCCTTCTTTCTTCCATCTCCATCTCCATCCCTTGGCGGGTGTGAGAGGGTGGCCGGTGGCTCCGAGGAACGCAGATCCTCTGCGCAGCTTCCGAGGCCCTGGATGTGCCACCACTTGGCTCTCCACCAGGCTCTTCGCCAGAGCCTCCCCCCTCCCTGGGCAATTGTGCGGAGCTGCTTGTGCATCCTTGGCAGCGCCTCAACCCTTCAATCTCTCTCCTTCCTTCCTTCCTTCCTTCCTTCCCCCTTCAATCTCCTTCCTTGTCCATCTCCTTCCTTTCCCCTTCAATCTCCTTCCTTTCCACTTCAATCTTCCTTCCTTCCATCCATCTCCATCTCCATCTGTAGATTAAACATCCACTTTTTACTTTGCCAATTATTGTGTAAAAAGATAAATGTTTCAGTCTCTGTTCCAAAAAACAAACAATTATTTTTTAAAACATTTTCTAAAACTGACACAGAGTGTAATAATGTAATATTTTTACTTTTGACAGCTATTCTACATTAAAGTACAATCCTACTGTTCCTCAACTAATGTCTGATAGGTAACAAGATTGTTTGTTTAGTTGGCCTGAAACGGAGCATACATTCATGAAGAAGGCTCTAACCCAGTAGTTCTCAACCTTCTTAATGCTGCGATCCTTTAATACAGTTCCTCATGTTGTGGTGACCCCCAACCATAAAATTATTTTCGTTCCTACTTCATAACTGTAATTTTGCTACTGTTATGAATTGTAATATAAATATATGATATGCAGGGTGTATTTTCATTGTTATGAATTGAACATAATTAAAGCATAGTGATTAATAACAAAAACAATATAGCAATGCTAGCTGGAGAAGCTTACTCTTCCTTGCTCAACAATGTTGGGAGGGAGGGAAGGGGAAGGAAGGAAGGAAGGAAGATTGAAGGGGAAAGGAAGGAGATGGAGAAGGAAGGAAATTGAAAGGGAAAGGAAGGAAGGAAGGAGAAAGAGATTGAAGGGGAAGGGATGGAGATGGAAGGAAGGAAGGAAGATTGAAGGGAAAAGGAAGGAGATTGAAGGGGAAAGGAAGGAAAGAAGATTGAAGGGGAAAGGAAGGAGATGGAGAAGGAAGGAGATTGAAGGGGGAAGGAAGGAAGGAGAGAGAGATTGAAGGGGAAGGGATGGAGATGGAAGGAAGGAAGAAAGATTGAAGGTGAAAGGAAGGAGATGGAGAAGGAAGGAGATTGAAGGGGGAAGGAAGGAAGGAAGGAAAGAAGGAAGGAAAGAAGGAAGAAAAGAGAGATTGAAGGGGAAGGGATGGAGATGGAAGGAAGGAAGATTGAAGGGGAAAGGAAGGAGATGGAGAAGAAAGGAGATTGAAGGGGGAGGCGCTGCCAAGGATGCACAAGCACCTCCGCACAATTGCCCAGGGAGGGAAGGCTCTTGCGGAGAGCCTGGTGGAGAGCCAAGTGGCAGCACATCTGGGGCCTTGGAAGCTGCGCGGAGGATCCGTGTGTCTCAGAGCCGCCAGCTTCCCTCTCACACCTGCCAACCTGGAGCCTCCCATCCTCATCCCAGCACCTCTTGCCCTCTCCCAGCCACCCCCCTGGGACCTGCCTGCCCCTCCAGCCTCCTGAATGCAATCGCAGCGGTGGGGTCATGGGAGCCTCTTTCCACGCCGTGCAGCCCATTGCACATGAGAGGGGCACAGCCAGAGCACCAGCTCCTGCTCAGAAGGCGACACTTCTGTCCTTCCGGCCCAGCCAGTGGGCCGGGTATCGCTTCCACCTCGCCCTCTTCCCCACCCCCTGGCCACTTCCAAGGCCTGGAGCCCGGCGAGCCAGGAAGGAGCCGCTCCTGCCCGGCAGCCCCACGGCTGCACCAGGCACCAGACGGCCAAGGTGGCCTCCGATGGCAAGGGAGGCTGGCCAGGCGCCGCAGGGGAGGCTCCTGCGCGGCGCAGAAGGCGGCCGGGGCAGAGCGTGGCCGGGCAACCAGGAGGCATGGAGACCAGCTCAGCACTGCAGCTCAGCTCAGGAGGCAGTGGCAGCAGCAGCGGAGCAGCCCAGCAGCAGCGGCCCAGACCCAGCTTGGCTCAGACCGGCTGCTGAGCCAGCCCAGGGCAGCGTCGGAGGCACGCACAATGACTCTGCAGCGGCAGGAGCAGGCACTGTCAGAGGAGAAGGGTGCCCTGGAGGCAGAGGAGGAGGAGGAGGGCGGTGGCAGCCAGATAGAGGAGTGGTGTCTCGGTTTCTAAAGACCACTGGAAATATGTGTTTTCCAATGATCTTAGGCAACCCCTATGAAAGCATCGTTCGACCCCCAAAAGGGTCGCAACCCACAGGTTGAGAACCGCTGATTTATACAATCAAATTATCCTGGGCAGCATACAACAAAGATAAAAATAGTATATACAGATTAATTTTAATGTTTAGAACTTTATGAAAGTCATAAAACTAAAACTGATTTTTTTAAAAAAATTAAATGAAGAGCATGTAATTTCACTGAAGAGAGTGGTAACTAAAACAGTTTGTGGAGCACAGATGTGTTCTTCTGGAAAAACACATAACTTTCTGCACTGCTAAATTCTGCATGAACTGAAACTTCTGGATACTCTTCAAGGACAGCCCAACTAGAATAACATGTCAAATGATTATTTATTATAATCCAGTATAGAGATTCACAGAAAATAACAATGGCACAAATCTGTTCAAATCTATACAATTAGTGAGGTAACTTAATCCTATATTTCCTACAGTGAATTAATACAATACAGTCAATAGAAAGAAACAGGGTGAGTAAAAGTATTTATTTTATGAATGCCTTTCACCTTCTTTTGTCATAGCATATAATTTTATAAACAGATAAATATTTAGAACTCTTGCTCTGTCTATTTCAGTACCTTCTGCTGAAGAATGGCTTAAAATCTCGACTAAGTAAAATGTGTGGTAAAATGTGGAAGAAGGAACCTATATTTATCACCAAAAAATACCTTTGGAGAAGTGGGAATGAAATAATAAAATAATAGCAAAAGCAAACAATATTAGAATTCATCACACTTGTAAAAAATGGTTTAAGAAAGTGAAAATTAGTACACAGTTCTGCTATATCAAGCATAAAAAATATTTCTCGGATGTATTACTACTGAGATGGTAGAACTCATATGATCAACAGACAGGCCAGAATTCAGACTTCAGCCCCATTTGCAAATCCATACACAAATGTAATTTTATAGCATTTCATAAGACGCAATTTTTCCCTATGTTGTTAAAGCTGGATTTTGAAAGTGTAGGTTAAATTTGCAAATGTAAAGACTTCTAGATTACAATTCTAAAGAACTCTCCATCAGAACCAATTTAATAAGTCTGCAATTTTTCAATATCCCTGGCTGCACCTTGGCCCAGGGAAATTAATTCATTATGCCTCTTCCCCAGCTTAATAAATGTAGCTTTATATATCCTCCTGTTATCAAGAAACAAAGCTTACTTACAGGTACTTTGCTGACCTTCAAGATATGTGCCATGTTTATATTTCTGCAGAAGAGGACTCCAACTATAATTCTACCAGTTTAGCATTTTCCTTGTTACCCATCAATATTTTGCCTTACTGTTGTTTTGAAAGATCTTGAAGACCTGGCTTTTCATCCAGGCATCTGACTAGGATAACTGAAATGACTTTTAGATTGTGTTGTGTTGTTTTTCTTTTTTCCTATCCAGTTTCACCATGTTTGCTATCTTTTTTCTGGATTTCTTGTTTTTGATGTTTTAATGATTTATAAAGATGTAGTTGTCAGGAGTTGAGAGGTATGAACTATGCATTTAAAAGTATTATTATAGTTGGTTCCACAGTCAACCTAATGTTTATTCTGGATTTGACATTTTGATCCATCTTGTGAGTCCTTCCCAAGGACCTGGGGTAGGTAGATTTTGTTCTTTGTTGAAATTAAAGGTATCATTGCAGGATGTAAACTGTTCCAAATAAAACTGCCTTTTTCAATTGACTGATGATGATTTTCAAAAAGCAGCTTTATTTGGAACAGCTTATACAAAAATGTGAAATTACAGCTGCCAGCTCTTTAGCTGGTGTTGATCTTCATATGCATTGAGTACTTTCCAAAATGTATTGGTATATGATATGTGCAGATCCAAGCAGCGAGGTCTCTTACAACTGACAGATGGAAATTTTGTCAATGTGCAGATTTTCTAAGTGCCATTCAATATTTTTGTTATGACATCCAGTGTGCTGATAAACACTGGGACCACCACAGCTGGTTTTTGCACTAAAAGTTCCATTTTGATTTTCAGATATTGATACTTTTGGTCTTCTCCAATTCTTTGTCTTCTATTCTACTGTCCCCTGATATTTCCATATCGATTATCCACACTTTCTTAACAGAATAACAGTTGGAAAGGACCTTGGAGGTCTTCTACTCCAACCCTCTTCAACCAAGAGAGCAAATATCATTCCAGACAAGTGGCTGTCCAGTCTCTTCTAAAAGCTTCTAGCAATGGAGCACTCCAACTTCGGAAGGTAAGCTGTTCCACTAGGTTGCTTCTTTTCTTGATTAGTTTCCATCCACTGTTTCTTGTCTTGCCTTCTGGTGATTAGGAAATAGATTGTGGCAGTCCCTCGAATATTAGAACACTACAGTTCTTCTTTTCCAAGTGCAATTTAATCTAATGTTCACGAGCCAAGACTTAATTACTTTGTATCCAGAAATTTCACAATATTTTAACCTGCTCATTTTTTCAACTTCATCTTTCCACCCAATTTTTCATCAGTACTGGCACATGATAAATTTTACAAATGCTCCAGTGAATCATTTTGGCAAATGTGTTATGTTGTTTATAATCAGTTTGTACAATCTTCTAGCACAAGCTGAGTATAAGATCTATTATTTCTTCTGCTTTTTTGCAGCATCTGCACTTTGAATAATTTAACAAGTTTTCAGTTCTAGTCTTGATTGTATTAGTCCAAATAGTTTGCCTTTGTGTAGCCAAAATCAAGCCTTCAGTTTCTTTAATGTTCTAGTTCAGTGGTTCTCAATCTTTTTCAGGCGGCGCCCCCAACCTGCGCCGTGCATGCGTGGTGCTACCCCCTACACTGCACATGCGCGGTGCTACCCCCTGCAATGCACATGCATGGTGCTGCCCCCTGCACCGGCTGAGGCGTAGGCCGCCGCCCATTCAGGGCGGCGACAGGCAGGCCCAGGTGCTCCTGGGTGGCCGCGGTGGTGACGATGCAGGGCAACCATGGGCTGGGCCACCAGCTGGCCCAGTCCAAGGGAGGTAAGACACCCACTGGGCCCCACGCACGCCAAAAACCTTCCCTGCGCCCACCACTGCCCCGCTAGCCTTACCTTCACTGCCGCCCGTTCGGGGCAGCGGCAGGCAGGCCCAGGCACTCCTGGGCAGCTGCAGCAGCGACAGCGCAGGGCGACCATGGGCTGGGCCACCAGCTGGCCCAGCCCAAGGGAGGTAAAAAACCCGCTGGGCCCCAGCGTGCCAAAAACCCTCCCTGCGCTCGCCGGCCTCCCACCTCCCACCCCTGGCCCTCTTTTACTTACAGTTTTAGTAGTTGCTCAGCAGGGATGGGTGGAAACTTCCGGAGAGCTCGCCTTCACTGCAGACAACTTGCAGCACCGTTTGCAGACTGGGACTTTTGGCGGGCTAAGCAGGGTGGAGACAGCCTGGACAATTCCTATTGGCTTTTGAAAGCCAATAGAATAAGAGGGAGTAGCACAGCTAAGGAAAAGGGGGAAAATGGCGGACTGCATTGTTTGGCGATCCCCGTGAAATGGTCATTCGACCCCAAATGGGGTCACGACCCACAGGTTGAGAACTGCTGTTCTAGTTGCAAACCATTGCCAAGTTTTATCTTTATCCACTTTTTCCTTGATCTCTTTCAGAAATTGTATGTAATGCTTTTTCTTTCCAGCATTCTGTTAGTGTTTTTATTATATTATTCCAATACTCGTCTTTGTTTATGTCAGAATAGGATTAGCCAAACCTTATTTGGTCACTTCCCAAACTATGGTTCCAGCTGAGGTGGGGTTTTTTTTTAATATTGGCTTAGAACATTTTTCTATAATCTTAGAACAAATGCAAAAATGAGGAAAATACAAAATCATTAATATACATAGTAAATAGAATGAATCAAATGTTGCAATTTAGTAATATATTCAATGGTAAACTGAATTGCTGCACATATACAAATTTGTTTCTGAACTCATTCATGCTTCACTTAAAGATATAAATATGTTTGCACAGTAAGGATCTATGTTTACTAGCAGCTTGTAGCAAGTCTACAACCAAATCTTGGCTGAAATGCATCTGGTGTTAGTTTTAATATCCAGGTACTCTGCAGTTGGAAGTAATGGCTCCAAAGCGTTATCATGATAAATAAAGGCTCCCCTCAAAGGCAAAAAAAGTATTATTTATTTAAAGCTTAAGACAATTTTTATCCAGGTGTTTAAACTCTGGATTAACAAGGTGATTTATGCATTTGCACCATAGTTTATTTCTTAACAAAAACCTAACACAATTATTGCTAGCAAGGGGAGTGGCTGCTTTTAGTTTCCATTACTAGCCCAGGGGCTTGCTGATAAAACTGTTAACTATAAGCATTTTATCTTCTCTCTTTAGCTATCAAGCTTTCACAATAGGAGACAATATATTGTTTTTGCTGCAGATTTAGATGAGTCAATCTCTCATTTTATATTGGAACACTTCCATTTCTTTTCTTCCTCCACCAGCTTGATTGTGCCTTCTTTCATCTGTCATAATGATCAATTTGTCTTGGTTTTAAA
This sequence comes from Bothrops alternatus, assembly GCA_034064705.1. Taxonomy (NCBI): domain Eukaryota; kingdom Metazoa; phylum Chordata; class Lepidosauria; order Squamata; family Viperidae; genus Bothrops; species Bothrops alternatus. The sequence goes on from JARGCV010000075.1 coordinate 15,002,768, forward strand.
ACAACAGTGCATTTTTCTTCGGTTCTGATCCTGTTCTAAAAAGATTGTGAAGAATAGCAATAACAATAACTACCTTTGAGTGTAAAACAAAAACCAAAAAAAAAACTTGAGCTCTCAGAAGTTTTTTTTAGGAAAAATACTTTCCAAAGCACTTAATTATTGATCCTTAAGATCAATATCCAGGTGATGAGCACAGGGGAGATCTCAGGTCTCTATAAGAGAAAAGAAATACACTGGGAAAGATACCATATCACCTTATTGTGTCCACCAGGAACATGCAATGACACTGAATCTGCAAGGAAAAGATGATATCACAGGGTGGAATAACCATGCAAACTTTTTAATTCTAATTAATACATGGAAAATTTGCATCCCTGTGATCATTTGCCTGCAATTCTAAAGTCCTCTTTTTAGAAACTGAGAGCCAGTTTGTTGTAGTGGTTTCAGGCATCAGGCTAGAAATCAGAAGATAGTTCTTGTCCTGTGTTAGGCATGAAGACAAATGAGAGGATTTAGTTCAGTTACTCTTTCTCAGCAAAAAGATAAAGGCAAGCCGCTTCCAAAACTGTGACAAAAAAACTGAATGGAATTATCTGGCTCCAAGGCACACAAAAAAAATCTTTTATTACAAAAAATTCTTTAATTTCACAACATATAGACAGATTTAACCATAGTTTTAATTGGGAAAATGTGACAATCTGAGACCAAGCCAAATCCAAAAATACCAGGGAATTTCTAGAAGCCTGGCACTCTGACAAATAATCTATCAATAGACACATAGACATTAACAACATCTATAGACTATGCAAAAGACACAATCAACCAGCCCAAAAGAGAAAAAGACTTCAGCACTTCCCCACCAGTAATCAGCACTCAGATCAGCATAGATTAGCTCCAAAGTCAATTGCAGACCAACAATCAAGGAAGCAACACCCTAGTCAAAAAAACTGCCAAAGAGGCATTAGTAAACAACCCAACCAAAGAATCCCTAAGACCACCCCAATCCACACAGACAGGCAAGACACCAGAATATAAACTGACAACAAACAGCACTCCTTACTACCATAGCACTGATGATGTTACCTAGTCAGGGTAATGAAACTTCTGCAAGAAAACAAGCAAGCTCAGAGAGCACCAAGGACCCTCATGTCAATCCTGGGCTACAACTATTCTCCTTCATTGGTACAAAAGAAAAAGATGAACAAACACATTCTGTCTTAAATTTCCTTAAGTTGCTGGCCTCCCCATACTAAGTTAAAAAAAAAAGTTGACTAGTTTCTATATGCATTTCCTTGAACACCAAAGAATCTATTCAGTGACCAAAAATCAGGTTAAAGCACAGTTGTGCTCATGTGAAAGTTTCTAAGCATGTTAAATAAAACATAAGCAGAAAGTCCCTGAAGACTTTTCTACTCAACATGTTGAAGGTAGATTTGATCCTTGTGAGTGTGCGTGTGTGCACATACATGCATGCACACACTCTTGCACATAACATAATTCCTGGATAGAGGTTATATCAGGGTGATCACCTGAAACTTTAAAGACTCATGTAACTTCCTAAATTGATTTTGTGGCATGATTTTTTTTTTAACTTTGGGGATGTGAGAAATGCACAAAATATACCATAAGCCCCAAAAGAGGCTTAATTTTGTTCTAAAAAAGAAAGAAAGAAAACCCAAATTTCCCATCTCTAAAGTACTGTAGTAGAAACCAGTGAACATCTTGATCTGTTGTCTTGCCTTCTTTGCATCACTGTTCTGCCCGTATGGCTCTTGGCCTTTGAAACATATAGTAACAATCATCAAAGGCTGCTTAGTAGGTATATATGAAAACATGAAAAACTGGAGAAAATAATACGATCTACTTTGGGGGCATTCATTTACCCCAAAATGGTGATGGTCAGTTGGCTATACAGTTTCATAATGGCAAACATCAATGGCAAGAGAGAGTATATAAAAGAAGTAAATGCACAACATGTTAATATTCTGACAGCGGTGATCATTTCAATCACTCTCCTGGGGAGGTTATAATTTATGTTCTTAATTAAAAACATCTCCTTTTGCTGCAGTCAAGAGCCCCAGGAGGAATCAAATGATGCTGCGTTAAATGAATGCTTCACTCTGCCTGCTTAGTTTGCACACCTTGGATTCATAACAGCCTTCTATTTCCTCCTGAATTAGTTTGAACAAAACTCTTACAGTTCATCATTAGCTGCAGCTACAGTTCTTTTCATTCAATACAGAATGTTATTAATTTGTAAACAGTATTTTCATACACAATGGTAGTGTAGTGACAAATTTCCTTTGCCCACTAATTTTTTTCCGACACAATAAAGGAAAAGTCAACTTGTTTGTGTTTACATTTCCATTTTTGCTATAGGATTTATCGGCCTTCTGTGTCTGGATAATAATAATCCCATATTTGACAGTCTGTGAATTCCAAGGTCACATGGCCATGAAAGTGAAGCTTTCTGTTCATGCCACAGCCCATTCCACTCTCATTAACTCTGAGCAAGGTGCTCCAATCTCACTTCCCCCAGCAGATTTTGAGTGCACATGATGACTGCAGGAGAACTTTCCTTCTCCTGGTTTCATCAGAAGGAAGCCATCACTCGTCTAACTCAACGGAGTTATTGTTTTATCAACACTGTAGCCAGAATATTCAAAAGTAGCCAGACTTTAGTCATTCCCTCTAAAAAAAAGTCTTGGGTTTAAAAATACCATTTGTTTGGACAAAACTACCTACCACTGAGATTGACTACAAAATGATTTCACCATGTCTCTGCTTCTACATGCAATACTTTCTTTGCCATGGCTTGATGCATCTAGCAAATCAACAGTAAATGCCAGTTCTTGGACATCTTTGGAAAGTCGGGATTTTCTCTTAATTCCCTTATCATTCCTGGGATATCTGGAACCTGCATTCCAGAGCATTTCTTCTGTGGTTATGTGTGTTTTCTATTAGGATGATTGTGGTGATGCTGCCTCCTGGTTGAGCCTAAACAAAAGGCCTAAAACAAAATTTTGGCCCCTTCAGGTCACCATCATAGTTTAATAGTTTTGGTAAAACACTTTAAAATTTACTGACTTGGATGCCAGAATAAAAGGACGGATTTTGGAATTCTCCAAATGTAATAACTGTATCTCAACTTTCTCTTTAAATCCGCATGATAGCTCATAGAAAGCAATGCTTTTCAAATCATCAAGATGTATATTCAGCCATATGGAGTAGGTTTATTTTGGACGAGTGAACACATTTTCACTCTTTTTTTTAATCAAAGAAAAAGAATAACTTCTTGCTATTCTATGTATTACTGGAACCCAACAGTGGAAATAAAGAGATTGTTAACTGACCAATGTTCTCTGTATTCAACTATTGCCTGCATGGGCTGAGTAATGCAGAAGCAGGACTTCTTTTGTCATAGAACGCCCAGAACGGAGTTCCGGCACCTTTTTTGGATAGAACCTTGTAGGGTAGGCAAGGCAGGTTGTATGACGTGTGTGAGTTCCAGCAGCTTTTTTTTAACAAAAAAAGCACTGTGCAGAAGTATCTGAATTTGCAGATTTTATATTTGCAAACACATATTCAACACTATGATTTGATTTGAAGATCGTGAGGATAAAATGAAGAAGGTTGGATTTGGCCTGCTTAAAGACTTATTTCCAGATTAAAAGGATGGTAGGTGTGATAAAGCTGTGATGTCCTTGAAATGGTTATTTTATTCATGTCTACTTCTCTCATGACTGTTGTTTCACACTTGCATAGTTAGTTTTTTTCACAACCATGCTGTTTTATAAATTTTGAACTGGCATTTTTTTCTTTTTTACAGAAACTAAAGTATCAGGAGACTAAGAAATGTTAGTTTAATGGAAAAACAAATAAAACATGCCTTTAAGCTTCACACACCAAGAAAACAAAAAGAAAAATACAACTTCCAAAATGGAATCCATTTTGGTGCCACTAACTCATTGTATTTGAGGGTACTCAGTTCCCTTCCCTTTAAACAAATACAGCCATCATCCACAATAAATAAATAAACAAACAAACAAATAAATAAATAAAGGCCACCTAAGGAAGCAGACAAGGATCTTAAATCAACTTTACCTACAATAAATCTCAGTTCCCCAAGTTAGAATTCAACATAGAATTGTGCTCCTTTTCTTGATTGTAAGGGAACAAATTGAAGGTAGAAAATAAATATAAGTCTAGGATTCATTACACCTGTCTAAAGTATTTGATTTAGAGAATGCATTAAACTGCCTATCACATTTTATTTTGATATAATAAAACTGCACATCTTTTGTATTTATTACTAACAGCAGTACAAAACATCAAACAAGAAACAATTTGTGAAGTTGCTTCTACTATAGTTCTGATACTAAATATTGAAATGTTGACATTGAATAACATTTTGCTAAAAGAAAATGATGGGTTAATAAAAAATATATATTTCAGGGTTTTCCCTGGGTCCCATCATCTCCCAATAACTTGAATGATAAACAGAAAATCAGGCTAAAAAACCTAAAACGTTGCATTCTGGTTTAGCAATCAAAAGATCTTTGGAGGCCCTGGTTTGCAATTTAAGGCTTTTAAATGCATATGATGCTATGGTGACCACAGAACAAATGCTGTTATCTTTAGAATAAGAAGCAGAATGTATTTGTAGTTTAAGCCAATTTAATAGATAATAGTATGCTCCATAGCAGGGGCATTGAAGTAGGATAATTCCTTTTTTTTTTTACTGCATATGGGATTGTAACTAAAAGCCCACCAGAGAAGAATATGTAAAACTCTAAATTATTGGTTACCATGTAACTACCGTAGATACATTTGTAATTCTTTTGCTCTGTTCCAGTGGGATAGATAGATCAAAAGCCCTGAAGGCTACAAGTTCAGTATGTCAATTAATAAATCTGGATCTTTCCCTATTAAAGGAAGTAGCATCTGTACTGAATCTTAACAAAAATGTAATCATTTTTAAATATTATTTTAACGCAAATAATGGCATATCTGGATTTAAATATAGTATATATTGGCCAGCTGTTGCCAGGTAAATGTCTAGCACCAGAGATATAGTCTATTTCAGAGCTGTAATTTATCTCTGAGTATCCTTGCTCTCCAACTATATAGTTCATCCTATTTCACCTCCTGAACAGCCTTTTCTTTCACTAGAATCCTTTCAACCTGTCTAATGTTCTGTTAGCTCTAACTGGCATATCTGTAGTGAGAACAAATTGATGCATATATCTCTTTGTTGCACTGTGGGCCATTTTTTAAAAAACTTATGTTCTTCCATCTGAAAGCAATGGGGCTGGGATAAGAGATTTAGACCACACAAAAATGTAGACATTGCCACTATATGAACCTCTATATTTCCTCTACATGAACCTCTATATCCAAAAGATGCAGAGTGAGATTCTAAACTTGATGACAATTGATGGGCTATACAAAAGCCATCAACTGAAAAATAAGCTAATTCAATTGCAGAGCCATCTTCAAGGGTACTATAATATTTGGCAGAATTTAACCCTGTCACTGATGCTTGCAAATAGGCCTTTCTAATTCGAAGTCATCTCTCCCCAAAAGAATGTAGACAATTGGATTTCTAAGAGGTATATTTTAATATCAGAGAAGAAACATGCAAGATAGGTTTATCTCTGAATTCATATCTACCTTGCAAAAATTCAGATAAACTTTGGATGACAGCCAAGGGGGTTTTTGTTTTTGTTTTTATCATTTGGCTACTCTGCTGTTCTCTTGTGACCATCCTAATTTTTGCAGTCCAGAACCTGTAGCCTAGGACACTGGCATTTGTAGTACCAGTATACTACAACAGTCTACAGAAAAGGTATATTAGTGGTTACTGGAAATTTTCCTCCTTTCTGCTTGGTATCATAGAATAAAATGATATAAAGCAAAGAACCTTAAAAGTCATCAAGCCCAAATGCTAGTTCAGTGCAAGATCTGTTAAAATATTTGAGAAAGATGCTTTATCCACACTATCTTTGAAGATCTTCAATGAAAGTGACATACTACTTCATGGAGCAACCTATTCCACTGGTTGACAGAACCTATCAACAGGATAAGTAGTATCTAATCAGCCTCTCTTTGGTTTTTTGCAGTGCCTTTGGACAAGAAATCCAGTGCCACCCCAATGTGATAACCCTTTTGCTATTCAAAGACTATTATAATTTCTAAGCTAATTTTCCCCTTCTATACATTGGGTGCAGCTAGTTATATAATCATTTTATATGTCTTAATTTGCAGTTCCCACATCAACTTGGTAGCTTTCCTCTGAACTTACTCCAGTTTCTCAATGTCTTTTTTAGACTGCAGTGCCCAGACACAGATTCTGGATACAGATTTTAACTGTGGCACAATCAAAATGAGACAAAGTAGAACAATTCCTTCCTGTGATCTGAATACTTGTGCCTTTCATTGCGTTCTCCTCAGATGCAAGATTTTAGATTACTCTTTGTTAAAACTCATGCTGTCTTTTGTTAATTGTTACATTTCTGTTGTGGTGCTAACAAATACACTGTTTAATGATGTGTTCTAAAGACTTCATTCAGTATAGATGTCAAGTTGCCAGAACTGTGATTTCACCATAATGATAACAAGTAGTCCAGAATGCGGCCGCGCAAGCCGTCTTGGGTCTCCCAAGACATGCTCATATCACTCCAGCCCTCCGTGAGCTGCACTGGCTACCAATTGGTCTCCAAACACAATTCAAAGTGTTGGTTATGACCTATAAAGCCCTTTATGGCAATGGGCCAGGATACTTGCGGGACCATCTTCTGCCTCATGAATCCCAGCGACCGGTTAGGGCACACAGGGTTGACCTCCTACAGGTCCCGTCTGTTAGACAATGTCATCTGGCAGGGCCTAGGGTTAGGGTCTTCTCTGTTGCTGCCCCAGCCCTCTGGAACCAGCTTCCCTCAGAGGTCCATACTGCTTCCTCCCTCCTAGCCTTCTGAAAACTGTTGAAGATACATTTATGCAGACAGGTTTGGGGCATGTGAGCTGCACTCTGCCCCTGGGCCTTTGACTGTGATTGTGTGTTATGTGAATGAAATAAATTACTTAGTTTTTATACTGTAAATTAGTAATTTTAATTGATTTTATGTTATATTTTTTATACTTGTATTGTTGTTGTGAGCTGCCCTGAGTCTTGGGAGAAGGGCGGCATATAAGTTTTAATAATAATAATAATAATAATAATAATAATAATAATAATAATAATTCTTTCCTTTTTGAAAACAGGGATACCAGATAAGTGGTCTTGGGCTAATCACTTTCTCTCTGTCCTAGGAAGGAGGCAATGGCAAACTCTTCTGAAAAACCTTGCCAAGAAAACTGCAGGGACTCATCCAGGCAGTCTCTGGACATGATTGAATGAAAGGGAAAAAAGCCTTTTTTAGAATTTTAGAAGTTAAATTCTTCAGAACCTTGAAATGTAACTCATCTGGCCCTGATATTTGAATTAATATAAATTAGCTATTTTTTCTTCTCCTGATCTATTCTGACTTGCAACTCCTTTCTTCTCTTGTGGCCCTGTGATACGTAGCTAGGGCTTTGTTCTTCTACTAAAAAAGACGAATGTAATATACAAGAATTCTGCCTTTCTTCATCACTCATTACCAATTCATATCTTTGTCCTCATAAAGGAAGGAGAAAGGCCTCATTGCTTTTCCTTTTATTTCTGATATGCCTGAACAGACTTTCTTGTTGGCATTTTTCATAAGATTCTGTTCATTCTGCACCTTGGCCTATCGGATAAAATCTCCACAATATTGGATGACTGCCTTGTACCTATTTCTTTTTCAGAATCTTAGAAATTCTGAACCCATACTAGTTTCCATAGATGTCTTCCATTTTTTTCAGTGTTTGCAACTGCACTTTCCTATCTCATTTTACGGTATCTCATTCCGTAGCCTATCTCAATACTTTTCTCCTTTCTATTTGAAGCCATTAGATGTCACCTATATTCAGTCTGAGTTAATAAAAAATTCTCTTCAGACATCCAGTATACAATCTGATTTTTCTTAATATGAAATCAAGAATATCATGATCATTTTCTCCCATAGATCTATTCACTTTCAGTTCTTCAACCATTTTTTCCCCGTTAACAACAATTAAGTCCTTGTTCATTGCTCTACTTCCTGACAGAAGGCTGGAGGACAGGAATTTATTGGACTTCCAACTCTTGGTTAAATTAGATTTTAACAGATAACAGGAGAACAGAAATCTCCCATTGTTTCTAATACATCTTTAAAGTTTCAGCATTTGTCTCATTCCCATCTGCCTGTCCAGATAGGTTATAATAAACTTCTACAATGATATCACTTTTGTTTCTCTTTCCTATTAACTTACTCTCAACAGAACTTCCATTCTTCAGCTGGTCCCTTTTCTGTACAGGCATGTGCTTTCTTAACATACAGCAGAACATCACTTCTCTTTCTGTTGAGCCTTCCCTGGCTTTGTTCCAGTCATGTATGTCAGTCTACAATGTTTCAGCTGACATCATATTTGTTATCCTATATTAGGATTTCAAGTGTCCTTGCTTGTTTCCCATTTTATGTGCATTGGCGAAGTTGTACTGGTCTTGCTGTTTAGTTTTCTACTAATCTCTACATCTCCATTTTCTGTCATGATTCCCTCTTCATTTATTGTAATGTATTGTCGATCCCAGTCATTTATCTCTCATTTAATGCCATCCTGATAAAATTGATAAGGCATCTGCCAAACACATCCAGAGTCTTCTTGAAATACTGCTCATTTCTTGCCAAGAATTTTCCATCTACTATAGGTAGTACAGTCTGTGGTCAAGTAACCAAACCCTTCTTGGTGGTACCATGAACACAGCTAGTTACTGATAAAAGCTATCCTTTGGGATAGGATAGGATAGGATAGGATAGGATAGGATAGGATAGGATAGGATAGGATAGGAAAACATTGCAGTAGGTAGTTCTTGAATGCTCCTCACTTACTTACTTACTTATTTACTTACTTACTTACTTACTTACTTACTTACTTACTTACTTACTTACTTACTTACTTCAACAATGGGCTGATAATGTGTTATAAAATCAACAAAATCCAGCCAACTGTCCCAAGTTGTCTACCCAGTTTTGTTCATCTACCTACCTATCTAGAAAAAAGATCTGAAGAGAAACACTAGCTGGAAAATCAGCCTTTTCATTAACTATCAAGACCCAATTGGACCAAACATGAATACTGATCTGTGCAGTGGTTGAAAAACATCTCATGCTTCCCACATAGTCAGTATGGAAGGAATTATACAGTGAACAATTACCAGTGCTTTCCTGGCATAATAGGTAAGATGCTATAATAGGTAAGATGCTGCCTAGAGAAACTAGGTAGGGATTCTATGGTCTTCATATGGTATACTTGTAACCCCATTAATGTGATTTTATGTGTCCAGTGTTCCAGGAAAACTTGGAAAGTTTAATGGCTTATATTTCACATAAAATATCTTACAGTGCAAGTAGGTTTGGACTTTGTTCAAGGAAATCAGTGGATGCTCATGAATCTCAACTATAATATCAGTTTCATGCATTCATACTTGTTTTTAATAATGTAAAAGCTATTAAAATATTGGTAACTTTATTTATGATATGGAAATTTAGATGAGTAAAAGAACAACTAAATCTTAATTTATTTATTTTTTAAGAAAATAATAGTTCAAGTAGCTATTAGACAAGCTATAATGGTGGGTTATTCACTAATTTTATGATGTGCCATAAAATAAAATTTCTATTATAGCTATATCAGTATGTGCTTACTTGGCATTGCTTTGCTTTATAATATCATTAACATACTATGTGCTAAATATAACAGTAGTGCTTCAGATATCTTATTCATTATGTAGCTAAAATATCTTTAGTTGTGCATCGGCATTATACTTAATAATACCCTTAAAGGATATTATGATTGTTTGGTCACTGTTAAAATTTGGGATGAATTATGTAATATTATATATGGCCAAGTCTATTTAGTTAAAAATTCAAACTGAATTAAACAAGTTTTTAAATAGCCATGATGCATATAAACATTTAGTTTATGTACAGTCTTATGATTTTATCTGACACTAACTGGTATAGCTGGTCCCAAAGCAAATTAGCTTAACAATTGTTCCATCTCCACTGTGTCCTGAAAATGATAGTTTTATGAGATAAAGTATCTGAAAAAAAATACATACATGATTTTTAAAAAGATTTCATGACAGCTAGTGTGGCATATAACAGATAATTCCTTATTTTTTATTGGAAAATAAAGCCTTATTACTATTAAAAGTATGGCTACCATATCAGGGCTATCATTTCTAGATCACTACTAGATGGCAAAAAAGAAATAGTCTCCAAAGTATCACATCCATTGTATTTTGTTTATGAAAATTTATAAAATCACTGAAATCAATATGATTCTCAGTGCTATATTAGTAAGACCCTCCTTTTTCAGCCCTCCCCTCCCCAGAAGGCTTAAGTTAGCTTTTCCTATTTCTTCTTCTTTCTTTTTTTTTTTTTTTACAAAACTGTATTGATTTTTTCCATTTTTACAAATCATAAGTGCTTAGCAAACAACGTGTTGTCTGGGTTCATTTTTTACTTAAAATACATATTAAAATTATTCTGTGTCTTCTTTTTCTTTGTTCTTCAATATCGCTCTGTCGGTTTCTACGCATTCTGGCATTTTCTTAATCCCCTCTTTTCCAGATGAAGTTTCTTCACTTTTCAAACACTAAACAAATGCAGTTCTTACTGCTATTAATGCATACAACATACATACAATATTAAATAATGATTTTCATCATGTTTTCTAATATTATATCAACTAAAAGTAATTCCAATTTATATCATCTTTTCTATTCAGCTCATAACTCAGTTATAGTTTCAGTTAAGGTCACTTTATTAAGCCCATACCCTGTTTTCCCAACTCTTGTTTCAATTTTGTTCTCCCTTCAGTATTCAAAATATCTTCATAGGTTATAATTTTCTCCAAATTGATTACCTTAAGGTGAATAAAAGCTTCCCTAATTAAAAGTCATCCTGTTATTTTCATGTTTCCCATCTCATAGAAAAGTGTACCCTCCTAGTTATAAATCATATCTTTCTAAATATAATGATTGTTTAGTATTTAAGCATTATCTGTTTCTTTTAGCCATATTCAAACACTTTTTGGTAATATAGGGCCCCCTCCAATAAATCAAATCCTCTGTTTTCTTTAGTCTAGCTTTCTTCCTTTGCCAGATAAGTTTCCAAACCCATGTCTTTAAATTGTCATGAAATTTTTTCTCTGTTTGTATAGGTCAGGGGTAGGCAACCCAAAACATTCAAAGAGCCACTTGGACCCATTTCCCGAAAACAAAACACTGGGAGCAGCAAAACCCTTTTCATATCTAAAATGAAGATAACACTGCATATATCCTTATATATCTGATAAAGGTAAAAAAGGATATGCAATGTTATCTTCATTTTAGATGTTAAAATGGTCTCTCTCTCTCTGTCTCTCCCTCCCTCCCTCCCTCTCTTTCTGCCCTTGGTCTGCCAGTCCTCTTCCTCCACTCTCTCTCTCTCTCTCTCTCTCTCTCTCTCTCTCTCTCTCTCTCTCTCTCTCTCTCTCTCTCTCTCTCTCTCTCTCTCTCTCTCTCTCTCTCTCTTTCTCTCTTACTCTCCCCCTCCCTCTCTCCGATCTTCTACTCACCTGGCAAGCTGGCTTCAAGCTGTTCTCCAACAAACTCAGACGTAGGCAACTTCAGCTCTTTTATGACTCATGGACTTCAACTCCCAGAATTCCTAAGTCAGCATAGCTGAGCTAGCTAGCTCTCTCCTGCCCTTCCTGCTTCCTGCAGAGATGCAGCAAAGGGAGGAGCCCTGCCCAAAAAGCTTTTCAGCTTGTTGGAGAACACCGTAAGTCTACTCTCTTTTACATACACACACACACACACACAAACAAACAAACAAACAAACAAACACAAACAGAGAGACAGAGAGAGACAGAGAGAGAAGCAGGGAAGTGCAAGTGCCTCTCTCTGTCTCTGTCTGTCTCTGTAAATGGCAGAGGAGACTCCGGAGCCGCAGGTTGCTGACCTGTGGTATAGGTATTCTTTTTAGTAGGAAAGGCCATTTAGATAAGATATTTCTGAAGAGGAGTACAACCCCTTTGTGTTCATTAAATAGCTCCTATTTCAAAATAAGTCCTTATGTTTACAAATAGGACAAAAAGTAGTATTTTCTCTTCCGTAAACAATTCAATATTCTCTTGACTTCCCCTTTATATTGCATTTATTATGGATAAAAAGGGGGACTATCCTGTCTCTGCTTTCCCTGCTGATATGCTTCAGTTCTTTCTGTAAGGCATGGTGCCCAGCATAAAAGTGTCATTTCTGAATTGCTCTGGCTTTTCTTTATCTAGTTCTTAAGAGCTTCTGCTTCCGTATTAAAACTCTTAGGAATGAGTGATAAGCTTGTTATTAAGTGGGAGATTTTGTTTCTCTATGGACACTTGAATAATGCTCTCAACCTTAAATGCAGTGTTCTTTCATTTGGCTGTTTCTGCCATTATGCACAAGATGAGGCACATCTACAATGCTGGAGAAATAGGAAAATCATTTTGTTCTGGGTACATGACGCACCTATACCTGTTGTGCTATAAATGTAAGTGGTGAAATGAACACTAGAAAACCAAAGGATACAAAACATCACTTAAAGACTATGAATGCCGTTATTACTGCTGGGAGTCAGGACAAGTAAGGGCTGTCAAAAATATGCGTTTATCTAATTATTTAAAAAGACTTAAATTGTGTTTTATAGCAGATGCTGTTGAAGACAAGATAAGTGAATGACTGGCGTATTACAGACATTGTGGAGCATATTGTAGAAGCATGACAGGTCATAACTCTTGAAGAACTCCTCCTGCATATTAATGTTGAATTCAGCAAAAAGGAGCTGATGAAGTTAGGTGTTTTGACAGAATGAATCTTTGTCTCTGCAAGAAAGAAAGAGATCCCAATTTGAAAGTCTGTCTCTTCTCCCCCCGAAGCTGAGGGAATATTCAGTTACAATATTTTTGGTTTACTCTGAAAGAATTTGTGAGAACATTCTAAAACTGCAGCTCCTTTGCCCAAAAGAATGTTGATAAGAAAAATCCTGACCCCTTTGAATAACACATTTGTGTGTGCGTGTGTGTGCAATTCATACTGAAAATAAATATGTTAAAAGAAATATCAGTAGGAGGATAACATCAAGATCATGGAAAGTGAGGGTACCATACCGGCAAGGCCTCATTTGGAATATTGTGTCCAGTGCTGGTCACCACAATACAAAAAAAAATTACTCAGGTCATAGAAAGATTACAGAGAAGAGCAACAAAGATGATGAAGGGTGTGGAGCATAAATCCTATTAAGAATGGATAGGAACCAAATATGTTTAGCTTAATGAATATAGTAGAAGACTGAGGGGAGACATTACAACAGTCTTCCAATACTTGAAGGCTTCCACTAGGAAAGTGGAAGTCCATAGCACCTAAGGATAGGAGAAGAAGAAATGGGTGGAAATAAGGAGGACATTCCTGATAATGACAGCTATTAAGCAGTGGAACAACTTGCCTCGTAGAGTTGTGGATACTCCATCATTAGAGGTTTTCAAGAGGAGATTGGACAACCATTTGTCTGAGGACTCCTGCCTTGAGCAGAAAGTTGGACTAGAAAACCTCCGAGATTTCTTCCAGCTCTCTGGTTCTATGATGCTATGCCGGATTATTAAAGACTTTGGAGATGCTGTCTCATACACTTAGCAGATGTTATTCTGCCCAGACAGAACAACTTGCTTCTATGTTCAATCTAAGGCAGATAGACAACTCAATAGAGATAATTATAAAACAGATAAATGTTTATACAGAGGAATACTTGCTTTTACGATGTTGCTTCTGTATATTACATCTCTCTGTTCATTTCCATAGGTAAATTGATAATGGATTTTCCCCTCTTCTTCTGCATAGGCATCACATGTTGGCATAAGCATAAGATCTCCAAGCCGTGTGGCTAGGGGCCATGAGGCTGGATGAACAAAGGCATTCCAATGTGGCTGTGTCCAGGAAGTCTCCTAATGCCCTTTAGAAACTCCTCCCACTGACCCATCAACAAAACCAACATTTAACCCAATAACTGCCAGATATTCTAACATACTGATACATGCTCTCTAGTTAGGGTTACATAGAGCTATACGAGGTTACATAGAACTATATGAACCATAACAGATGTAAAGTAGCAGAGTGTTCTTGATTTATTGAAGTATTGCATTTTCTGTCATAGCTTAGCAATCTCAGGGTAGTAGACAGGCATTGAGGTAAAATACATGGGTGTATTCAACGAAAAGTTGGGGCATATGATATTCTTTCTTTTTTCTTTTCTTCTTGCACTTTTTAAGTTTAGTTTGTATTAGTTTTTACTATTGCAATCAAAATTCTTAATTAAAATATATCCAAAGTAAATCAATGGAAAGGCAGAAACAGGCATTTATAATGGGGTTTTTGGGGGTGGGGTTTAATATTTATAAACACTGCAAATCAGTTGCAGTTCACAGAAAGGAAAGATATATCTATGTATTTTCTATTCTATCTATTTTCCAAAGTACTCTCTTCTTCTTGGTATTCATAAAATAAACAATTCAGTGAATATTTTAGTATTAAAGTATTAGGATTTTTTTCTGTATTACCAAATAATTTAATATAATTTGCAAGTTCTTATCAATTTCTATTCTACATCAACTGCACAATTTAAGCCACTCTTTATCCATTTACATCTCAGAAATCTTATTTAACATTAATATTAAAAGATTTCACTTTAATCATTACAGCATTAACAGCTTCCAGTTTCTATTGTATAAATACCAGTGCACTTGGTGGTGTTTTTTTATTTGATAATATAATAAAAACTATTTTAAACATTCATAATATGAAATCTTATTCATTCATAATCAAAATCTTATTTCACTGTATTCTCTTGTATGCGGAATTTCAATGAATTCCCAGGAGGCGTTCGGTTGAAGAAAGGAAACAGCTTTATTTCTAAGAACGGTTTGCAAAGCGTGGTGGATCTCGACCATTGTAGGAAGAGACCACACCTTGTT
The DNA here is from genome assembly GCA_034064705.1 of Bothrops alternatus. Taxonomy (NCBI): domain Eukaryota; kingdom Metazoa; phylum Chordata; class Lepidosauria; order Squamata; family Viperidae; genus Bothrops; species Bothrops alternatus. The sequence goes on from JARGCV010000075.1 coordinate 15,017,918, forward strand.
ACAGAAGCACTATAGCAATTATACCCTCCTATCCTCCCATTCCACGTCAGCTATTCTGGCGTAGTGGGTTACAAACCTATAGAGAAGCGACACAACGGTTCCCTACATCCTTGGCTCACTCTAAGGCAGCGGTTCTCAACCTATGGGTCGCGACCCCATTTGGGGTCGAATGACCGTTTCACGGGGGTCGCCAGACACCGCGGTCTGCCATTTTGTTTTTTTGTTTGTTTGGTTTTTTTGTTTTTTCGTCGCGCACGTGCCTGTCGCGGTCTGCCATTTTGTTTTTGTTTTTTTCGTCGCGCGTACGCCGCGCATGCACGGTTTGGGCCATCGCGCGCATGCCGTGCATGCACGGATTGGCCCGTTGCGGTCTGCCATTTTGTTTTTGGTTTTGGGGTTGCCCCGCGCATGGGCAGGGCAAGTGGGGTCTCAACCTGAAAAAGGTTGAGAACCACTGCTCTAAGGGGTTCTTTGTTATACATTGCAACAATGTTCGCTTTCTACAGAAAAATTTAACACTTTCCATTTCTTTCTTCCTTCACTCTTATAACTCTTAGGTGTTGATACATTATTCACATTTTTCAATCAAGCATTTGCATTTTAGTTATAATCCCTGTATCCAAGTAGTTTGTGGCTCTGCACAGAACAAAGATTTTTATTAAGATATAACTATGCATAATTGTTGTGATCTTGGCTTCCTTGATTTGCAGCAACACAGTTATTTAATAGAAAAATAAAATCATATCACCTTGGAAATATGGAAACAAAAATATAACCTCTGAGGCTAATTCATCATATTGGAACTCCATTGACTTCTCTGTAATCTTTGAATTACATCAGGGATGAGTGCTGGCAAGAATCTTGCATATATATGCATTCACTTTGGTGTAATTAAATCAAAGATAAATTGAACCTAAGGTCTCTTAGCAAAATATATAAAAGGCTCTATAAAGAGTAAACACAACTCAAACTTGCATATATTTCTGGAAAAGTGTTAAAAATTCAGAACAAAGAAAACTATATCACTCTGATTCAGTTTCAACTAAATCCATAGTGTCTATAATAAAGTCTATAATTTTAGATAAAGTCTATAATTTTAGATACTTCAAAAGTTTAGTTCTGTTTGGCATTTATAGGCTTAATAAGCAGCTAAGCCTGGACAAGTCTTTTGAGTGCAACTACAGCTAACAAACAAAATATAGTCTTTATTCATTTTACTATGGGAAAATGTAGCAGCTGGGTTGCTGAACACATACAGTATTTTAAATACAGGAATTGAAAAAAAATAACTTTTTTAAAATTAAACTTTCCACCCCTCCACCCTCCCCCCCCTCAAAAAACCCTAGAATCAAGTAGGTGATCATTTCTTAATGGGTTTAAAGCACTAGTGAAATACTAAAAACCCATAAACAGATTAAGTCAAATTTGGGGTTGTCCTATTATTTGATAGGTGATTAAATGGATAACAGGATAGGGATAAAGAAAAAGTGGTTGCTCTGAGTGAGACAAACAAGAGGAAGGGACAAAGGAATCTGTTAAGCAAGAACTGCAGAACCAGGAAAATAGCTTAAGAAAGGAAAGCTATAAATCATTGGCATCAGGAGTGCAACAGAAAGTAATGTGGTTCAGAAGTAGGTAATATTTCTTGCCTTAAAACTGAAGATGGGTCCTGAGTAGCCAAAAGAAAAAGATGTCCCAATATGCTTCCATCATTGTTCATGGAAAGAAGCTTATCTGTTCTACCAGAATAATCCTGCCTTTATTTTCTTAAGCGGAAAGATGGATAATTGGAAAGAAATAATATTGCTCTGAGAAATGTATTTGGTGGGAAATTCCATAGAGTGGCATGGATGAAATTTTGGTCTGCACATTCAAAGGCACTGGGAATATTTTCAACCAGCCCAACAGTCTTCCTTAGTAGTTTGTGTAATCTGTGATAGTAACAAAATAGTGACAAAGGGACATTATCTGGTCTGGATGTTGCTCTCTTATTTAAACAGGTAGTTTTTACTGAATTTTAAATTATTTCTCCTGTTGTGTTATCACCTTCCAGTGTGCTATTTAGAATCAGAAATGGTAAAGATTTATTTATTTTCCTTGGGGCAGGAAACAATAGTGCAAGGAATAAAGGAAAAGATGGTGAGCAAAGGAAAGGATGACAAAAAGGCTTGGTACTGGATAGATATTGTTCTCAGGAAAATTAACACACACACCCCGTTCAGAGTTTACAAAACATTAAATTTTGGGCTTAATAAATGGGCATGCTTATAATTGAGATCAGTACGTTTACATTTAAAACACAAGAAGTGACACTTTTAATTTCAGAGCTTTGGATACAGACAAAAATTACATTACCGCTCATTCATGTCAATTATTATATTAGTGAACCTTGTCAGGATCTCACCTGTTTCAATAAATGTCAGCAAATTACACGATAATGTAACAAAAAAGGCAAAATTTCTTTACAAAATGATGGTCATACCAGAATTGTATTGTGAGCTGTTCGTTTGCTGTGCTATCCTGTTTATGAATTGGTTACTGTCATACAATTTATAACAGTAAACATGCAAATGGCAAAGGAAGCTCTTTTCCTGTAATCACCTTGATGAGAATACATCTCGTAGTTATTGCTTCAACTGATGATTTACTGCAAGGAGTGGTCACCATATGAATGAAATTCTAAGTAGCCTCTTTTTGTAGTCAATTCATATGAGCCATTCTTCTGTTGAACAATGAAACAATAGGAATTCAGGTTATAATGAACAGTGGCAGGCGTAGTGGCACAGTGGCTTAATGACACTAGAACTGCCCACCAGAAGTGGTCTACTCTCTGGTGGTTCAAGCCCAGGTCCACGAGATGGGGTGAGTTCCTGCTGCCTGCTTCCAGTTCCTGCCCTCCCAGAAGTTCGAAAACATGCAATATTGTGAGTAGATTAATGGCTACCACTTTGGTGGGAAAAACCTAGCTGTATTTGTGTGTGTAGAGAACAGAACCTGGGCTGGATCTGGCCAGACATGAAGCAACACAACACAAGGCAAGACAAGACTGGCAGAGGAGTCCCAAAGAGCGCCATTAGTCAGCTGCTGTAAGCTAGTTCGCCACCTGTGTTGCTCCAAGAATAGGCACACAAGCGCTAAACAGAATGAACTAGCAATTTAGGCTGTCAGGACTGCATTATGTCTAGCATTTGTAGATTTCCCTGACACTGTATTGCCATATGCTAAATAAATAAATAAATAAATCACCAAAATGAGACATCTGGAAGCAGAATGCCCTTAAGATACACTTGCAATTAACTTTTTTATTAAATTAATGCTTCCAATGTAGATTCTCAAAGAAATTTAAGTGACAAAATTCATATTTCATCTACCATTATTATTCTATTTCAAGTTATGGGATGTTATATTTTGTGTGTTTGTGTATAAGCATTTTACATAATCAACAATTAAGAGAGAGAAATGTTCCTTTAAAAAATATTCAGGTAACACCAAAAGAAATCAACTGGACAAATACTTTTGCTTCTTTAGATTTATTCTAATTAGAAAAATAAGTTAAAACAAAATTATAAATTATAAAGTAAAATATCCTACCATAGACTTCCTTTGCTATTTGTTCTCATATGTGTTGGGCCTACAAATTATAAAATCTTAGAATTTTGGGAATCACAATGCAAAATACTTAGAAGGCAAAAAGCTGAGGTTATTATATTTAGACAGGCAGATTTATTTTGGCCATTCGTAAATCTGCATTCATAAACATCTTATGAGCTTTGATAGGTAAGGTAGTCTAGATTTTTAGAGTATTAGTTCTTTGCTTCTGTGAGCCATGGTGGATGATAAATACAGATCTCTTTTACATTAAACATTCATAATACTTAGATCAGAACTTGGATGTAATCTATAGAAGCAACCCATATGTTACTTGGCACAGGTTTCATATATGAGTATTATTCCACAACTGAAAATATTTGATAGGCATACGAATCTTTATTTAATGCCAATGACTTATAAATCAATGAGTCTATTGTCTGCATCCTTTCTGCAATATCTTACTAGTAATTTTATTCTATTCTGTTTCTGTGTTAAACTAAACTGTGTTCTAAAAATTACTAAGTATATATTTAAATACATATTTGCATGACAATTTTACTGAATATTTAGTCATACCTTCTCTCCAAGTATTCATAAGTTTTCAGTTCAAAATCCTTATTTAAATATGGATTTTCTTGCAAAGTACACATTTCAAATCCCTTTGTAGGAATAAATGTGTTTCTAAAAACTCAGATCATATGTGGGTAAACTAAAGTAATAAGTCAGTATATTTGTCAGGAGATTCTAGTATGTAGAAATAACTAGTTAGTTGAAAAGACCTTATATGGGATCTTTCAAAAGACCTTTTAGGGAACAAAATGCATTATTATATGCAATTATGTAAAGTTTAACCTTGTAAGGCGAAAACATACATTAACCAATAAGAAATGGACTCATTGTGCTCTGCATGTTTATACTGCTTGTATATGCTCCTGTAGGACAGATCCAACTATTGTTGCTGAATAAAGAATTGTCATTACCAGTTAATCCCAACTTTTCATTGGTTGTGGTATTATGCTACATTTCATAGGAAGATAATATTAAGATTTAGATCCCCATCCCTTTCACGTCAGAGGCATTGCTTAAGCCACTTCTCGGTTGAAAGGATCAGCCGGTGACATCACCATTGCCTGGAGAACATCCGTGGGGGCTCCTTTCATGTCCCGATCAAGAAGCTGGAGCAAATGCAAGGAATTCACCCTGCCACACAGCAGCATTCAGGTCTCAAACGCAAGCTTGCTAACCTCCAACCCAGCATCCTAACCATGTGAGCCACCACACTCCAAGAATTAGATATCTTGATATGTTTGAATCCGAGCTATAACTAAACATGTACAAATCCAAGATTCTCAGATAAACTTATTTCATTAAGGGGTTTACTACCTCGTCATTCCTTAAGGTACCTGGTATTTGAATAACGGGCCTCATATACCACATGACATAATCAGACCTTAGAACTTCCCTAGGCAAGAGAGGAAGAAGAATTATAGCATGACTCCAGTATTTGCAGCCAATGTAATAAGGTAGGGGAAGTATGAAGAACATGAACTTAGCTTTCCTTCCTTCCTTCCTTCCTTCCTTCCTTCCTTCCTTCCTTCCTTCCTTTCTTTCCAAATAATAACCAAATGCAATGGTATTTGTACAATAGGAACTGCAAGGTATTAGCAATGTGATGGTTAACATTTCAAAATGCAAATTTTATATTAATCTTAATGATTTATAAATAAGATAATTGCTTAAACTGTTCAGTTAATGCTGGATGCAGCATTGATCAAAATTGTGAAATATCTTGAATTGTTTTATAATATGAAAAAAGTTTAGAACTTTGAGCTTAATACTAATATCTCCACTGTATGGCTATTTATTATTATTCATGAGTACTAAAGGAAAAAGGAAAAAAGAGAGTTGCTTACAAAAAGTAGGTAGATATTTAGTCATTAGTTTTGCCATTGTTGTGTATTCTCCCAATCAAATATCATCAGAATTGTATCTTTTTTCCAGTTTTAGGCAAAGTTTATACTGGGAGCCATGGAATTAGAAAATATTTCAAAGCTCTTAGACTTCCGATTCCGGATTGCGGCGCCTCTAGTCGCATGAGAAGACTCGTCCCCTCATCGGCTAGTTTCCCTCTGCCAGTAGACCCTTTTGCGGGTCGAAAGTCACCCTGGAGGGTGCGACTTCCGTTGAAGAGGCTTCGCTCGGCTGTGGAGGAGCGGTGGCTCCTCCAGCTGTCCGGGCCAACTCTGAGGGCCGACGGAGAAGAAAGACCGGCCAGTAAAATGGCTGTTCACCTAGCCACTAGAAACCGCAAGTCAAAGTACATCTAAGCTTGAAAACCTACCATGATGTATCCAGGTGAGACTTTTTTCTTTGCTCCTCTTTTTATTCTACTTTTTTTTCTTTTTTTTTTTCCTCTAAGAGGCCTGTTGGAATTATTTCCCTGGCTTGGAGAAGCAGTTTCTACTTGTTTGGGAAGAAAGGCATTGAACAAAAGAATAAAACAAAATTTTAAAGACTATATCTTTTTTATACATGTTTTGGAGTTCTGAAAAAAAAATATTTTCTTAAGAGCTATATTATCAGTTTATGCTGTTGTTCTTTTGTTGTTGTTGAGAAGTACTATTATTTTATATTGGAAGAGTATTTCTTTTCCCACCTTTTCCTTAAAAAATAGAAAGAATGGGGAAAAAATTGACTCTTGAAAAAGATTTTTTAGCTTACTGAGGACATCTACTGGCCAAAAGCTAATATTGTAATTCTTGACTATTTGGAGATGAGATGTTTGGCCTTTAAGCTGTTGTTTTGAGAGAAAGATAACCTGATCCAGCTGAATAACTTTTAAAATGGAGCCGCATTCACACTTAAATTGTAAACTTATCCTGGAAAAGATTTATGAGGCTAAAGAAGAAATATGTGCTACAATAAAAGAGTTTACTACAGAATTAAGAGCCAGAATCTCTCCTCTAAACTTCAGAATTGACTCTCAGAGTACTTCTGATTATTCTATAAAACAGACTACACAAGAAGAGGTCTTAACTGAGAATAAAAATAAATTGACTTTGCCTGATAAACAGTTCACTTATGGTTTGAGGACCAGGAAAAGCAAAGACTGAGATTTGACATGTCAAAGCAACGAAATTTTATGGTTAAGAGAATTAGAGGGCCAATGAAAGGCCAAGATGGTTTACATGGATCCAAATGATACAAAGAGAGACTTATCAGTTGGAAGGGAAGCTCTGTTATGTAAACCTATCTGGCAGAAGAAGAAATAAGACTGAAAAGAAGTGATTTTTAAAATTTTATGTAATGAATTAAAGGCAATTTAGAATTATGGACTGATTTAAGGACTAAGATTATGAGTGAGATGTAAGAGAAATGGGTGATTAATGGAAGATATATATTAAATTGACTAAGAATGTACTTTTTGAATTGATGGGTTTATCGATATGAAAATTATTATTTTTAATAAGTTGATTTGTTTGCTTGATGTCCAATGGATTGAAATGATTTAAGATTTGATATTATCTTATCAGCTTAAAAAGTAAGAGAAAAAGGGGTGATTAATGGAATATATATATTAAATTGATTAAGAATGTTCTTTTTTTGTTTCTTGTTTTTTTTAGAATGATAGGTTTATTTGTAAGATAAGTATTATGTAATGTTGAGTTAATCTAATAAGATGATTTGTTTGTTTGATAACATGGATGTTATTAGTTATGAAAATTAACTGGATGAAATTTGAATTCTGTCAAATGGATTGAAATGATTTAAGGTTGGACTTTATTTTGTCAGTTTAAAGAGACTGATTGATTGATGGATTAGATACGTATAGGATAGATTAATATTTTATTTTAAATAAGGGATACTAGTGGAAGAAGAAATAAATAAGACCTATGATAAAATTAAGGAATTAGAATATATTTGGATGGGATACCCAAACTGATAATGTTTGTACTTATAGTTATTTTGACTATGGTAGTATAAATTTATAAAGCTTTAAAAACAGGTTTAGGTTGAATTTAAGGGGAAAAGAGAGGGAATATTTGATGTATTGATTGAATTATGTATATATGTTTTGTCTGCGGATGTTTGACCACCCTAACACCACGGTGAGTACTTTGTTTTAAAAATAAAAAAAAACAATAAAACTTGTCTTTAAAAAAAGTATATCCAAGCTCTTAAAGTGGTCCCACCATGGCTCATTTAACCAGAATGTAAGGATATGAAGCGTGGACAGAAACACGGACACAGGTGTCATGCAATTTATGCCTACACTAATCCCTCCAGTCATAATGAGTAAAGAATATCTTCTCTAAGACTGTATTCCTGCCTGGCTGTGAAAGCCATATCTTGAATAATTGCTGGGTAAGATGAATAGCTTAACTTCAAAGTTATAATTAAAAGGTCACCTTTACTTTATTGCATAACCATTTTTAAAAAAATATATTTTAGGTGAACATTTTTTTAAAATGCACACACACACACGTTGTATCTCTCTTAATATAGTTCAGGTTATGACCTATGCATGTGTGTATCTTCAGAAACATTAAAATGCCTTTTCCCCTCTTTGAAAATACAGCTGAATTCTTCCGCAAATGAACAGCTTGAATTTGCAAGACTATCTACTGTGCTTGACAGAATTTGGAATTGTACCACTGGGAAAGCAAAGGCATGGCTCCGCATTAATTGTAGCAAACAGACTTGGGAAACAGAAAGCATCTGCACATTTGTAAACATGTTAGAAACTGTAGTAGCAGCTTTAGTTTATAGTCACAGAGATTTACTAAGCATTGCATGATATGTATACCCAGATAAGTTCAATATATAAAATCAATCTTCAGCAACTTCATCTTTTATCTGTCCTTAAGATTGCTTTATTATAAAGTTGATTTTATTATTTATTGTTAAGTGTAATTGCTTATACATTTGCAATGTGATAGAAAATGAACATGTTAATAAATTGTTAATTAAGACATGGCACTACTGTTTAATAGTTTTTATTACATATTCTTTGCTAGGTAGGGTTCTGGCATATATATATATGAATTCTGACTGAAGAGAGGTAAATAACTCGAAATAGCTATCTCAGAAATCCCTTATTTCTTTGTTAACAATTTTAAACAACATATATATATTTGTGCTTGCAGATGGCTCTGGGTTGAGCTGAAACAAGCAAAGGAAAGAATGATTTCTTCCTCCCATATTTGGGTTTACAGGGTGCAATCTAAAAAATAACCACTTGACACACATATCCACTCCCTGACTACTAACAAAGTGGGACAGAGCCTGTGGCTTGAGGCTAAAGCTTCTGCCTAGCATGCAGACTGCCCAGGTTCGAATCCCAGAAAGGGTGAATTCTGACTGAAGAGAGGTAAATAACTCGAAATAGCTATCTCAGAAATCCCTTATTTCTTTGTTAACAATTTTAAACAACATATATATATTTGTGCTTGCAGATGGCTCTGGGTTGAGCTGAAACAAGCAAAGGAAAGAATGATTTCTTCCTCCCATATTTGGGTTTACAGGGTGCAATCTAAAAAATAACCACTTGACACACATATCCACTCCCTGACTACTAACAAAGTGGGACAGAGCCTGTGGCTTGAGGCTAAAGCTTCTGCCTAGCATGCAGACTGCCCAGGTTCGAATCCCAGAAAGGGTGAATTCTGACTGAAGAGAGGTAAATAACTCGAAATAGCTATCTCAGAAATCCCTTATTTCTTTGTTAACAATTTTAAACAACATATATATATTTGTGCTTGCAGATGGCTCTGGGTTGAGCTGAAACAAGCAAAGGAAAGAATGATTTCTTCCTCCCATATTTGGGTTTACAGGGTGCAATCTAAAAAATAACCACTTGACACACATATCCACTCCCTGACTACTAACAAAGTGGGACAGAGCCTGTGGCTTGAGGCTAAAGCTTCTGCCTAGCATGCAGACTGCCCAGGTTCGAATCCCAGAAAGGGTGAATTCTGACTGAAGAGAGGTAAATAACTCGAAATAGCTATCTCAGAAATCCCTTATTTCTTTGTTAACAATTTTAAACAACATATATATATTTGTGCTTGCAGATGGCTCTGGGTTGAGCTGAAACAAGCAAAGGAAAGAATGATTTCTTCCTCCCATATTTGGGTTTACAGGGTGCAATCTAAAAAATAACCACTTGACACACATATCCACTCCCTGACTACTAACAAAGTGGGACAGAGCCTGTGGCTTGAGGCTAAAGCTTCTGCCTAGCATGCAGACTGCCCAGGTTCGAATCCCAGAAAGGGTGAATTCTGACTGAAGAGGGGTAAATAACTCGAAATAGCTATCTCAGAAATCCCTTATTTCTTTGTTAACAATTTTAAACAACATATATATATTTGTGCTTGCAGATGGCTCTGGGTTGAGCTGAAACAAGCAAAGGAAAGAATGATTTCTTCCTCCCATATTTGGGTTTACAGGGTGCAATCTAAAAAATAACCACTTGACACACATATCCACTCCCTGACTACTAACAAAGTGGGACAGAGCCTGTGGCTTGAGGCTAAAGCTTCTGCCTAGCATGCAGACTGCCCAGGTTCGAATCCCAGAAAGGGTGAATTCTGACTGAAGAGAGGTAAATAACTCGAAATAGCTATCTCAGAAATCCCTTATTTCTTTGTTAACAATTTTAAACAACATATATATATTTGTGCTTGCAGATGGCTCTGGGTTGAGCTGAAACAAGCAAAGGAAAGAATGATTTCTTCCTCCCATATTTGGGTTTACAGGGTGCAATCTAAAAAATAACCACTTGACACACATATCCACTCCCTGACTACTAACAAAGTGGGACAGAGCCTGTGGCTTGAGGCTAAAGCTTCTGCCTAGCATGCAGACTGCCCAGGTTCGAATCCCAGAAAGGGTGAATTCTGACTGAAGAGAGGTAAATAACTCGAAATAGCTATCTCAGAAATCCCTTATTTCTTTGTTAACAATTTTAAACAACATATATATATTTGTGCTTGCAGATGGCTCTGGGTTGAGCTGAAACAAGCAAAGGAAAGAATGATTTCTTCCTCCCATATTTGGGTTTACAGGGTGCAATCTAAAAAATAACCACTTGACACACATATCCACTCCCTGACTACTAACAAAGTGGGACAGAGCCTGTGGCTTGAGGCTAAAGCTTCTGCCTAGCATGCAGACTGCCCAGGTTCGAATCCCAGAAAGGGTGAATTCTGACTGAAGAGAGGTAAATAACTCGAAATAGCTATCTCAGAAATCCCTTATTTCTTTGTTAACAATTTTAAACAACATATATATATTTGTGCTTGCAGATGGCTCTGGGTTGAGCTGAAACAAGCAAAGGAAAGAATGATTTCTTCCTCCCATATTTGGGTTTACAGGGTGCAATCTAAAAAATAACCACTTGACACACATATCCACTCCCTGACTACTAACAAAGTGGGACAGAGCCTGTGGCTTGAGGCTAAAGCTTCTGCCTAGCATGCAGACTGCCCAGGTTCGAATCCCAGAAAGGGTGAATTCTGACTGAAGAGAGGTAAATAACTCGAAATAGCTATCTCAGAAATCCCTTATTTCTTTGTTAACAATTTTAAACAACATATATATATTTGTGCTTGCAGATGGCTCTGGGTTGAGCTGAAACAAGCAAAGGAAAGAATGATTTCTTCCTCCCATATTTGGGTTTACAGGGTGCAATCTAAAAAATAACCACTTGACACATATATATATATATATATATATATATATATATATATATATATATATATATATATATATATATTTCATTATCCAACTATTTAGCTCAGAGACCACCAAAGACTCCATGTAGCATGTAGTCAATTCCACCCATTTGTTCCTTATTACTCTTATAAAATATTTGGACTTGTGGATGATTGACATTGTTTTGAAACACTAATTTAGCACACAATATTTATGGGAAAATATTTTGATGTTAAAAATGTTAGTGTTATGCTCAATTATAACTTTGGTAAGTTTTTTTTTTGAGGAACTATATCGAACTATGGGGTTTTACTAAAAGAAATTGCTAAAGTAATATTAGTCTGGATATCAAGATCTAACGCTACTCCTGAATTCAAAAATTATCAATTAATGAAAATGCCAATTTTATTAATAAAAATTGATGCATTTCTCTTTTTTGTACAGGCTTCATGAGATTTTACAACAATATATTATCATTCTATGTAAATTAAAAACATTGATATAAAGTTTCAGTGTTTGATATGTGTTTAGTATATTCTAGTTAGCTTATGATATTTTTCTGTTTTTTTCTTTAAGTTTGTATTCTTCTTTAGCTTTGGTGAAGGTTGCATTGCTTTTTCCTATTCTTGTTTTGTTTTCAAAATGTGATTAAATAAAATGAAGACTAAAAGATGCATGCTCTAATCAAACATACATAATAGGGTAGAAATTCTCTTCTACTTCTATTATTCTTGGATTCTGGGAACTGTAGTTCAGCTTTCTAAAGAACTCTTGATTCTTCATTATTGGTTTATGGACACACTTTATAATTAGAGAGTTTTGAGACCTTTGAATATTATGAGTTATTTATTTAAAATGTGTAGGTTAACCACTCCCATTTGTGATTTTAGGATGTTTGCAAATATTTATAAGCAACAAAAATAGGTAAACCCCATCTTATTTTTTAAAAGAAAGTTTATATATATATATTCTGAGCAAAGTGAAGTTTTTTGCATTGCAACAAATATCTTGAACTGATCCTGGATAGCAAAAAATAACTGCCTTAGCTGCCTAAACAGAGAGGTAATATAATATCTCCCAGAAATCCAACCATCACATAGGCTGCTACTTTCGGGGCAGTTACAATTCCTGGGCTGTTTTCAAGGGCCATCCCATTAATAGTACATGTAACACCAGTGTCAAGTCTCCTTCTATCTCTTTCAAGAATGGGTGCAATTAGTTTATTAGTCATCAATCTGTGCCATCAGTGTAATATGACTCCTCCAGATTACTGTAACTGACATTTACTGCATGCAAATGTATGTATATATTATGAGCATCCGTCCATCCCTCTTCCATCAAGGTGTGCTTTGTCGATAAGATTACTAGAGCATAATTTTAAAAAATAGAACATTGAATTGACTTTATATTATTAATTGGGAGAAGAAGATAAAACTTTAGGGAGTTAATCTATGTATCTCATTTTTTATTCAGCCACAATTAAAGTAGTAGGGCAGATTTCTCCCTTCTGATGTTTGGACAACTCAAAATTCCCTGCATGTGACTTGAACAGTATATTCCTTGACATCAGGTTGGAGGAAAATGAACACCAAATAGGATTAAGTTCTACAATTCTTTAATTTCTTAAGACATATACGTGAAAATTGCTTACAAAATAAATTGCCTCTTAGAAAGAACATATCAATACTCTATAAAACAATCAAGAAAAGAAATATGAAATCAACCTTGCCTTTTCTAAGGAACTATTTTATAGTAGTTATTGGCACAGTCATGGAACATTTAATCACTCTTTGTTGTTTAAAAACAACAGGAAACTATAGCATGAGTGTTTAATACATTGAATTTCCTTTTTATGGATGCTTTCTGTATCTAGACTGTTCAAGAAGGAACATAAGATAACCCAATCTATTTGCATTCTATATGGTAATCTTAGCTTCCACTGCTGAAATCTTAGAATTGTTTTATATTACCAATAACCTCACATAACAAGGAAAAACTACATATTTCACAAAGTTTACCCTAAGCTACAAAAATTCTGATTTTTGTTTATTACAGTATGTTAGACATTTGGTGATTGAAAGATGAATGAAAAACAGCAAGCATTTTTTTTATCTCTGTGTCTGCAATGAGAAATAAAACTTTCCATTGCAAGAGCTGTTTTTCTCAACCCTTTCAATATGCAAGGCTGATATTTAATTAAATGATGAATTAAGTAGAAGAAAAAACATCAAAAGGAAAATTATATGTATCTGTGTATGTGTATGTTTCCCATGTATGTAGATATGTATGGAGCATTTTACACAACAGCTTTGGTAAAATGACTTCTTTAATTATAATCCTCCACATGTAGTCCTCTTAATCATTAATAAATCATAGGTAACACATACTTCCAATCAAATAATTGGAAAGATGAATTTATTTTATCAATATAGAAGAACACATTTATTGGTATTAAGAAGAATGTAGAGGGTACAAAGAATCCACTTCTGTTACCCAGTCTTTAATTTCCAAGAAGTAGATGTGTAATTAATATGTAGTATCATTTCTAACTGGTGGTAACTCAACAACTATGTGAAGTTAGTCCTGTTTAGATCACAGATAGGAGACCATCCAGGAATACCATAGACCATAGACCATGGAAATCAACTAGACTGGGTGTTGAAAAACATTCCAGTCAAAAGTAATGATAAGCATACCTGATTTATATCAAGAAAACTACATAGGAAAATTCATGTAGTCACTAGAAATTGAAATTGACTCATGGGAATCTTTCCCCTTTTTATGATCCAAAAAGCAGGATTTCCTACCATAATTTCAGCCTTAATCTATTTTAGTTACTATGATAAACTGTCCACTGGGACCTTGGAGTCCTAGTGGACAATCACTTAAATATGAGCTAGCAATGTGCTGTGGCCAGCACTGTGGCTCAATGGTCAAGACATTAGGCTTGTCTGCTGGAAAGCTAGCAGCCCAGGTTCAAGACCCAAGTCCCATGTGACAGGGTGAGCTCCCATCCTTGCCCCAGCTCCCTCCAACCTATCAATTTGAAAGCATACAAATGTGAGTATATAAATAGGTACCACTTCAGCACTCTGTGATATCATACTTGTTGCATGATCACTGAAATGTCTTTGGACAGTGCTGGTTCAATGGTGTTGAAACAGAGATGAGCATCGCCCCCCCCCATAGTCAGCAATGACTAGGGAAGTAAAATCCGCAGGATCTCCTAGTATTCTGTAGTCACTAAAAAAGTCAGTGCAGTCCTAGGCTGAATTAACAGAAGGATAGAATTAAGATCATGAAGTGTTAGTACCATTTTATAATGCCTAGTTAGGCACAGTTACAATATTGCATTCAGTTTTGGTTGCCACGATATAAAAAAGATGTGGAGAGAAGGGCAACAAAGATGATTTGGAGGCTAAAATATATGAAGAACAATTGCAGAAATTGGGTATATCTAGTCTAATGATCTAATGAGCTAGGAATGACATGATAGCAGGGTTCCAATATCTAAGAAACTGCCACAAAGAAGAGGGGATCAACCTATTCTCCAAAACACCTAGAGGCAAGACAAGAAGCAATGGATGGAAACTAATCAAGGAGAGAACCAACCTTAAAAATATTTGAGAATGCTTATGGTACCATCATCGTGGCTTTATGAATAGTCACAAATTATCATTTTAGTCTTTGTATTGTCAATATAGGCCTCCATAAGTTGTGGGTGCTCCAACACTGGAGGTTTTTAAAAAGAGATTGGACAACCATTTGTCTGAAATCGTATAGGATTTCCTGCTTGAGCAGGGGGTTGGACTAGATGACCTCCAAGGTCCTTTCCAACTCTGTCATTCTGTTAATTCTGTTATTTTGTATACCTCTAATCCTGATAGGGAGAAATCATGTTCTGGAAGGGACATGGGGTGAAATCCAGCAATATAAATGAATGCTAAATGTATTGCAAATTGTCAGTCCAGTTAGTTCGACAAGCTTGGCCATCAGATTCAGCTCCATAAACCAGTAAAAGTTTATTCTTCACCACTCTATAATTGTTAAAATTCAGAAGCCTATTGGTCTTTCAAAGGCAAAGAAAGGTGAAGTAGTTACTTGTATATTCTTCATATCTATGTGTATTTAAACTTATAATCAAAAGTCCTGAGTTCTTGGTCTGTCTCCTGTTACAATATTCCATTATTAAGAAAGTTTTCTAGAGGAACAAAGAAATGGACAAAAATAAGGCAATAGCTGTATCAAGAGACTGGCTGAAAAATAAATAATGCGAAACAAAACACACTTAGAGAAAAAGAACAGATGGAATATGTAACAGACACTAGGGGAAAGTAGTCATGTGGGCAATTAAAATCCTAATGATCTAATGCTGAAGATTTCTATTAAAAGATGCAAAATAAAAGAATGAAAAAATACATACACATGGCTTTGAGAAAACAATGAAAAACTGGATACATCTGCCTTACAGTGGTCTAGGATATATGTCACTAAGCACAAAGATAAAATTCCCTGATATGTGAGAACAAGCAAAAAATGGCTTTCTAAAAATTGCCAGCTTTAATATTCAAGGTCATTGATCATGCTCTAACTTCACTGACTTTTTGGAGCTGCTGCCACAGAGAACACTGATATGGCATATAAATGGAAATTTTCAATGAATTTGAAAAATGTTACATGATTACAGTATAGATATATCGTAAACAGAAAACAGAAATCTGGTTCTCTTTACATTGAACACTGATTCACACAACTATTTTTGTTTTTTCCCCTGTATATTTTAAATAGCCTGTGATCATTGTTAACCATGTAAATATAGCTAGTGCAAATAAACCTATAGGCTTAAAGTGCATATAATGTAGATGAAGATTACATTGTTCTTAAAAACAAAGTGAACAAAGTTCTTTAAAATGTAGTAGCTAATTGAGCTTTCTCCTCTCTTCAAATTTACAACATAGTGATATAAAGCCTATTTGTGTAATCTATATGGGGATGAGGGTGGGTGAAGGGTTCTGAGGTTTTTTATAGTGTTGTTTACCTTCTTTTTATATTGTTGATTTTTAATGCTGTATGCAGCCCAGAGTCACTGTATGAAAGTTGGGTGGCTATAAAAAATTATTTAGTCAATAAATGAACACATTATCTTCAGCCAATTCAGTTATCACAGAATGTATGAATATATGCATTGTGCATGGGACAACTGGAAAATAGAACTATAGACTTTTAGTTAGTAAAGCAGAATTTGTTGAGAACTTCTTCGTTGTATTATTTGGACATCATTATATATGGTTTACACAAGATGGTATTATTTCCAGATATCTATAGTAGCTCCCTATAAATCATGATCACAGTGCATAACCATTCCATGCTGAGAGCCTATTCCCCAAAGTGGGTTTGAACACAAACAAAATTAATTCAAATCAATGCAATTTAAAGCTACATTCTACTAATTAAACTTTAATTTAATACTCACCATGTATTTAA
Organism: Bothrops alternatus; assembly: GCA_034064705.1. Classification (NCBI taxonomy): domain Eukaryota; kingdom Metazoa; phylum Chordata; class Lepidosauria; order Squamata; family Viperidae; genus Bothrops; species Bothrops alternatus. Next base: position 15,034,712 of record JARGCV010000075.1, read on the forward strand.
TATTTTATCCTTTGGTCACATTAAAAATTACATTTCAGCAGCAATTTTGGCAAAGATTCTAAAGAATGCCCAAAGCTTTCTAAAGCCCAAAAGCATTCCAGGACAATGGGTTATGTGTCCCTGACCCTGGATATGAAGAAATTGCAGGGAGAAATAAATTTGCAGGAAAATAATTTGCTTTTGGCAGTTACAAAACTCATCACAGAGAAAAGCAGCTGTTATGTTTTTTTATAAACAGTTTGTTCCCAATATGTTTCAAATATTTATCAATGTAAATACAGCACACAGATTCGAAAGTATAAGATCATTGGGTATGTCTGTCATATTTAAGTTTTTCCTTGATAATCATGTCAAATATACCATGAAGAAGATATATATAACTGGGGAGAAGACGTTGGGCAGGAGGTAGACATAGCTGATGTCATTTTGTTTGTACTGGCTACAGATCCTAAGGGTCACTGTGCCTTCTTCCCTGGACCATGTTTCTTCACATATCTTTGTAGTGACATATTATGGAGAAGAAGAGTTATGATAACTAGAGCTTAAGAAAAAAAAATAACTAAACTGTATTTCAGGAATGATGGAGGTGTACCACAGGGTTACTAAAATGAACTGCCCCTTCCAGTGTTGTGGCATTCTGAGCAGTTCAGGACAGGATAATATTTGAGATCATAGTTAGTCTAGAGAAAAGAAGGACTAGGGGGAACGTGACAGCAGTGTTCCAGTATTTGAGGGGCTGCCACAAAGAAGAGTGATTCAACTTATTTTCCAAAGCACCAGAAGGCAAGTCAAGAAGCAATGGATGGAAATGGATCAAGGAGAGAAGCAGCCTGGAATTAAGGAGAAACTTCCTAACAGTGAGAACAATTAACCAGTGGAACAGCTTGCCTTCAGAAGTTGTGGGTGCTTCAGCACTGGAGGTTTTTAACAAGTGACTGGATAGCTACTTGTCTGAAATGGTACGGGGTGTCCTGCTTGAACAGGAGGTTGAACTAGAAGACCTCCAAGGTCCCTTCCAGCTCTATTCTGATTGATTGATTGATTGATTGATTGATATCAAGGATGCAACTCCGCCCAACAAAATCAAACCAAAAGACCACTGAACAGGTACAAAAGACTTTCTTTGCTGTCATCTAGTGGCTATTTGAATCCTTGCAATCCATATACAGGTATTCCTTGACTTAACAACAGTTCATTTAGTGACAATTTGAATTTACAACAGCCCTGAAAAAAGTGACATATGACCATTTTTCAGACATACAACTGTTGCAGCATCCCATGGACATGTGATTGAAATTCAGATGCTTAGCAACTGGTTTATGATGGTTGCAGTGCCCTGGTGATATGTGATCATCTTTTTCCACCTTCTGACTTAGCACCAGAAATTTTGGGTTCAATTCTGGTCGTAAGTCGAGGCTACCTGTATGGTGACACTATTTTGAGGTGACTGCTTATCTAAACAACCTGGTGGGCTTCAAAGAGTACAATTTGCTCGCATATTGGATTATTATAATAGCTATTGCTATGGGACTAACAGAAGAGTTATTCTAAGACTATTGTTGGGGCCACAACCTGGCTTACTTAATGCATCCTTTCTTCCTTCCTTCCTTCCTTCCTTCCTTCCTTCCTTCCTTCCTTCCTTCCTTCCTTCTTTCCTTCCTTCTTTCCTTCCTTCCTTCTTTCCTTCCTTCCTTCCTTCTTTCCTTCCTTCCTTCTTTCCTTCCTTCCTTCCTTCCTTCCTTCCTTCCTTCCCTCCCTCACAATTATGAATCCATAGGCAAGACTTTATCAGGCTGGAGGCTGGAGTGGAATGGGGGTTAATTTAAAAGTAAGGATTCATTGTGAATAGTGACATTACAAAACCAGAGGAAAACAAGATGTTGTCCATTGACCCTTCTACTTTTTGAGCCTATTTTTTTCTGGGAGATTCTTTGGGAGGTATGAAGGCGGTCTGTGGCAACAAGCAATCCATTGATTATAGGGAACTTAACCTGATCTAGATGCAATTGGGCATTTTCCTTTTTGTTCTGTTACCACCAGGGAGTTGTTATGAATAGTTTGTTCAAATTATTTAATGTTTAGCATTTCAAATAGCTTGTTTCAAATGAGTAGATAAATCACAGTTCTCTTGGCTGAGAATTATAAAGATTTTTTGTACAGTTCACTGCCCAGGCACTTTTCAGTTTCTATTTCTACAGATGGCCATATGTGAATGTTGAAAAATCCATCAATGTAACATTGGTTAGCAGTAATTTGAATATTATGCAGAAAAAGCAAAATACATTGAAAACCAGTGAATGAGACATATTTTAAAATTAAATTTAAATTCAAAGAAATATTGGATTGTTATTATGGTACAGGATTTCTGGAGGTTGTTTCACCTAGTTCTATTAAAGCAAGCATCTAGACATCTAACAGAAATGTGCTATTTAGTAAGAGAGATGGTTTTAAATAAAATTTTAAAAAATGAAAGATGCATTTGTGTAGTTCCTTCAGACCTGCATATTTTTTTCAAATAGCCCTCAGAAAATAACAAGGTACTGTGACACTGTTGTTTTGACTTTTTTCCCTCATTGCTGTTGGCCTGTGTTTAAGATGGCTGCTCTTCTAGTCCACAGGTAATAAGTTTATGAAAAAAACAATTAAACTTAATTATTGCAAATTCAGCAATAGAGTACATAAGTAGACTGTACTCTCATATTCCAGGTTACCAGTCCGCCACAAGTTAGGAAAAATCGCTACCCAGAAAAAAAGATCTGAGCTGATTAAAGAGCAGCCATGTTGTTGTCTTCCTGGCTGAGCTAAGAATGTCTCATATAGTAAAAGATGTTGAACACTTTTATGTAGAAGTTGCGATGATTCCTGGTGATTTTTTCTTTTACAAAGATCGGTACTCCCCAAGCATAAAAGAGGTCACTTGACGGCTCATAAGATTTGGTATTCATTTTCTAGGTTAAGCTCTTTGCTTTGTTTGAGGATTTCAGCAAAATGCTATTTTAGACTCATCCGTGGTTCCTAAATCCCTTTACTCTGTTTTGTAATGTGGGCCATCAAATAGCCCTAACTCTAAAAGAAACATGCAAAAACAAGTCCTTGGTAAACTGCTGATCCCAGGCCTGTGTGGCTTACAGCTTTTTCCAGCTCCTCTCTTTTCTACAGAAGATGTTAACTTGATTAAAAAGTGAAAATGCACCAGTTGTTCCTGTGCTTTCATGAAGGACACTTTGCTAAAATTGATGTCATGACTCAGCATCCTTCACCACCCTGAGCCTCACATTGCTCCCAACATAAATTGACTAGAAAATAAAGAGAAACCCATTTTGAAATGAAACACAATATAACCATCTGACAGCAGAAAACTGTCCCTGCTCTGATGTCAGGGACAAAAGCCTCACTGTAAATCTGATGAAAACACATTTTGTTGTTTTGCACAGTTATCCCGCTGCCCCCTTGTTTTAGATTGATATCATTGCATACTTTTATCAGAGCAGCTTCTGCTTGGAGCAGACTTATAACACTTTGGAGGTTTTGCAGTTCTGTTTAGCATTCTTAAAATTATTCCCTTATTTCAGCCCTGCCTTTATCAATAACCAGCCATGAGAAAATGAGGGTGAGTCTCTTCCATTGAACTGTACATTTGGGAAAACAGTTTTTTATTAAATACCTAGAGAGAGAGAAAATGTATTGGCCCAATGCAGTATTTCATGGTGTCCTGGTCATTCCAGGAATCATCAGGAACAATCAATTTACAATCAGAATAAAGCTGGAAGGGACCTTGGAGGTCTTCTAGTCCACCCCCTTGCTCAAGCAGGAGAACCTATACCATGTTAGACAGGTGGCTGTCCAATCTTTTCTTAAAAACCTCCAGTGATGAAGTACCTACAACGTCTGAAGGCAAACTGTTCCACCGGTTAATTGTTCGCACAATTAGGAAGTTATTTAAAAAATAACAACAACTTGTAACATCTTCGTTTTTTTTAAAAAAAAGTTAAAGCAAGATTAAAGATGTTCTACAGTCACACCATGTTTTGTAAAAGAAAATGCATCTGTTTTCTTCCCCCATCACTGTTTGTTTTGCCATTGTTTCTGAGCAAGGATGAATAATAGCCGGACGTCATTCCTACTAACTTTCTTTTCTCTAGGGAATCCATCAGGAGCAAGTTACGGAATTTGTGGTGCAATCCTATCACCCTGTCACTGGTTGTCTTTTGGTGTGTCACTCTCTTGATTCAGCCTCCTTTTCAGAGTGGTTGTCATGGGGAGAAAATGAAAGGGGGGGTTCCCTAGGAACTATTCTGAGCTTCTGGAGGAAAGCGAGGAGAGGGGGACAACACAAATCTAATGAACAAATATTTCTACTGTATACTTAGACTGGTCAACAATATGGATTCAAAGGGTAAATGAAATTCTAGCACCTGTTGGGAGCAACTTTGAGCAGCTGCATCTGGTTTTTTTTCCCTGAGTTTGCACAGTTGCTGTGCAATTCAGGAAAAAGGCATGTAATTTAAAATGTTCCATACAGGTGCTGTGTGCTTGTGCTCCAAATCATGGTTTGCCCTGCAAATCTGAATCAATGACTAGCTATAATATTCTCTTCAAAATATTATTTTCTTGATAATTTACTATAACATTTTGATTGTTCTGATATTGTTAGAAAGACTTTCCCCTCACCCCTTCTAATATGGTGGGAGAGATTAGAAAGAACCAAATAAATGAATTTTAGCATCATGTAGTATCCAACCTGTTGCAACTACCAGCTGGCTTCCTACCATTGGCTTTTACAAAGCCAGACCAATATAAGCCAGCCCTACATACAAATGTTAATTTTTTGGTAGATGGAATATAGGAGGCATGGAAGAAAAATAAGATCATTTGAAATTGTATTTCATTAGCTACTTCACTTCTGCCAAGTAAAAATAGGCACTGAAAAATTAAATGTAAAATTACTTTTATGAAAGGCTTTTGAATGTGGTGAAACATACTACTCATACAATTCACATTCTATTAATTGGCATGATTTAATCTGGATTAATCATCTCCCTCTGCTCACAATCAACAACACTGACCTGTTTCCTCAGTTTGTTCACAAGCATGACTTAAAAAAGAAAGTATTCTGATGAATGTCAGATAGACATAATTGTGTCACACAAGTACATATATCAGATGGTTGTTTTGCTCCATGGTTGCACAAGGTAGAAGGGAACAGCAGCCGTAACATGGATTTGTGAGGACAAGGAAAAGGATTCTTTCTTTCAGCTTGTTTTCCTTCCCCCTTGACAGTGCTTGATGGGAAATTAAAGCTTTTCCTTCCTTTTTAAAAACAACTCTGCAATATTACATCAGCTGTGTCATGTCTAATTTGGTCGTCAATAATTCCTTCCCCTTCCTTTTCATAAAGAAGATAGAAAAGAACACAGAAAACATAACACCAGGTAAAGTCTATTAGGATTTTCCAGTAAATACACACAAAATGAGTTTTGTGCATAGTCTACTGCTGAAATTTTCATTGCTATATTTTTCCTGCACATTCATTCAAAGGCATTCATAAACAGACATGCCAACCTAATGTTTCTGTTAAGCAGACTTTGCCCATACTGTGTTATTTCTCCAGTTATACCAAATACACATTCACAGAAATATACACCTCTAATTATCTGCTTCTGAGCAATTTAAAATCTCCTTGTATTCAGTCTTTCCAGGTGCAAATATTTTTAATGTTCCTCTAAGGCTTGATTATGGTTGCAGCTCATTGACTAGCTATTTCAAAAGTCCATCTTTTTTTTTTTACAAAATCCTAAGACAACACATTCCATTACCTGTGCAATGTGTTGAGAAGAAAATATGGCTGAATCTGAAATAAATAGATTTCCTTTGTAAAATATGTGTACTTTTGGTACTAATCCAGCTAAGAAACTGGAATATTTATTCAGCATAAAAGAAGTATGAGAAATATACAGATATGAATACCATTGTTACATTCAATAAGGGACTTTAGTGTGTCTTAGGTTAAAGAACCTTTTCCTGGCACAGCAAATAAGGGGTCATCTGCCAACCATATACTTGCAAATGATGGAAGCTGTTTACAGGTGCAATCTAGATAAAAGCTGTTTTCAGCTTTGCAGCACTGTGTCTGTAATAAAACTACACTACAAAGAATAACTGCTAAGTATTACCATTTGAATGAGGAGTAATGATAGGTTATGGGATAGTAGGTTTAAATTATGGTGAAAGATGAGAGTTTTACAAAATAAGTGCCCATCTAAGTGGATTTCCTTAGAAGCAAGTCATATTTATTTCAATAGCACTTTCTGACTGCTCTAAGAAGTACTACCTTAATTCGATAAAAAATCAGTAGCAGAGAAAACATATTTCATTTTTCAACCCATATCTACAAAGTGGGTCTATCTGTCCAGATCACAGTTTGATTTAGAGATGACATTCTATTTCAACCCTTCCCTGATCCTGGATCCTTTGTGAAAAACACTATCAATTTTGTTTGCCAGTACTATAGGTTCTCCTGCACATTCCTGGACTGCCAAGAAGTAGAAAAAAAGATAGATGATAGAATAATTCTTAGAGAACAGTAATTCTATTTGACTTGAAAATTCATCCATTTAACACTGGCTAACTGGTAGAAGTAGTTATGTAACTGAATTCTTATTCTGGGGTTTTCTGGTTCTTGTCTGTAATGCATAAGCCTGTAGCACTTGGAAGAAGCAACTTTCAGCTTCTGAATTTAGTTTACAATCTTGGATTTTAAGAGCCACTACAAATATAACTTACTAGCTACAGATTGATGGATTGCATTGAGCAGAACTAATATGCCTGAAGAAAAAGAAGAAACTATTTTTATATATTTTGGCTTTGCTGAAGTAAGGTAGGGTAGGGTAGGGTAGGATAGGATAGCATAGGGTAGCATAGGATAGGACAGGACTAACTATCATTAGCAATTAATCTTCATATGTTTCTCAGATGATATTATGAATGTGAGACTGCCATTTCAAGCGCTAAAAGTTATGAATAAAATGCTAGAAAAAAAGATTGCACTTTTCAAAGGTGGCAAAGACTAGTGAAAAAATAGAATTACCAGTCCAGTTAGAAAAGGGGGAAGGGGGAGCAACACCTTTTACCTTGACTCAGACTGCAAAATATCTGAGGTCAACTTTGCTACATTGTACTACAATGTGTCCCAGTTACATGAAATTCTTATAATATTTTTTTTCTAAGAGATCCATTCGACTTTCTCATAAGAATTGTCATGCAATCTTTCCTACTGATTGTCCTGTCCCTCCATTCTGGTATCTTGCCAGAGACCCCAAAATTTCCAGTTATAGGAGTGAATACTAGATACATTTGTCTGACTCACAAGTGTTCCCAGTAATGCCCATAGATATTGATATATGTAATACTGATCAGCTTTATCAAGATTGCATATTAATTAACAGCTAGAACTTCTGCCATGCTGCGATGCCCTAAGCATATTTACATTATGTTACATAGGGACAATAGGTATCATCTGCCAAGCTTCTCTAGCTTCTTAGGTCACTGCCCTCAGGACCTGCCTCTGTGTGTTGTCTTTCCATTCCAACAGAGCAGCTGAATTGCTCTTTTACAAAACCAGATCTGCAATGTTACCTCCTGCACTTACAACCTTTTCTGAATTCCAATCTTCTTTTTCCTTTTCTTCATAACATTCAGACTCTTACTCCCTAAAACCTAGTAAAGATTATATCTCATTTACCTTCTCCAGTAGACTTATAGCATTTAAAATATTCTCTTCTGTTACTGAGGGTAGTAAAGCTAAAGTCAGAAGAAGAGAACATGAAGCGAGCCAAGAGCATAGTTTCCTGGACATTTTCCAGCAAATCGTCCCTACCTCTCCCAAAGCAAGCTAATGCTTTCACATTACAAACCCTGTCACATGCCTCACTGAAGTTTCTTTTGGTGGTTTCACTATGGAGTTAAAGCTGGAATGGGGCTTTGGAGGTAAGGTTAACAATGAATTGTATTTAAGGCTTTTAAATGTCTCTTCACATGAATGCTAAATAAATCATATTCTGTTTTCTTCTTTGTGAAATCACTTGCACAAAAGAGTTCACTTCAGAATAACAGTCAGCTGCTTTCAGCCCACCAAGGGTTTCTCCTCCAGTCCAAATAGTAAAAGTCATGTAAATGTGAACCCACCAACATGATCGTCTATTTCATTAAGCAATGACATGAATACTGTGCCATGGATAAAATGCAGAGCAGACAGATCTCAAAATGGATGTCAGAATATTCTCTACACTGAAATTGTCCAAGAAAATATTCCAAAACCATGCAAATTTGTTCATTAACAAATTAAACTTTAAGGTATATGTCCTGCATTTATTTCAGGTTTTTTAAAATCAGTTGGTATAACCTAAATTGTACATTGTCTGCTAGTAACACTTTGGATGTGGATATCGAAATACCGGTAGTACAGTCTTCCCAAAAAGTCTAAATTGGATTTACCTCAAGACTTTCCCAAAAATTATTGAAACTTGAGATGTTTAGCTCAAGCTTTAGGAATCAGAAACCAACCAAAGCAGCTTGTTTCCAGGAGAAATGGTCTATGAGACCACCTAAGGCAGCGGTTCTCAACCTTTTTCAGGCTGTGACCCCGACCTGCACCGCGCATGTAAAATACATCCACCTCTGATTTCAGAAGCAGTGAATGGATAAGATAAGATTCACTGCCAAGACAAGTTTTCTAATGGTATAGAAGTTATAGCTTTTTAAAAAGCATATATTAGGAATACTTACATTAGTTTAAAGAAATCCAGTGCCTTAGGAAACTGCATATCAAACTCTGTATATTAGAGAAAGTTTCACAGAAAACTATGCCTAATAGGGAAAAATTTGGAAAAAAATACACAAGTATTCCAATATTTTAAAAATGGCACCCCAAAAAAATGAAATGATAGAAAAGATGTAACACTAAGACAAATTAGATTTGGACTGGTTTTCGTATTCTTAGCTCAGTACAAGTTTAAATCTGAAATGTCATCCTTTTAAATGTTTGAAAAATACAAGCTGGTGCCATAAATAATGGTCATACTCTGGATTCTGTGGAAACAAGATCTGCTTTATTATTATCTATATCTATCTACCTATCTATCTACTTTTAAACAAAAATATTGAAAACTAATAGAAACTAATATAAAGTAAGGAAGAAAAAAGAAAGAAATCAAAGAAAAAATGTAAGGAAAAAATAAAAATAGAAAAGAAAAAAGATATTAAAAAGTAGTTTATGATATTCTTCACTGCAGTTATAAATACAAGTAGATTTTAACAAGTAGATTTTGAAACAAGATCTGCTTTTGTTAGGAATTTATTCAGGTTCTGAACAATTTTAGTGAAATCTAGCTAGTTCTAACTTGAGATGAAACATTATTCATCAAAGAGCCGTAGTGGTGCAGAAATTAGAATGCAGTTCGATTCTCACGGCTATCGGTTGACTCAGCTTTCCATCCTTTTGAAGTCGATAAAATAAGGATCCAGATTGTTGGGGGCAATATGCTGGCTCTGTAAACCACTTAAAGAGTGCTGTAAAGCACTGTGAAGTGATATATAAGTCTAAGTGCTATTGCTATTCACACAACAGTTGTATATGATGTTTAATAAGTTCTGTTAGTCTATAACAAAAAAAAACCTCCCACCAAATTCAATTTGATTTGCATAAAAAGTAAACCAATAGCCAGCTTAGTAATTCAATCTAGAGTGGGAACAGACAAGGTATGTGGATTTAAAATTTTGTTACCTGAGATTTAGTCCAGGCAAGGTTGGAGTCCCTGTATCTGTCATTTCATAAAAATGATATTTCATAGCTGGTTACAGCTGCTATAGGACCTTCCTCTCAGCCTTCACCCCCACTCATCCAAGTTCCTAGAAAAAGCCTGTCTCAGTCTACTCACTCAGCTCTGTGGAATAAGGCTGAGAGAAGCTCTGAAAAAAGCAACCTGGTCACTTTATGAAGATATAATTTGGCTTTCTGAAACAGTTTATTGTTAAAAAAAAGCTCTTTTTCAGAGCTGTCAACAGCTCTAGTAGTCAAATATCTGTTGAAGGAACTAGAAAGGTCCTCACAAACTCCACTATCTGCCCTGTAATGCTTACCTGAATGTGTTAGAAATAAATTCTTTTGTCTTAAGCAAGAGTTTTCGCATCATCTTTTACACCTTGCTGAGCCTATTTTTAGGAGTTGTATAAATTTGACCTTGGTATGCTGGTCTATGACTATAATAAATATTTGACTTAACTTGGACTTCATAGACGAGCCTTTACAATCCACATTTTCTCTTGGCTACTTTATTACATGCCCAGAATTTCTGCCATTTTTAATTATTCAAGTGTGCTGCTGCTCTGTTCCAATGACAGAAACATTTGAAGTTGTAACCAACAGTGTCTTGCTGTTCCTGGTACACACTTTTTGTCAGTACAGACTGCAAGGAGAAGGAGGATGGGAGGGGGTGAGGGAGGGAGAGAAGGAGGAGGAGGAGCAGGAGGAGGAGAAAGAGGAGGAGAGGAGATTGATTGATTGAGAAGGAGAAATGGAGGGGAAGGGGGATTGACTGAGAAGGGAGAGGGGGAGGGGAGATTGAGAAGGAGGAGGAGGAGAAGGAGAAGGAGACGGAAGAGAAGGAACTTTTCACAAAGATTCCTTTCCCCGTGGATCCTTTCACCATCTGTGCCATCTCCTATTTTGTTTAAAGGGTCCCCATATGTAGAAAGAACTTTAAGAGAACAAAAAATTTCATTTCATACTATCCAGATGGGCCTATTATATTTCCTGTGGCTATTTATCCAACACAAGCTTTAAGAAGGAAGAAGAGGAGAATGAGGAAGTGTGTGAGAGAGAGAGGTGGGGGGAGGGAGAGAGGGAAGGAGGGAGGAGGAGAAGGGGGGAACTTTTCTATTTTTCCTCAATTTTTACCAGTTTACCTCCTCTTCAGAACCTGTGTTATGGCCCATATGCCACTAAAGAAATAAGCAACTGGCACACTTTAGCCTGATTATAAGTAAGATTCTGATTTGCATATTGAGGGAAAACCTTTAATCTTCTTTCCTGAATAGTCTCTAACAAAAGTGCATGTGACCAGGCTGCCCTTATGCTTTGTACATTAACATCTGAAGAACAGCATAGAACTATATATGTGCAGGTTGCCTTGCACAGGAGCTTAATGCGACTGAGAGACCCATAGAAAGGGAATTTCACTCACATGAAGCTGCTCCATATGCTGCTCACTGACCCATAGAGATTCATCTGAAATCTTCAGTACTCGCTGTACAAACAGTGGGAAGAGGGCCAGCCTGAACATGTGGTGTCAGGAAGCACCTTATCCTTTCCAATCCAGTGAGATATTGAAAATGAAAGTAAAGCGAGTTGGGACTCCATCTGTCAATCCCTCCGTCTGTTACTTTGTCCACCAGCAGAAAGATAAACATTCAAACAGTTGCTTCCTAGGGTCAGATTCCATGCTCTGCATTGTTTCCCTTACTTGTTGTTATAATCCTGGATCTCCTCTGCATGTGAAAAGGGCTTTTAATTTACAATAAGAATAGATTTCTTAGAAATTTATTTAGTTTTCTGCAAAATCCCTCAGATGATTTTGCCCAAAACAGAACACTGTGTGCTTATACAAATTCTACCCTTATTGAGCTGTAGCTTTCTTTAGGCATTTAGTTTCCCAAGCATGCAGGAAATAGACACATCTAGGTACTGTAGCCTCCCTCTTTGCATCCCTGACTTCACAGGCTCGCAGTTAGAATCCTTGTACAAATTACAAATCATCCATGCATTATAAGCAAATTCAGGCAGATTTGCAGCAGAATTATAAACCTTTGTAAGCGATATGGAGGGATTTGGAGCTCAGAAATTATCTAAAGAGGATTCCAAATCCAGTGATTTTACTTAGCCTAGGAAAACTTTCAGTATCTGTTCTATGCCTATGGAAATATAGCTCTACCTTTAACTAACAAATTCATATTCATATGACAAAATTTACCTGGTAAGCTTTGCAACTTGCTTTCTAATGTTATAATGATGCTTTAATTTGTCAAGATTTACTTTTCCTTGAGAGTTTTCAAACCATAAGATTATTCTTTTATACCTTCACTCAAACCCGGACAAGTTATATGAATGATGACATTGGAGACTGAATTCTTATGTTCATATTATTTGTGATATCTAGACCTTTAACTATATTAGAAAATTAATCTTTATTTTGGTAAATCACATTTTTTTCAGGATGGAATTTGGTACAATTTTCTAGGAGCCACAGCTATTCACACTATAAAAGCTGGAGTGTGGAGATCACTTATGGTTTTTTACTAATCCATCATAGATAGATTTGGATAGATAGCCTGACTAAACAAAGCAATACAGAGCTACAGATCTAATTAATCTCCTCTAGGCAGTCATACAACCTCTGAGAAATAAAGTGAAATTAGGAAAAGGAATTGGGAAAAGGAAGGTCTGGGTATATTACATGTTTAAGATGCAATTATTTCGGAGAGAATAGTCTCTTGATTTCATGCTCTGCGCCATTTTTAATTGATTTTATTTTTTTATCATTACTGCTTTTACTTTAGTTGAAGAAATTATTTGTAATGTTCTAATCATAATGTGGATATTTAAAATGTTTGCTGTGTTATACATAATGTAAGCCTCCAAGAATGGCTAGGTAGAGATGGGGGATAAAGCAAATTAATGAATACATAAATAAAAGTTTAAATACTTCCAAACTCTAGTATTTGTACTAAATTCTTTCTCTAATCTTAACAGAAGCTGTGGAAATCAGAAGTAAAGGGAATTACCTCTCTCCCTTTCCTCCAGTAATTGTTCATTTTTCTTCTAGAACAAGATTGTTTCTCAATCTTGGCAACCTTAAGATGTATGGACATCTTCAGTCAGAGTTCCACACATCTTAAACTTGCCAAGGTTAAGAAACACTGTTTTAGAACAGGGCTTTTCAACCTTTTTACCCATTGTACCACTTTTAGGATATGGCAACATCCGCATACCACCAGTCGCCTAGCAAAGTGTCAAAAACTTGATGGACCCCCCCCCCAAAAAGTGATGAAGTACAGGTAGTCCTTGACTTACAACAGTTTGCTTAGTGACTGTTTGAAGTTACAATGGCACTGAAAAAAGTGCCCCCCAAGCCACAGCCGAGCAAGACACCTGCCTGCCCACCCGGCGACGCTTTTCCTCCTGTCCAAGGTATTCATTGTTGTGAGCATTTCTGTTGAGGATTGGCAGTGGAGGTGGGGTGGAGGGGGTGTTTGGTTTTTATTCCCTCATCTGCTGGGTGGTTGCAGCAGGTTTTGGTCACTTCACATGATCCTGGGACACTGTGACCATCATAAATATGAATCAGTTGCCAAGCATCTGAATGTAAATCAGAAGACCCTGCAACATTCCAGCTGATTGGTGCTTCTTCAGGGCTCAGCAGAAGCACCAGGATCAGCACTGAGCTCCAGCTGGAGCCTGGCGCTGATCCTGGCGCTTCCGCTGAGCCCTAACAGCCCCGCTCAGGCTTGTGGGGTGTTGCCACTAGTTCAGCTCATTCCTCTCCCCCACTACCACTTTTCTAAGATGGTTGTGTGCCACCTGCCAGGTGCCTATGTACCACAGGTGGTACCCGTACCACTGGTTTGAAAGCCTTGTTTTAAAAGATTCTTCCAAATTCACTTAAGCTGAACTTCAGCAGCTCTAATCTTTTAGTCAGACATTTTTAATCATTCCACTCATTAAAAAAAAAACTTCCTTTGGTTTTATCTGGAATAACTTTCCACTCACCCATCTTATTCTTAGTTTTAGATATGATTTAAAGAGGAGTATAAACTTAGCTATACTATTTGTAGTTCTGTATATGTGGGCGCCTTTGTGCACCCATTTTAAAAGAAATCATTAGAACAACACTGTGTGAGTTTGAGAATAAAGCTGCAGGGAAGGATTATGGAATGTGCTTTGTTGAACAGGCAATTTTCATTTAACATCAAAGGTAAGGTAAGGTTATTATAATTCCCATCAGTTCTAGGAGGTCTTAAATATTTGAAAGCCAATAAATTGTCTTCCCTCTCAAAGGCATTTTTTTCCCAGCAGCCAATTAAAGTGAGGATGGCATGGCACTGTGCAGCAAACTTTCAGGCACTTCTAAATGGAGGAAAGTATCTTGGACCCCAGCCACAGAAGTAAAGAACAACAAGAACTGAACATTGCAAATTACAGCACAGCACAATTAGGTTACATAAATTTAGAGTGCAAGAAAAGCTGAGCTGATCATAAAATATGTATGCGTAAATGAAACCCATTATGAATATATGAAAATTTATAGTAGGTGTGAGCAGAAAACTGATTTGCGATCATGCCAGCTGACCTTTAGTTGCAAACACACTGAGGACCCTTTACCATTTCACAACAACAACAACAACAACAACAACAACAACAACAACAACAACAACAACAACAACAACAACAGTATGGATTCTACCTGCACTCCTTTGGCAGACTCCTGGGTCTTCAGTGGCTTTGGGTTGAGCCAAAGTGCGACTTTTGTGGCAGGGTTGTTTCCTCTCATCTCTGTTCTCTACGTAGTAGTAATAAAAAGAAAGCTTTGTGCCTGTCATGCTGCAGTAAAAAAAAAAACAGTAATTTTCGGGGAGGGGGCTGGGGGGAGTTGGCAACCCTGTTTAAATAACTGCTTCCAAGCCGGCAATAGTAAATATGAAACATAAGATGAAATTAACTCCTGTTGCTGAAGAAATGTGAAAGCACCTGAATTCTTCAGAAGTTACTACCCATTTCTTAGATGCTTTCAGCTCATACTCTTTTGCTGATCTTTCTTTGTTCCAAAGCTGCAACATTTGCCTTGTTTGTTTTCACCTACAGAAATCTCAGCAGCAACACTTTGACTTACCTTCCCCAAAATGGCTCTCACTGAGCAGGACACTGCAACTAATTTCTAGCCATTAAGAGTCATTTGCCGGTACTTTCCCTAGAAAAATATGTAGACAGTATACTATGTGACTGACCGTTAAAGAAAAAGTCATTCAACATCTTAAAACATGTTCATGGTGGTAGAAAATGAGCATTTCAAAGTATCATTTAATGATCATTTCAGTTACTGATACTTCTAGACATACTTTTCTAAAGTAGAAAACCACAACTGGATCCCAAATGCCTGTGTGGCAATTAATCCAACTTGCTCATTCAGTGATTACCTTAGTTGTTGCAAAAACATCTTCTATACTTTCTATTTGTTCCAAAATAAATACATGGACAAAGCAGCAATAACAAAGCAGTCATCCCAGAAGTCTAGCTTAACCTCTAACATAAAGTATATTTATTGATGATGAAAGCAGCTTGTTAGTTAGTTAGTTAGTTAGTTAGTTAGTTAGTTAGTTAGTTAGTTAGTTAGTTAGTTAGTTAGTTAGTTGTCATACTTGTATAGCCACCCATTTCACAAAACATGACTCTGGACATTCTATAATAAAATATCAGAAACAAAACTAATAATTAAACAGTATTCTACAATTAAGAGCACCAGTCAAGGTTCCTAGTGATAAAGTACATAATATAATTCAGTAATCATTTAATTCAAGAATTACTACATATTATTATTATTATTATTATTATTATTATTATTATTATTATTATTATTGGTATTGGTATTTGTATTTGTATTTGTATTTGTATTTGTTAATTTTAGTTTGGGCCAGTTTCTGTTTTTTTCCAATGTGTTTCAATCCTAAGTGTGACTAATCATTTGCCTGTTCCCTAATTAAGAGTGCATTAAAGTGTTCATTACGTTTGCTTGGACTGATTCCACATCTTTTTTGTTTTGTTTTATTTTGTTTTTAGGAAAGGGGAGGAAGAAGAGATCTGGACTTAGGTGAATTTATATGTGGGCTTGTATATGTGTCTACAGAATATTAATAAAGTTTTCATATATATTACTCTAAAATATATATCATATATTGTTATGTGCTTGGAATAGATCTTACATTCACTACCATGCATCAGGACTCTCTGACATCTTTTTTGTATATTGCATTTTAAAATATAACCTTTGCTTTAAAGTTGGCACTTGCTGGCTCCTAGTGTTGATCTGCTGTTCATTTGTCCTTGCAGCTACTAGAAACACATCTCCAAAGCCTAAATATTTGCATCTGATTTGGGTTACATAAGCCTGTGTTTGACAGCAGATGGGTGTAAACTGATGGAATCTCAGGAGACGAAAAAAAAATCCCATACAGAACTAAAAAGCCTAGGATTCTCCTTTCTGGCATCAAGCTTCTTATGCACATGGGTGTTTAAATGTTATTTATTTACTTCTATAGAGGAACTATGAGTTCTAAGATCTCACAACAGTTAGAAGTGATACTACCTAAACCCCATGAGTTTGTTCTTCATATGAGAAGCAAGCCTAGCACCGACACTTTTAACTGCTAAGAAAATAAGTCAGTTGAAAACTCACTTAAAAGATGCTTTAGGAAATTGGGAGTGGGGTGTGTGTGGGGAGAAGAATAGTGTTTGCTGACTACAGAAAGCATAAGTTCTAAATATTGTGGGTGGAAGAGTGACAGATTGTGCAATCAGCAATCTAAGCTGTTGAAGGTGAGTGACAGCAAGCGGTTCTTGTGACTGTATTGTCACTGAGCAACTGCAGCTACACTACATTTTTTCTTCCTTTATCCTTCTCTTATTTATTTTTGCTTTATTTATTTATTGTTTACCAATGCAAGGAGCAGCACAAATTAGGATTACTCATAGTTTCATTTCATTGGACAGGGATAACAGAGGCAAAGGAGACATATTCACTATTTATCTCTAGCCCTGTCATTGGAACAGACTGGAAACTGTTTCCAAATGGAAAATCCAGCTGGATTATGTGCCCTTCCCATTAATATTCTTACCCTCAAACTAGGTGAGTATCTACCTATTAGTTTTTAAACTCACATTATTGATTGAATATGCCTTGAATGCTGGTGTCATTTGAGCAAATTAACTATAGAATAATTGCACCTGTTCTTTGGGTAGTGCAAACTGTAGAAGGAATGCCCCCTTAAACGTGTTCATTCTCACTCCCCTGAGTAGCCGTTTTTTCCTTGGTGGCATAAACGCTCGGTGGCACACCTGATCCATAAAATTGGTTCTAAAAGGTTTAAAATGCAGTGAGTAACACTGAATTACAATGAGTAGACCCTGTAACTCATATCCTTGAAAAGTAGAATGTTAACTGTTATGTTTTAGTATGTCAGTGATTTTTAAAAATTTGAAAATCCCTGTGTATGTGGCCCAATCAAATGAAGCAAGGGGAAGGGTTAAAGGTTAAATGAAAAAGAAATGCATTTCCACCCACAGGAAGGTCAATAAGGTGAGTGACAAGAAAGGGTAGGAGCTGCAGCAAGAAAGCTGTACTGTACAGTATAATCAGCTTTTGTTATGGCCTGCTGTCTGGAATGCATGTTCTTCAAAGGCAGGCGTGTCAAACTGCCAGCCTGCGGGCTGGACGCATCACGCGGAAGCCACGCCCACCCCATTGCCGGTAATGGCAAAACAGTCCCGATACGTTGTGCGAAGTCACATGACATCGCGAGTTTGACATGTCTGTTCTAAGGGGTTGGTTTGAAAGAATTGGCAGCCATGCCATCTTTCTATAACTTGGACAAGAGTAAAAGAAATTAATTATGTATACAAAATCTCATTCCTTTTCTTCTCTTTGGGCAGACCTAGAGTTTACTTGGAAGAAATCTGAACCTAATCATTTTTTGGCACATAGTTGCTGATTTATTGAAGGAACATAGGTTATCCTTTGATATCCCTATTCCCATCTTTGTGTGGAGGGGGGATTTCATAATGAACTATTCAGGGACTCCAGTTACAGCAGAGAGGAAGATTTATATAACGAATTATGGCTGGCTTGCAGCAGCTCCCAGTTTGGCCTTTGGTAACTGAAGAGAGATTAAACGGCTTATTTAGACTTAGAAGTTTAATAATGCTCCTAGTGAAGATCTACCTCCTGACCTGTTCAGATACCATGCTGATTGGTGGGCCCCTTTATTGCCAAGTTTATTTACTCGTAAAAATAATTCCTACCCCATTCCAAGAGGTTAAGAGTTCTCCATTTCTGTCTAGAAAAAAAAAAGATAACAAGGACACTCTATTTAATTAGAAACCAATTAGCCTAATCAATATCATATCAAAATTGTATGCCAAATAGGGATTTTTTTGTATAAGATTAAGAACTAAGCTGCTGATAAGTGTTTGTTAGCAGTACAGCACTCCAGTTTAAATGTGGTTGCTTTACTACAAGTGTTTCATTTTATGCCGTCTTTTGAAAAAATACACATTTAAAGGAACTCAATTGCTTATAACTATCATAGATCTTAGTGATATTTCTTTGGAAGAAACCTGTGACCCAGAAAATGGAATTTAATTTTTTCTATCTCACCAAGATCTTGTATTCAAACTCTTGGTCAAGTGTACATACAGGTAAACAAGGATCCCTTACTTAGAAAAGCCACACTGCTTAAGTCTAGGGATATATATTGGCTCTTCTCCTATGTAATTTTTATATAAATTTTATTCCAAAATTGATTCCTTGGTAAGGTGTGGAAAGTTTCATGGAGTCTCATTTTCAGAAAGATGAATATGTGGTGCTCCAGCCATTGAAGAATTGCTTATATTTTGCTTGATAGATATTTTATAGCAAGCACTGATGGTTTAAATCCTTTTCTAAAATCTAAAATACTGAGATATTATATTTTTTGTAGGAAACACACTTGGATACTGCTGGAAAGATCATGTCCTTTATATCAAAAGCTACCCAGCTGAGAGTGGACTACTTAGAACAGATTAGGATCGACTGCAGGGGCAAAAATATGTTATGAATTATGTGCTTCTTTTTTCCTTGTATTGTTTTTACAGCTTTTTGATATGGCTCAACAACTAATCAACAGACTAATTGACTGATTTAAGCCTGGAGATATTTTGCTTAAGCTGCTTTGATGTTAAACTGTGATTACCACAGTACAAAGCAGTTTAAGTGGTAAGTGTGGATATGCTTACACTCTTAACAGTTTGGAGGAAGGAGATCCATTGCTATATCACAATCATTGGCATCAGATAACCAGCTTTGATTTCCAAACTAAGATTACATTGAAATCAGCTCCCAAAATGGAGCAAATCAATCAGAAATCCAAAGGCCTTTTGCTCGCCAACTATCTGGTCATCTAATTCAAAGGTCTGGAGATTAATGGTTAAGTGCTTTCTGGACACTGCCAAAACCTTGCCAAGAACAAGAACTTGGGCTTGTTTATGTCCTTCACTGGAGTCTATACTGAGACGAAGGTACCCCTACTCCCCCAAAAAGACATTTTACCAGCAATTGGCCTACAATTAAAAACATAAATCATTATATCACTTTGATTTCCCTTGACTGAATTGTAAGCTAAAGGGAAGGAAAACCAATCCCCTGCCTACCTTCTTTTAGAATAGAATAACAGAGTTGGAAGGGAGCTTGGAGGTCTTCTAGTCCAACCCTTACTCAGGCAGGAAACCCTATATCATTTCAGACAAATCAGTCTGCAACCTGGCTGCTTTTCTTTGAAAAAGCTAGATTGCAGCTATTCAACATATCTCTTCCTATAAGTTATTACTTTACTCCCTAGATTTTATTCTCCAATCTCCCCATATTTCATAACACATCCCATAAAACAAGCAACATTTGGCAAAAATTAGCAAAAAAAAAGCACTCTTCTTCTTTTAGAATCCAAACTCTCAATGTTTATACATGAGAACAAACAAGTGGATACAGCCTAAGGAGCTCCTAAAGCAGCGGTTCTCAACCTGTGGGTCAGGACCCCATTTGGGGTCGAACGACCATTTCACGGGGGTCGCCAAACAACGCAGTCCACCATTTCCCCCCCTTTTCCTTAGCTGTGCTACTCCCTCTTATTCTATTGGCTTTTGAAAGCCAATAGAATTAGACTCTCTTGAATAGAGTCTAATTCTATTGGCTTTCAAAAGCCAGTAGGAATTGTCCAGGCTGTCTCTGCCCTGCTGAGCCCGCCAAAAGTCCCAGTCTGCAAACAGTGCTGCAAGTTGTCTGCAGCGAAGGCGAGCTGTCTAGAAGTTTCCACCCCTCCCTGCTGAGCAACTACTAAAAATGTAAGTAAAAGAGGGCCAGGGTGGGAGGTGGGAGGCCGGCGGGCGCAGGGAGGGTTGCTGGCATGTGTGGGGCCTGGCAGTTGCCTTACCTCCCTTGGGCTGGGCCAGCTGGTGGCCCAGCTGGTGGTCGCCCTGCGCTGTCGCTGCCCCTTGCCAGCTACGCCTCGGCTGGCGCAGGCGGTGGCACCACACATGCGTGGTGCTCCCAGGCAGGGAAATAGTCCTCAACTTACAACTGGCTGGGAAGTCCTCGACTTACGGCCGGTTGGGAAGTCCTCAATTTACAACCGGTTGGGTAGTCCTCAATTTACGACCGGTTGGGGCTCAGCCTTCCATCTTTCCCAGGTCAGTAAAATGAAAACCTAGATTGTTGGGCACAATATGCTGACTTTGTAAAGGGCTGTAAAGCACTGTGGAGCAGTATATAAATCTAAGTGCTATTGCTATTGCTATTTATCTATTTGCATTTGCATGCTTTCAAACTGCCAGATGGGCAGGAGCTAGGCGAAGATGGGCGCTCACTCCCTCGTGCGATGCTTGGGTCTTGAACTTCGGCTGCCGCCTTTTCAGCTGACAAACTCAGTGTTTTAACTGCTGAGCCATAGCACCACCTGAATATGGTAAACACAAAACCCATTGACTAGACTTTGCTTGCTGAGAAATTCCAAAGCTGTATGCTAGACAGTTGCAGCATGGAGAGCAAATCCATTGAACCAAATTCAGTATTAAAGCCAAACCTTGGGAATAGACCTAAAGTTGTTAAAGTTCACAAGATGATATCCAAGCCAAGAAGTAACTTCTTTCATCACAAAAAAGCCAGGATATTCTTCAATATAATCAAGCCTATGACTTCAGATAGCAGTGATTAATTTGGGTGAGAGAATTTAATCTAATCACAGATTTAATTTGGATGTCTTGTACTTTTAAGAGCCTGACACATCTTCCTTCATTTCTTTCAGTGATAAAATAGAGCTGTAACAGTTCCTATTCTGTTGAAGAAAGATCGTGGGATTTTCTTTTTTGCCTCATAGACTTGTCACACTTAGTTGTCAAATAACTGAAAAAGCAGGCTATTCAGTACTTTCAACACTACTTTCATCTTCAGAAATTGGCAGGTAAAGTCCATTTCAACATAGCAATAAATATTATCTATTGATGGTTGGAATCAACTATGTCTGTTAAGAAGATTGATAATCTTCCTTCATCTACCATATGTGAGCAGGTTCTAGCCTTCCAAATGTTGCTACACTACAGTTCTCAGGAACCTGACCAGTAATGCAGATACTGGGAATGATAATTCTGCAAGATATAAAGTATGATGGTTTGCCCACCCACAACTAGAAGCTTAATGCCTGTTCTACTTTTCTGTTCTAGTCTCAAAAATCTCAATTTATTGTCTGATTTATTGCCATAACAAAGTCATCAAATTAATTTCACAGATATAAATCTAGTCCTAGCTCAGAACAGAAAGACAAACTCATTGAGGAAGTAGAATCTAAAGCAGTAAACATACAGAGAAATCAAGAAACATCATGAAGTCCAATGCTAGAAATTTTCTATAGCAAGGAATCTGATGAATAAGAATAGGACAGTGTTGTTATAGCAGCTTTGATTGATTCACATTGCTCCCCAGATACCAAGATTTGGCCTTTGTCAGGCATTCTTTTCATCAGCAGCTTTGTTCTAACTAGCTCTGCCTAGTCCAGCTATTGTGGCATTGCTATGTTTTTTTTTCCATTTTCTAGCCTTCGTTATTTCCAAATATGCCTGCATAAAGATTTCAGACTGAGTCCCAGGAAAAATGGAGAGAGATGCCTTGGAGAACAGATTGTGAGGAGAAGAAGATGGCTGCATACAAGATCTGGATGGAAAAAATATAGGAAAAAGATACATGGAAGAGAAAGAAATGGAATAGATAAAAAGTTACACTAAGTGCCCTTTAAATTTGCCAACCTAATTCTTTTTCTACAACCTAGTTTTATAAAAAAAAATTCCCTAAAGGAAGTTTGCTGTAAAGACTAAGAAAAATTCTGGGCCAAAGAGGATCACATGGCATTATATTACAAGATGAATTATTGTCAGAACCAATTACTACTTGATTTAGATTAAACCCCCCCCCTGGATAGTGAGGTTATTGCTGGTTCAGCATAGTTGCTACATCCTGAAGATATTGCATCTGGTTCTTGGAATGTTTTTTCTCCACCTCTTGATATAGGCCCATCACATATTTTTGAACCAGCCAGGAACAGTTCATATCCTTATTTAATATAATTCCTCCTCATATATTGATTTTGTTGTCCCTTGCTGTTTTTCAAACAATAGTTTGATATGTTTGTACAAAACTATTATTTCACACACTCCAAGATTACAGGATTGGATCCATACTTAGCTTCAGCTAGAAAACCATTTAGAAATGTTGAAACAATGGGAGTTAACATTAATCATAATTAAAATGAGGCTCACTGAACTCAGCAGCCTTATTCTAAATCTGACTAGGCTTACTTCCAATCTATCATCAACTTCAAATGTTATAAATTGTATTGATACTTTCTTATGACTACTGAAGGTAGCATTCCATGTGTTTATAAACTATCTACAACTTTTCAGATTAAGTGCCTGAGCTAAGTGTCTGATAATAAACATGACACACACAAACACACACATACACGAATAAGAGCTGTGGTGGCACAGTGGTTAGAATGCAATACTGCAGCTAATTCTGCCAACTGCCAGGAATTCAATTCCCACTGACTCAAGGTTGACTTAGCCTTCCATCCATCAGTAAAATGAGGATCCAGATTGTCAGCAATATGCTGACTCTGTAAACCACTTACAGAGGGCTCTAGAGCACTATGAAATAGTATATACCTCTAAGCACTATTGCTATTGCTAATAAAATGGTAGATATTCCCATTATTTCTTATCTTAATTTTGTTTTGTGTGATCCAAACCTATCAGAAATCACTGGGAAATGTATCTAAGATATGTTTTGCAGTTTCAGATTTTGGAAATCCAAACTGGTATTCATTGGGAATTTAGATGACACAATATGTAACAAAATATATTTATAGAGCTTTCTGTGACAAGGCTTAAATAATGGCCCACATGCACTTATTATTTAATCCTTTAGACTAATATGTCATGCAAACACTTCCAATTATATTGTATTGGTACCATGAAACATTCAAGTATTGAATAATAATTACTGCTTTACAGAGTGGTAAACACACATCATCATATTTTGCTTTTGAAATGTATTTGTGCCATTCCAAAGTTTCTAAAAGCCATGGTGTGCTTGATGTCTAATCAAACTGGTGGTCTTAACTTTTTTTTAAGACATAAGAAACCCTAAAATCATCTCATGAAGAAAGCGGAAAAGGAAGAATAAGGAAGTTGCTAGAAACTGCAGAATGCAGAATGCAGTCTCTAGAATGCAGTAATTCTATGTAATTCTTTACTTCACTAGCTAATATATAGTAAATGAGGTCATCTGCATGGTGACTAGAAGCAAAAGGGAACAGTTTAAGGTAAGAAAAAGAATTTGAGCCTTAGCAGCCCTCTCAAGAGGAGCAGGAAAGCCATATCTATGATGATGTCAAAACAATGAAACATGTTATGCCACAACCAACTTCTGCCCTTATATACTTGTCCTCTATGGATACCAGCAAGACAAAACAAATGATATAAGAAATACAAGGCATTGTGAAGATCATATGAATAGTGGCAGCAGTGTAAATAATATTTCAAGATAATATTAGCTGTAAACATTACCATACCAATCCCTCTACTTGCTCGATAGATCTTCTGAATATCTAATTTCTTTCAGACTAATTGTAGCCCATCCTCTTTTGCTTTCTTTAGTGGTTGTCTTTGACAAAACGCATCCACTGTAACTTGCCCATGCATGGTGAGAGCTACTTTAATAATTTTTGTCAGTATGTTGTTCCCCTCTTGATTTTTCTTAAAGACAAGAATGGACATATGTATGCTTCCTTGAGCTCTGCGAGGGAAACATGAGATATAAATCTGCCAAATAAATAATAAAATAATCATATCGTATCAAATAGGAGATCCATTTGAATATAATGCTAATATGATATTTACCCTCATATCATATTCTCCCACCCTCCTTTCTCTCCATTCATGTCTTCAAGGAGGTGATTAGACATTCCCACTTTCATTTTTTGCATAGCTATAATTTTTATGTATCCTTCAAACTGTGGTTCAACTTAACCAACATCTGTGAACTCAAATCAGCATTGTAAACTAGGAATGTCCCTCCATCAGCGACTGTGAGTTGACTGGGATTGTATGTCGTATGAATGTTGTGAATTTTATTGTATTGTTGTTGTGAGCCGCCCTGGGTCCTAGGAGAAGGGCGGCATATAAGTTCAATAAATAAATAAATAAATAAATAAACTGTTATTTGAAGTTGATAATTTCTCAGTGTAGTTAGGATGAATAGTTGTTAAGTTAATAACATAACTGTTAAGTGAATCTGGCATCCCCATTGACTTTGCTTGTCAAAAGACCCTGGAAGATAGCAAACATCATAAATATGAGCCATTTGCCTAGCATCTGAATTTTGATCACAAGATGATGGGGATGCTGCAATGGTCATAAGTGTGAAAAACAATCATAAATTATTTTTTTCAGTGCCATTGTAACTTTGAACAGTCACTAAAAGAACTATTGTAAATCTAGGACTACTTGTATTTTATACTATATGTTGTTTTTCTATATTCCAAGGAGCTGGATATATTGTTTATGGATTACTAACTTGTCTTTATTATTTGGAATAAAGTTTGTTAGCATATATTTTACTTCCAATACTTTAGCTGTCCATTTTATGGACGGCTGCCTCATTAATTTTTTTCCCAATAAACCTAACTATATTTCGTGTGTGTAGGGGGGGATTAAAAGACCAAAGACATATTTCTTGACCAGATAATACAAACCAATTGGAAAGAAAATGGGAAACTAGAGTGAAAATAAAAATAGAATGGTGTAGTCCAGAAGAAAGTATTCCAACCAGGACCTGCCTTTCCTTTTCTTCTCCCAAAGGAGCTTCATTATCAATATAATCAGTTCTGAAAGTTTTCAGCCAGGAGTTTATGAGAGAATCGGCGTGTTTTTCGTATACACATGTTTCACACTGCAGGTTGAACAGCTTATTTGATTGAGCTTCAGTAGATCTTCTTCACAAGAGAGAACATATTGGATAGACTGGATGATGATGATGATGATGATGATGATGATGATGATGATGATGATGATGATAATGATAATAATAATAATAATAATAATAATAATAATAATAATAATAATAATAATAATAATAGTAATAGTAATAATGGACGTGGCAGTGCCTGGAGCAGAATAGACGAGAAAGAACTGGAGAAGATAACAAAATACAAAGACCTACAAATAGAAATAGAAAGACTGTGGCAAAAGCAAGCAAGGTTAGTACCAATAGTAATAGGTGCCTTGGGTGCAATCCTAAAACAACTGGAGCACCACTTGAACACCATTGACATTGACAAATTCACTATTAGTCAATTGCAAAAGACGACCTTACTAAGAACTGCTTCCATCCTGCGACGATATTTGTAATACCATCAAACATCCACATCTGCCTATCCCAGGTCCTGGGTAAGGACTCGCTAGGTAGACAAAATGCCAAATCCAGTCTGAACATCTGGCTGACTGTGCGATGATCCATAATAATAATAATAATAATAATAATAATAATAATAATAATAATAATAATAATAATAACAACAACAATAACAACAACAATAAAGTTGGAAGGGACCTGTGAGATCATTGAGTCCAACCCCCTGCTCAGGCAAGAAACCCTACACCATTTTGGACAAATGGCTCTTCAGTCTCTTTTTAAAAACATCCAGTGTTGGAGTTAGATTTTTTTTTTCAGTTTCCCCCCCAAAAAAATCCTTTGACCCATATTATAATCTTTCAGGGGAGGGGGGTTAATGTTTATTTTAATTAAATATATCCTGCCTAAAATAGGCCAAAACCTTTTTTTCTTTTTAATAATCTTGGTGAAGCAAAGAGAGGGAAAAAGTTGTAGAAATGTTACAGTCACCTTTAAACTTATGGCATAGGTCCAATGCCATTACACTGTGTTTTTGACCTAAAGTCATAGCTTTGCTTCATTAAGAAAATATAGAAGCCTATTAGCTAGAAGAAAGTGGGGAAAAAAATACTCTGAGATGTTACACTTAAACAAGGGTCAGACTAAGAAATTGTTCTGTTGAAGAATACAGATCAGCCAGGGTAAATTTGAGCTAGGAGCCAACAGCACAGCCTTTCTAACAGATTGGTACTATTTTCCTATAAAGATTAGAATTAAATTTGAGCTTATCATCAGAACTGGAGCCTGATAATTTCAATATCATTTGTATTTAAAAGTTAATGGCCAATGCCTTTTCCTTAATTAAGTAACCTTCAGCTTTTCTAAGATTGTCAGTTGCAGAAAGTAGAACTGGAAATTTTGAGCGTTGTAGTAATAATGCATTTGGAGTTCACCAGATTGCACAAAATACTGTAACATAACCTAATAAATATTCTTTTAGCACAGACAAAGGATATTACAAGACCTGTCACAGATTATCCATAGTTAACAATTGCAGTGAGACATATTGGTCAGGATTAAAATATTGTGGAACAAGAAGATTAACTCATCTGCATGACTGCTATCTTGAAAATAACCTGTTCAGTGTTAACATATATAAATTGGAATAGCTTCAGAACACATTCAATGAAGTCAGAACACTGTGTTTCAAACTAAATATATTTCAAATTTTACACACCTCCAGTTCCTGACTACCGTACCTTGTAAGGTTGTTACAAGGATAAAGTATAGGAGAGAATAATATAAATTGTATTCTTCTGAGAAAAAACATTACCCAAGAGGCCTAGAATGTTTCTTCAAATTAAACTCATAAAGAATCTTAAGGCATGTTAAAAAGTAAAGTTAAAATCTTTCCCAAAAACTCTTGGAACTACTGTTGTGCATAGTTTATCAGAAAGCAGGAACTGAATGACTTTGCTAATCAGGTGAAAGGCCCACCAATGTTAAAAGCATTTGAGCATTGTTAGATCAAACCAAAAAGCCCACTTCAACTAGTCCACATTCTCTCTTCATATAGCAACCACATGTCAGCAAAAACAATAAGAAGTGAAGATTCTGTTTCAATGGCAAGAGAGTTTTAAAACAGGATTATGAAAAATGTGAACATGCAATAATGGATCCAAAGGAACTCAGTTACATATCCGGAAAAACAAGGGCCCGGATTTGAATTAGGAAGAAATGTAAATTCCAAATCAGTGACTGCTAATGGATTGTAATAGAAGGTAGTCGTCACTTAAAGAGCACAATTAGTGACAACTGTCATTAAGTGCTGCAGTTGTTAAGCAAATCATCACATGACCACAACAGACTTATGACCTCACTTCCACCTGGTCATTAAGTGAATCACCCACAGTCATTAAGGAAGTCATCGCCTGATCACGACTTGCAATTTTATGATAAGTGTCTGCAAGAGGAAATGGTGGAACCCTTGAGAGAGTTATTTGTAAATATACAAGAGGGTGGCCGAGTTCCACCTTCATGGAAAACGGCTTATGTCTCCTTGATTCCTAAAGAGGGAAAAGATAATGTTCAAGTAGAAAATTTTAGACCTATTTTGTTGTTAAATACAGATTATAAGATTTTTGCAAAAGTTTTGGCTAATAGATTAATGACAGTTTTAACCCAAATAATTCATTCAGATCAAACTGGTTTTTTACAAGGGAGACAGATGAAAACTAATGTTAGACAACTTATTAATATATTGGAATATTTGGATAAGCATATTCAAGTGCCGGCAGTTTTAATGTTTTTGGATGCAGAGAAAGCCTTTGATAGATTGAATTGGGCATTTTTGAAAAGACTTGTTGTTAAGATGGGAATGGGGGATCAGTTTTTTAACTCTATATCAGCAGTTTATCAGAAACAAACAGGACAGATTATTGTGAATGGACAATTAACAGATTCATTTAATATAGAGAAAGGTACCAGACAGGGTTGTCCTTTATCCCCTCTATTGTTTGTCTTAACTTTAGAGGTCTTACTGAATAGGATTAGAGCTTCAGACGAACTAAAATGAGTACAAATTAGACAACATGATTATAGATTATGTGCTTTTGCGGATGACCTACTTGTGACTTTGACTCAGCCAATACAGTCGGCCCAGAGATTGATGGAGATTATTCAAAATTATGGAAGAGTATCAGGTTTTAAATTAAATTTATCCAAGACAAAGATGTTGGTTAAAAATTTAGATAACAAATCAAAACAAGAATTGGAAAGAATAACGGGTTGTGAGATAGTTAAGAAAGTTAAATACTTAGGAATTTATATAGAAGCTTCAAATGGGAAACTATATAAGAATAATTATGAACTTTTATGGAACAAGGTACAAATAGAATAGGAGAATTGGAAAAAATTACATTTGTCTATGTTGGGTAGGATAGTTGCAGTCAAAATGAATGTATTGCCGAAATTTTTATTTTTATTTCAAATGTTACCAATACTTAAAAAGGATGGGAATTTAGATGAATGGCAGAAAGGTATTAATAGATTTATTTGGAATGGCAAGAAACCAAGGGTTAAATTAAAAATTATTCAAGATACAAGAGAGAGAGGTGGTTTGAAAATGCCTAATTTTAAGCTATATTACAATGCAGCAGTTCTAGTAGCAATAAGTGATTGGATTAATTTAACTAATGAAAGAATATTGAATATAGAAGGGTACGGGCTATTGTATGGGTTTCACGTGTACTTAGTTTATGATAAAAAATTGGATAGGAGTTTTAAAGAGCATTTATTAAGAAACTCTCTGTTGCGTGTCTGGAAAAAGTATTACTATAAGTTAAATGGGAAAATTCCCTTATGGACAGTTCCCAGGCATGCAATAGAGAGTGTAAATAGACAACAAAATCAAGACGTGGTGCCCTACGAGAAGCTTTTAATTAAAGAAGGGAATAATTTAGAATTGAAGTCATTAAATAGATTAAGGGAAGAAGGTTTAGACCACAATTGGTATTCACATATACAACTTCAGGCAAGATGGCAAAAAGATGTAAAGCTGGATTTTTTGTTAAAGGATGAAAAATTAATTAAACAAGTTAGAGATCAAAGAAGTATGCATATTAAAAGATTATATGATGTATTACTTGAAATTGACTCTGGAACTGAATTAGTTAAAGATTGTATGATTAAGTGGGAACGTAATTTTGGACATCCAATTACAATGGAAACATGGAAAAGGATATGGGTGAAAAATGTAAAATTTACATAAGCACAGCATTTAAGAGAAAAATTTTATAAAATGTTTTATAGATGGCATTTAGACCCGAAAAAATTATCACTTATGTATCCAGATATGCAACCCAAGTGTTGGAGATGTGACTAGATGGACGCTACTTATTTTCACATTTGGTGGACTTGTAAAAAAATTAAGGATTTCTGGATAAGACTATGGTGGATTCTTCAAAATATATTGAAAAAACGTATTGAATTTTTACCACAGTTATTTTTGTTGGGTATTACAAAAGATTGTACAACTACAGAGACTAAGTTGATTTTGAATTTGATTACGGCAGCAAGATTGCTGGTGGGACAATATTGGAAGACATCTGAAATACCATTTATTGAAGAATGGATGTTAAAAGTTGCAAATTTGGTGGAAATGGCTAAGATATCTGCATACTTGAAGAACCACTCAAATGAAGAATTTATGATGGACTGGAAAAAATGGATAGACTATATACAAAAGAAATATCAATTGAAGGAATTATATTTGTTATATAGTTAAATAGTTATATAATAGTAGTTTAGCGGGGTTTCTTGCGTTCTTACTCTGTATTCACTCTGGGAAGCCGGGGGGGGGGAGGAGGGAGGGTGTTAATAAATGTTACATTATGTTTTCTCAACTGCATTTGGGGGTGATATGAGATTATGTTTTTAGGTATTAAAGGGTTGCTCGGGTGGCCTCTGGGCACCACATTGGATGGAAAGAGGAAGGAGGAGTGAAGGATGAGGTATGTAGGAAGAGGGTAAGAGGGTGAAGATAGGGGATAGAGGTGGGTGGAGGGGAGATGTAGAGAAAGGAAAAAGTAGGTAGCTAGATGGAAAGAAGAGGGGGAAGTGTTCTGTCTGGCCCCTCTCAGCTTAGTAAAATCCACATGAATATTTCTTTAAGAGTTTTATTTAACACAGTTCAAGAAATACATTTCAAAGTAAGATGCTGGCAGTTCATTCCGGAACAGCCGAGTTTGACGTATGTACATTCAGCTTAACACTGCGATCCTCCCGTCCAAATAACTCACTCTTTATCTCTTAAGTTATCCAAGACATCATTAATCTTCCGTACATTCCAAAAACCACAGAAAACTGAGTTCAAACTAACTCGGTGATGCATCAGGCTGCGTCATGATATAAACGTTGCTCGTGACAAAGAATTAGTCCCGCCTTCACCTTCTAATATAGTTTTCAATACGTCACTTCCTTTTTCCACGTAACTGACACCTCCGCCTATCAAACCTTCGGAATCTTGGATCAATCCATCTATCTTCCTGTTCCAAATCTGACCCCTCACTTTGAGAATCCGACCCAGACTGCCTGTAAACCTCCTCCCTGTCAGTGTCAGCTGCCGGGAGGGGAAAATACCCAGAGGGGCCCGGCTGTTCTTCGTCATCCTCTGAAATGTCCCCAGCCGGTCTAGAGACACCCACAACAGGAAGTGTAGGTGTAGGAGGATGTGGGGGGGGGGGTACCGAGCAGTTAACTGGATTGTTTGGTAAATGTGTTATACGATTGTTATCAGTTGAGTTATTATCTTTTTTCTTTATGTAAAAATTTTGAAAAACTTAATAAAAATATTTTAAAAAAAAAAAGATCACGACTTGCAATTTTACTTTGGGCTGATCTATTGCTGCTGCTGTTTAGAAGCTGCTGTAAAACATGTTTACCTGACTGTGAGACTCTACAATGTTGGTAAAGGTGAGGAATAGACATAAAGTTACTTTTTCAGCATTGCCATAAGTTTGAAAGGTCACTAAAACAGGGCAGTTGTCAAGCATGGCCTACCTATAATATTGTTCCAGCAATATAATTTAATTTGTAGTCAAACGTCTGCAAAGTTATTGCTTAGTTTGTGCTTACCATAGAAAGGCTGACCAAAGCAGAAAATCAATAAAGCTGTAGTCTCCTTTTTCTGTTTTCATATAACCGGTATCAAAAACCATATAAAAATAACAAATATGGGATATAGATTGTCCCAATTTTCTGGATCTGACAAATTTCCTCTTTAAAAGTTCCAAGTTTCATTCCATTGTGATTATACCAATTTATCTCAGTACCATAAGGCCTTGCATAAGAAATGTATGCAATGATCCTATGTTGATTCCATGAAGAAATGATTAAGAATGATTTTGGATTAATTAATTTTCTAACAGACTGACACATACTTGAAATTAGCTTTCTCTAAAGCATCTTCCCCAGTAATGGTTCCCTGGTCAGGCATTTTGCTCTAAAATAGCTAAGTACTGCTTTTTAATCTTTCAGTGAATTGGGCTCAATGGAGCTACTAGTCAGAAACTAACCTTTTTCATAGCAAAGTGGAATCAGGGAAAAAATCAATAATTCAGTGTTCACTTTTTAACAAAATTCTCTAACTACAAACACTTGTACCTATCCAGCATAGCAATATCTAATTTTACACAGTTACTAAAGATAAATGATTTTTCCTGATCAAATTATATCAGGATGAATAATTTTATACTATATAATTGGTGAACTGGATAATTCAATAAGCCAATTTTCTATACTTGACTTCTTTTTACAAGTCAAAATTTCATAATGAGGAAGGCAGCTTTGTCAAAACAGCTGCCAAATGGCAATAGCATCATAAAAAAAAGAATTAATCAGTAAATTAATTAAACATTTGGTATATGTAAAACCTGCTTTATGTTGAGAAAATGTGAATGGCCTGACAATAGCTTTTGTAACAACATACTCATCAATGGCCTCTATTGAATAGACAAGGTTTTCCTGCAGGACATAAAATCAGGTGTTCTTTGTATTATTATTTTTTCAAGTTCCTACTTCTGCAATTCCTCTGGGCAAAATAATTACTAATATGATTTTTTTCCATTTATTTTAAAATGTTGATACTTAAGTTCAAATTCCATTTCATTTTGTATTAAACATTTAGAAAAAGGATAAGTCTATCACAAAGGGTCAACAACTTATTTAATTTGTATTGTATTTAATCATGATGTACCTTGACCTAAAAATGAAAAAATGCATTTGCAGGAATTATTCTATGTGGACTACAAGAAACATACATTCATGAAGACTGCAGCTGTTATAAGGAAAAGGAAGATTTCTTCCGAAATAATTTCCTAATTCTGCCACTTTAATTTAAATTTGTTTGGAGTTGTGCATTTTTCCCCTATAGTAAAATGTAATATTTATTTACTTATTATTTATATATTTAAAATGGTGTTGGTTATTAGTCCTTCTGTTTGGAGGACACAGTGAAGCAGGCTGTAATTGATAGGCAACATTTGGAGGCTCAGGCACCACAATTCAGCCATCCAATTTCTGATGACAAGAGACTGCTGATAGTTCTCAAATTATGACCACCAGTGAGATCAGAATTTCAGTTGCTAAGCAAAACAACTGAAGTGAATCATACCCAATTTTACAATCTTTTTTCCCTTGTTTGTTAAATGCAAGGGGGTACCTTGCTCAATAGTAGAGGGATCTCGGAGTCCTAGTGGACAATCACTTAAATATGAGCCAGCAGTGTGCTGCAGCTGCCAAAAAACCTAACACAGTGTTAGGCTGCATTAATAGAGGGATAGAATCAAGATCACGTGAAGTGTTAATACCACTTTACAATGCCTTGGTAAGGCCACACTTGGACTACTGCATCCAGTTTTAGTCACCACAATGTAAAAAAGATGTTGAGACTCTAGAAACAGTGCACAGAAGAGCAACAAAGATGATTAGGGGACTGGAGGCTAAAACATATAAGAGCGATTGCTGGAATTGGGTATGTGTAGTTTAATGAAGAGAAGGACAAGGGGGGGACATGATAGCAGTGTTCCAATATCTCAGGGGCTGCCACAAAGAAGAGCGAGTCAAGCTATTCTCCAAAGCACCTGAAGGCAGGACAAGAAGCAATGGATGGAAACTAACCAAAGAGAGAAGCAACCTAGAATGAAGGAAAAACTTCCTAACAGTTAGAACAATTAATCAGTGGAACAATCTGCCTCCAAAAGCTGTGAATGCTCCAGCAGTGGAAGTTTTTAAGAAGAGACTGGAGAGCCATTTGTCTGAAATGGTGTAGGGTTTCCTGCCTGAGCAGGGGTTGGATTAGATGACCTCCAAGGTCCCTTCCAACTTTATTATTACTATTATTATTATTTGTTAAATGAACCATGTGATTGTTAAGCAAATCTGATTTCCCCCATTAACTTGGCTTGCCAGAAGCTTGCTGGGAAGATTGCAAATGGTGACCATGTGACTTCCGGGATGCTGCAACCATCATAAATACATGCTGGTTGCCCAATGCCCAAATTTTGATCACATGATCATGGGGATGCTGTGACAGTCATAAGTGTGAAGAATAGTTGTAAGTCCTTTTTTTGAGTGCCATTGTAACTTTGAACGGTCACTATATGAATGGCTATAAGTCAAGGATTACCTGTATCTAATAACACTGTAGGCCATCTGGTGGTGAGGTAATTAAAAGGGGAATTTAAAATGGGACTAAGAGCAGAAAGTACCCCTTAAAACAGAACAAAACCTAAGGAAAAAGGCAAAATCTAATTGACAAAATCCAGCCATTTTGCAGTTTTCATTTTGCAATCTTGGCACTTGTGTATCTGCACATACGGTAATCTGAAGGTTGTCAACCCTAAGTCCAGTCATGATACATACATGATTATAAATTAGCATTTCAAATGGTTCGTGGGGGGGTCAACACAATGAAAGCAACATCACATCTTTATGATGCAAGAGGTTTATGACAACTCACCATGGCCAATTCGCCATGGCCAACTTGCTTGGAAAATGCACTGCAACTTGCCGCAGAACAACTCACACAAATTACATTAATATGGAAGAAATAGTATGATTTTGGCAAAAGTAACAAGATTGTTGGATACCTGCCTACATCCCATTCATTTTACATTAAATCAGGATGCAGTGCCAAGACCTTCTTTCTAATTACTAATCTCATTGAAATTTTCTGTTGAAGTTAACTTTCTTCTGTCAAGGAAGCACTTATCACAGTTGTGGGCTTTTTTGATTTGCACATCATAACATCAACAACCCCTGGCAACATCATCTGCCATATTCTTATGCTGTTGCCTTCATCTTATTCCCAACTCACAAATGAGAGATGCTGAAATTGTCCATAACCACACTGTTAATGAACTGCCAAAAGACAGTTTCCAGGTGTGTAAAATCTTTGTCCCATTAATGTAGAAGGAAATCATGCAATTTCTGTGACTTGAATGATAAGCAAGAGATGGGGTGGAAATTAGTCATGGGAATAACACATTTCATGCCAGTACAGTTTACTCAAGGATGTGTAGATAGCACTTCAGTTCAGCAATAAAGTAATACCCTCTAAAGATCAATGAAATGCCAAATATCTGAGTACATTCTCAGTAGATAGACCTGTCCAGATAGATAATGGAGGATTAAAGGAAGAACTTGGAAGAGTAAAGAAAAAGTAGTATACTTTGTTCTTTGCTTCAAGGCAAAAAAAAAAAAATCAATCTGGTTAGTTATTGAAATTTTTGATGATACTGATGGTTGCGGAAAGAGATCTACTAGAGAATGGGAAAAAATAAAGAAAGCCAATAGCAGTTAGGATTGTAATGTGTCCTTTTAAGGTCCCATGTTGAGCTTTTATTTTTGCTACCTTCTCTTCCCTAAAAGAACTAGGAATATTTATACAATAGCTAAAGGAACTACTTTGAAGTGTCATTTGCTGAGCCGAGCATGTTACAATTTTGCTTTAGCCCAGCAGGAGATTCAGCTACAAAGAGAGAGTTTTGAAGTTGTTGGTCCTGCTTTTCTGAACAGATTCTTTCCAGACTCTTAAATGCAAGCCATGATCTCTTTCCTTTGGGTAGGAATCTGGATTTCATCTGAAAAACTCTGAATAAAGCTTATAATGAGCCACAATGGAACACCACTGTTTTGAAAGGGTAGATGCAGGTTGTTCAACAGCCCTATGGATTTGCCTTGGGTAGATGCACTGACCAATGATGCAGTTAATAAAATGGCATTCTGTAATCTGTATTTGAAAAAGAAAACATTTAATACTCTCAGTTTCTTTTAATTCACTATAAAAATAGGATTAAAGACTTTTTTCTGATTGCAGTGACTGATTATAACATGCAAAAGCTACAGAATCCAATCTGGGTTAGTCACTGGGACAAGAGGTTTAGTCTTCTGAGCTTTCAGATTCGTGATGGAGCCTGTCTTCCAGGAATTTCTCTCTAGAAGGCTAGAGAGAGGAAGATGGGTTGCAGCATGAATCCAAAAGCTCAGAAGACTAAACCTTTGTCCCGGTGACTGATCCAGATTGAATCTTATAGCTTTTGCATGTTATAATCAATAACTGCAGTAACATTATCCCATCTGTGAACATTATCCTGGGACACCTATATTTGCCTTCATTCAAGCAAGAGCTATGTCTGTTTGCTTTGTATTGCAGAGAGTAGCCTTTATAATATTTGTATCTAGTAAATATTCTATTGCTAATATACTGTAAATATTGTTTTTATCACAAAATTATATTAAATTGCATTTAGATGTAAAGCATGATTTTAAGTTTTTATCTTCCTTAGTAGATGATGCACAATGATGATGGCAAATATCATGTAACTTAAGGAAAGTCACATCTTCATATCTGGTACACTTTCCTATAAGGATTTTGCACAGCTTAAAAGACTTCTGTAATTCAACACCAACATTGTTTTTATTATTATTTATTATATTTTTTGTAAGTCCATGTTAACTGTCCAAAATTATGAATTCAAGTTGATTGATTGATTGAGTGAATGAGTGAGTGATTATGTGTCATTGTCATTTTTGACTCATAGAGACCATATATATAGTATCTATGTAATTTATGTAGTCATCTGTCTTGAAGTCAGGATATGCAAGTCCTAGTACTAAAAGTCAGAGAGCACAGTGAATAAAATGGGACTAAAATTAAATATCAAGGAGACCAAACTAATGACAAGTAGAACAACCAGCATTAGAGTTAACAATGAAGTTGTTGAAGGGATAGATGGCTTCTGCCTCTTAGGAGCAACCATCCACAGTAAAGGAAGCTGCAGTCAAGACATATCCTATAGACTACCGGTAGAACATGTAGAGCAGCCATTAAGACCTTGGAAAAGGCTATGATGTGTCTATACTTACAGAGAGCAAAATCATGTAACCTATAGCAATTCCTGGGACACTCCACAGAAATGAAAGTTGGACTTTAAAGAAGCAGGTTAGGAACAGTATTGATGCTTTTGAACTTTGGTGCTGGAAAAGACTCTTGAGAATATTATGAATAGCTAAGGAAGAAAACCAGTTTGATCACCCCAATTTTTTAATTAGAGGCACAAATGACCAGGCTCAAATTATCCTATTTTTGACATTATGAGAAGATCCAGTTCTCTGGAAAAGGTTCTAATGCTGGGAAAGGTAGAAAGAAAGAAAGAAAGAAAGAAAGAAAGAAAGAAAGAAAGAAAGAAAGAAAGAAAGAAAGAAAGAAAGAAAGAAAGAAAGAAAGAAAGAAAGAAAGAAAGAAAGAAAGAGATGATGATGATAAGCCACAAGATGGATAGACTCAGTTACAGGAGGGATGAGTGCAGCATTTGGGATACTTGAAAGAATAAACTAGGGATAGATCTATTTATGTGGTCTCTATGAGTCAAAAATGACAATGACACATAATCACTCACTCATCCACAGAAAGACTGTCTGTTTTTATACATATATCTTGTTTTTTTAAAAAGATAAGAGATGTGGATGTTGGCGATCCATTTCCCATTTAGACAGATTTTTGCTTCAACTCTCTATCCAGTTCCAGTCCTGTAAAGTAAATACTAGTTGGCACTTCTATAGCTCTGTCTCAGTAGCACAAACTAAGAAAAAGAAAAAAAAATACAAGACAACCCTAAACCATACTACCAATGGTTTTTTTTTTTAAAAAAATCTATCCCTCACTATTTTTTAGGTTACAGCTTGCATAGGTAGTAATTTTGTCACCTTTTTTCTTAGTATTTCAAGTCTGCAGAAATGACATTAATCACTTGTCATATTTAAACAATTTATAAAAGTTTAAGCAGTGAAAACAATGGTTTACAAGGACTCATTGTTTACCAAGAATTTACTCTGATGGATATACTTACAACCATATGTGGATTTCAGTAATCAAGCATATGGTTCAAAGAATCAAGTAACCCATACATTCGCAACCGACAGGTAGTTCTTGTTTAGTACTCACAATTAGATCTAGCAACATGGTTGCTAAGCAAAGCAGTCACTAAGTGAAACTAACTGTGCTTATAATCTTACTTCACTTTTCCTTTGTTTTGGAGACCTGCAAAGATTGTAAATGGAAGGATTGTTTGGAATTTTTCATCACTGTTGTAACTGTGAATAGTTGCTAAATGAGGCAGCGGCCAGGCCTGTAGTATTCATACATAGTTTAAGTTAATGGATTATTGCAGAAAACTCTGCTTAGTTTTGAACAGATATAGATAGGATTGGATTACTATGTGCTTATCTCAGGACTAGATAACATTTTTTTAAAATTTCAAGTATGCATGAGAGACACTCAGAAATGTCTTCCATGGAAGGTTTGCCTATTCACAAATGGCTGGCATGATTTATCAGCAAGTGAAGTAGAAAGTGAACGAGATTTCCAAGATAAGCACTGCACATACAAATACTATAAACTGGTCTATTTTATTAAAAGATTATTTTAAAAGACTATTTTGAAAAGTCATCTAGATCAGAAAATGTAACGGACATCTTGAGTAGACTGATGCTTAGTCATAGCTTATCTGAATATCCAACATTACTATTTTAAGAAGTTTATCCTTTCTAGAGAAAGCATATTTAAATTGTTACAAAAAGGAGAGGAGAGGAGAGGAGAGGAGAGGAGAGGAGAGGAGAGGAGAGGAGAGGAGAGGAGAGGAGAGGAGAGGAGAGGAGAGGAGAGGAGAGAAGAGAAGAGAAGAGAAGAGAAGAGAAGAGAAGAGAAGAGAAGAGAAGAGAAGAGAAGAGAAGAGAAGAGAAGAGAAGAGAAGAGAAGAGAAGAGAAGAGAAGAGAAGAGAAGAGAAGAGAAGAGAAGAGAAGAGAAGAGAAGAGAAGAGAAGAGAAGAGAAGAGGACAGGTAAACTATTTTAAGTTAGCTGTAATAGATGAAACAGTGTATAAGGACCAAATAAGATGAGAACTTGTACATAAAATGTGATAGACTTGAAACATATGCAGTTGCATATTAATGATGACATCTGTTATGTATAACTTAGAAATCCCTTAACTATGGAACACCACATAAGCACTGACAAGAGATTTAAAAGGCTTCCATTAATTCATGATGGCAGCAATTAGCAAAGAGGGTGTTAATGTTTGCTAGTGCTCAAGCTGTCGATTTCTGGCAATTTTTCATTGTGGGGATTTCTTTTAAACTTTCACTGTGGCTTATCTCAACATAGGAGTGCATTCAATCTGGAAATAGTTTCTCCTGCTGCCCTCCTTCTCCTTCAGTGAGATATTTTAGAACATATAGTTTTCTGGACACCTTTCCAAAACCATCATGTTTAAAAATAGTAGGAATTGTAAATTGGCCAATTCATTGCAGACTAGGAGAGTCTGTTTGAAATCTTAAGAGGAAGTATTTGGGATCAATAAATGTACCAAAATGTAATCATCATCATAGTAATGGGCAGATGGAGAAAGACAGGTGTTGTCCAGGTGTTGTGCAGTGCAGCAGAAACAGCCTACAGAGAGTCAGTACTATCAGAAGAACTGACAGCCTCCTGACAGGTATGATTTAAAAATCCAAAATTGTTTATGAGCATTTGAAAGGCCTTGCTTCAAATTCACCAAGAGAAATTTGACAAGAATTTTTAAACTAGTAATATTGGAATATTGCAAGAATTATTGT
Organism: Bothrops alternatus; assembly: GCA_034064705.1. Taxonomy (NCBI): domain Eukaryota; kingdom Metazoa; phylum Chordata; class Lepidosauria; order Squamata; family Viperidae; genus Bothrops; species Bothrops alternatus. Next base: position 15,074,181 of record JARGCV010000075.1, read on the forward strand.
ATTATTTTGCAAAATTGAATCTGGGTCGGTCACCTGGACCAGAGGTTTAGTCTTCCAAGCTTTCAGACTCATGCTGGAGCCCATCTTCAGGGAACCTGTCATGCCTCCATCCGAGCCTGACTCTGAGGACGATATGGAGTTCCCTGTTGAAGCCCAGGAGGGGGTGTCTGTGGCTTCAGAGGACTGTGGGGAGGAGCAGGCTGAAGCAGGCCAGGGCCCTTCAAGTTTGGAATAGGGAAGGCAGAGCTCAGGTGAGGAGCAAGGCCCCTCCCCACCAGATCCAAGAGCAAGGAGAGCAGAGAGGAGGAGGGAACAACAGAGGTGGGCTCACTTTCTCGGGAGGAGAGCGTCACGCCCCACTCCACAAGGCACACCTGGGGAGTAGGTATTTAAGGAGACACTGTGGGTGGGGCATTTGCTGGGAACAAACATGAACTCTTGTGATGTGAGCTCTTGTACCTGGACTCTTTGTATTTTGGATCAAGTTTGTTTCCTGCTGAGTTCTCCTTGCTGTTTTGCAGTTTTCAGGTTACAGGCAAGCTGGGCGTTGAAAAGATCATACTTTGTTTGTTATCTGTTTTACTTTAAAGAACTGTTTAACTTTGTTGACTGTTTTATTGAACTTGTGCCAGCATATGTGGGGGCTGTTGGGTGAACATTGGCAGTGCTTACAAAGACAATTGTTCTGACCAGCTAATTGCTTTGCCTCCATTCGGGGCTCTGGGTCATCACAGAACTTCTCTATACTGGAATATATGCTTTGGGCTATTCTGTGAGTCGCATTTATGTGGTGCCTTCCTATTGGATGATCCTATGTTGATGGCTGGTGATTGGCTGTTGTTTCCTTGTGCTGCCAAGCTCTCAGTTCCTAAGTACCCGATAAGGTGGTGGTAAATCAGCACACCAGTTAACTGATAAAGGGCCAGCTTCCCAGGCTTTGACCATTTTCCTGGCTATCTTTCTATCTAGTAGCTGCGAAACTGAATGTATGTCTTTATTCATTGCAATGTGAAGCTACCAATGAGTTTGGGTTTCCTTATCTGACCACTCACTTGTGTTCTTGGTTAGCTTCCTCCCAGTCTGTCCTATATGGTCACATACAAGGATAAAAATAAAATAATAAAATGTATTATTTTACTTTTAAAATTTTATTTTGTTTTAAGCTGTTTCTCAGGGTTACAAATTTCCCCTATGATATACAATATGAGATGCAAAAGTGGTATTTGCCATATTTTAAGTTATCGCTTACATGCTAGGCTATTCAGTGGATATGTATGACTGAGTATTAGGGCAGTGGGGCACTAAAGATTTTAAGGCAAAATCTGCTTCACAGCACACGCAGGTATGTTTCTGTTATAAACCAAATCATAAACCAGTCTTTTCCAAGGATTCCAGGAAAAGATGCAGCTGCAGAACCCATAAAGGTACAACTTAAAAAGCTGCTGAAAAAAGGACATTTAGAGAGCATGTTCTCATGATATGTTAGCTATATGAGGATGGGCATTGTCAAGTCTTGACAAAGATAAACATTTATTTTATGTATCCATAAACTGAAACCAGGTTTAACAGCTGATCTAACATCATATGCAACATTTCCTGCATATCTAAGCACCTCAGCCAATGTGGATTTACATGTTTCTCCCCAGATTTCCTCAGTTCAAAAATAGAAAATGTTGTTAGAATTAATAACTTTTAACAGCCCTACTTTCAGAATCCCCCAGGTAAAATTTCTGTTTTTGAAATTCCCATTCTAATTAAATATGATTTTAAAATTTATAATCATCACTTTTTAAAAAGTGTGTATTTTGTTTTATTTTTTGTTTTAGATTACATAATACAAGTGGTGATTCATAAAGTTTATTATCTGTTTCAGGAAGTCAAAACATGATTAAAACATGCTAGGGTGAATAAAATCTACCCCATATGCTTGACAATTGCCTTATAGTATTAAAATTATCACAGATAAAGAAAATAAGCTTTCGGTCCTATATTACAATTATTTGATAATAAATCAATTCTAAATTATTATTTCTGAGTGGGGCATAAAAGAAATCTGTCCCTGAACTATAATGTGATATAACACAGCAGATTTTTTGTGGTACCAACAGAAACATAAATCAGAAATCAAAAAATGTGCACAAAAATTATATATTGAAGAAAATTGAATGCAAAAACCCCCCATGTCTTTAAGGAAAATGTTATGCCAAAAAAGCATATATATTTGGGGAAGTTACATAAGGAAGCTTTGTCTGTATGATTGTTACCAAAATGTTTATTTTAGATAAGAAGTTCAGATTATAGGGAAATATGAACACAAAATTCATTTGATAAAGAATCTAATTTCAGTTTTGATGCAATCCATTAAAAAATTGCAGGATGAGTTAGTAACTGAATGAATGTTGTATTGAAATGAACAGGATATAGTTTGTTTGATGTATTCCTATTTTAAATGCATGAAAAAACATTGCATTAATGCTCTACTATTGAAAGTGATATGAGTCTGATAGCTGAGGGATAACTGGATTATTCTAGAAGATAACTGGAATAAATATGATCTGATAATCTTTCCAAATTAAAATAGCCTGGGGGGGATCCTAAATGCTACAATGTCATTTCTATTATTGTAAGAGTGGCATAAAAAGCATTTCAGCACTCACTACATTCAGTGAAAGTTTTATAGTAACTTCATACCTGAAAATAGAAAAAAGAGTCAAATGATTGCTCAATGCTAAGACTTTGAGATGATCTTGATAAAACTATTAATACTATGAAGATTGGAGCTTTGATAAATGTTCTCAGAGCAACTGAAAGGAAGCAGAAGATTAGCTCAGTCAATAGCTTCCAAATAGAAAAGGAAAAACACACACTTAGGCTTAAGCTTAAGGCAAATGGAGGTATTGCTATATCTGTGTAAAGTCCTAGGATTTATTCTGTCTCTTCAATCATTCCATATTCCAAGGGAACTTTAAAGTAAAGTTAGCCTCAAGGGAAACAATATTTTCAGCACTTTGCTAAACTATAATTCCAAATAGACTAAAGATGAATGTAAAATTAGAAGAAGATGTGTGTGTTTGTTTGTAATCGTCCATGCAGAAGAGAAAGAAAAGATTTCCCTGCAATTTTTCCTGTTCCTATTGAGAGTAAAGAAACTCTTTCAAAACTGAAAAGGTTTCTTGCATGTATTTAGTTAAAAGATGACCAAAGTATGAGTTCACTATTTTTCATATACAACATATCTCCAGAAACCTTTCTGATTTAGCCAGATATTTTCCCCAAAGCATTCATATTTGGAATTAAGGCTGGCATTCTTTAAAACAGTGGTCGCTGTTTTCTAACTTTGCTTCTGTGGCATTTGTACTAAAATGACATTAAGCGTCACCTGCCTTTTCACAACTTCTCCAAGTTAATGAAAGTGATATATCAGTGTGATCCACCTGATATAGCTAAGTGTTAAAAAGAAGAGCTAATGTAAGCTGTATATTTAAAAAATAAAACAGATGACTAATTGTTTCTGCTTTGCAAGTCTCTACTTTATCAAAGGAGTTTCATCCTCCTTTTTTTTAAAGTGATATTTTTCACTAGAACTTATTCATCTAATGCCTTTAAGCTTAGATTATTGCAAAAATAATGAATTCAAGCATACAAATTACTGGCATCAGAAATATTTCCAGGAGCTGAGCCTTCCAACAAAATGACAAAAGCATTGCAACATGGAGATAGAAAGACATCACAACATACATACAAAAGGGATGAAGCTTGCATTATATTGATGTAATGATGCGTTTGTTATTACACACACACTCACACACACACACACGCTTTACATATGAATACTCTGATTGATTTCCAGCATTATAGTGAAGAAATGTAGGCACACCATAAGCACACCATATCTGGATTTTAAAAATCTGGAGAATCATTAAATGGCAACCAAGACTTATGTCCATTCCCTGATTCCTAGAGGAACTGGGGGAAGATGATGCGCTGAATATGAGAAGTTACCATCACTTCACTTCCAGATAGGTTGATTCCAGATGAGGTGAAGATGTACCCTTTCCTTAGGCAGCCCTTACTAAGGGGTATCAAACTTGTAATGTCACATGAGGTGTCGTAACGTATCGCAACTTTTTATCCATTGCTGGCAATGGGGATGGGAGTGGTTTCACTATGATGCATCCAGCCCATGGGCCAGCAGTTTTACACCCCTACCTTACTAGATCCAGCAATTCTGGCCACTTTCCCTTCTTGGGATGGATTCCTTAGTACATCTTTTGTTGAACACATCTTGTGGATATAGATATAGATTATCTGGGTCCTTTTCAGTCAGGGTTCACGCTTAAGCATGGAACTGAAATGGCATCACTCACTCTGGTAGATTATCTTTGTTGATGTAGTGCTACTCCAAACAATATTTGTCATAGTGGGCAGCTTCAGCTTCAGTGAATTTTCTTCTGTGCTGTTGTACATATTTTTTTTCAGCCTTTTTTAGAAGACTTATTTAAAATAAATAGTTACTTTCTATTTCCCAGCATAAATTCATTCTGGACCTGCCTTATCAGATTTTAATGCTAGCCCCCTAGAGGAAGAAGGAGAGATGGTGTGAATATGCAAATTGGCAGCATCTAGAACAACGTGTCTAACCACTGATAAGAAAATCTAAGTAAACCTGAATGATAGAAATACCTTTCTACAATCATGGTACTATATACATTTAAGCTAGAGAATCTTCTCAGATGAAGGACCTCAGGACCAACTGCATCAAAGGAGAGTACTGTACCCCTAATGGCCTTATATAGTTTCAATTATCCTTCCAGTCCTGACTAGAAATGCAGAACTTGATCAGAATTTGGTTGTTACCAAATAGTCTAAAATTGAATTCAATGATACAGAATTTCTCTTTGTCCTTCACAATTTTCTGTCAGCTCTTGTGATATTTTGTAAGGGAAAAGTACCACACATGAAAAATCTGGTTCATGACATTACTGTCCTCCTGGATTCATGGCTACTGCTAGATCGGCAGGCAGAAGCCAAAACCAAATGCTCTTCCAGGCCAAACCTGCACAAATACATGAAAGAGATGCTCAAATGGTAGAGAAAGTGTGAGCACAATTGCACATGCACACATGGTGAGAAGTAAGTCAGAAAGCAATCCAAATCCAAAGCAGCAGACACAAGAGTAGTGAAAGCTAGGTCCAAGTGTCAAATATTGTGAAAGATAGTCTGGGTCCAAAGCCAAATCATAGGATTTTAACTCAGGAGACAAGACTCTGTGTCAGAACTGCCACTTCATGCCTGCCATTTGGTACCAGTCTGCCATGAACCCTGGGGGCAGGGTGAAAGGGATGGGGAGTGCTTGGGAAGGGGAAGTGAAAGTTACAAAAATGAAGGTGCTTCTCCGAGATGGTGTTCAAGGTTACCTTGCTACAAGAAGAATGCAGCTGTGAGCCAGCCTACAATCAGAGTTGCCATTTCAAAGACATCTTCTTGGAGATTGATTGAACAATGGAGGGAGGGGACAGCAATGGGAAGTGCCTAAGCAGAGAAATGTTTTCACTTGGGGAATTGGTGCATGAATTTCAGTTCTGGCTTTCCACTACTGTATTTTGTTTGGCTTCTAGTAAACCATACTTTTTTCTCAACCCAACGATGTTAAGGATTGTTAGAAGCTCAAGCTGAGGCTGGTCTGACACTTTGGATTGATTGATGCCAACAGAGAAGGGGGATTTTGCTGCTCTTCTTAAGTAGAACCAGCACTGGCATTGCTTATTACGGCACTATTCATTTCTTGCACAGAGCACCTTTTCTCTGCGGTCTTCTTTGCATGGAGAGCCCTTGCGTTGGGAAAATGCATCATCTTTAGAGACCAGTGGTTACAGCTGACTGTCAGTTAGCCCTGTCTCAACAGTCTGTGGTTCTTCAGCTTGTGAGTTGTCCAACAACTGTGGAGTGGGCTTCCCTTGTCAATCTCCTATCTGAGTCAAGCTCACCATGGCAAGTTTCCTTGAGAGCACCAATTACAGCCCTACCTGGAGTGGAAGACTGTCAGGTAGACCAGATCAGGGATCAATTTCACTGAAAGGCTAAAACTACTTTGAGAGTGGCTGTAGTACAGAATCTTGCAAGTCTGATTGTGCTGCACCTCCTTCCATCTGTTATGTGAAATGGAGAAGTGTCTCTTCCCATATTTACTATACATTGTGGACTTAAGAGATGTTTTTCCCTTTATTGTTTTGGCAACAAAACTTGCATATCTCCATCAAAGTCATCTTTGTTACTCTTTGAAGAGTCCTTGCTACAATGACTTTTATCCTAACCACCTATATTGGTCTGTCTTTGATGACCACCCAGAATCTTTTGCTTGCATTCAGAATTCAGCAACCTGCATGTGGATTGGTGCATGATGACATGACCACATTGCACTAATTTTTCTGGACTTGCAATGGTTTCTAATAGAGGTCTGGTTGCATGTCAGTCCTTAGTTTGATATCATTAATTCATTATCAGAGTAACAACAACTTAATTAGAGGAGAAGGCTCTTGTATTCAGAAACATAAGCCTTTTCCCTGCCAGGCCTCAAAATTTGTCAAAAAGCATAATGCATTAATTTCCAAAATCTCAGTATTTGTGCATCATTGCAAATCTCACTGAGATAAGTAAAATTCCCTAACTGCCATCTTGAAGAGGGAGTAGAGAGGTTTATAACATATGCATTGACATCATAAAGCAACTACTCTGAATTCTGTATTTGTTGAGGCTATTATGTTGCAAGTATATACTGTAGCATGTACAAGATTATTTTATCATATAGTGTCACTTTGATATGTTGCAGATGCTACTGCTATCAGTTAGTCTTTACAGAAATTGAGAGTCCGAGGCACCAAGCACAACCTTTTCAGCATGCTTAATAGTGTAGTAGAATCTGCAAAATATACATTTTCACTGACATTCCTTCTATCTAAGTTATCTTCTTAAAGGGACCTTGTTCCATTCTTTGTAGCATAACAGGGCTCTATCTATGCAACTATAAAATGGATGCTACTATATCAGTTACATCCCTGAAAGCCTTAGCCTTTGAAAGTGCACGGAAGCCCTGGGGTGGCAGAGTTAAACAACAATAGATGTCTGGCTTCCCGCTGGTCACTCGTGCTGTTTATGTATTTTTGAGATTATCTCTATGGCGTAGAGCTAGAAAACAGCATTGCCTCTGTGACTGCTGGAAAGCTGCCAAATTGCTTGCAGAACTAAGATTGCCAAGGACATGGCAATGAACAAAAGTTGGCTGCCAATACATACCCTAATGAGGATTTGATGCTCAATAACAGAAACAGAGCACAACTTTCTATGCCTTTTCCCCTATTCTGCATGTCACTGTTTATCTTCCTAATTGAAGCTACTGTACAATAGCTGGGTGCCAAATCCAGCTAACCAAGAGATGGCAAGATAAACCCTACCAAACCTTTCAGCAACTTTGTACAGCCACATCTTTCTTTTAACTTTCAACCCATTCCGTCTTCCTTCCTTCATATATTTGTTTTGTAATTTGATTCTCATTCTCCCTATATTGCCAAATCAGATTAACATTGTTCTTTTGTCTGGTCACTCACTTTTGTATTCAGTGTTCTTTCATTTATTCATAATCCCGTCTCTTCTTGTTTTACCATACACTGCCTCATTCTGATTGCATTCAACTTATTTTTTGCCTGACATACCTCAATACACACACAAACCTCATACACATTTCTACATAACTAAGTGTGCAGAATCATGCTCTTTTGCATGTATAAATTATTTTTGCTTCTTTCAATAAACATTCATTCCACAGACCATGTATTACTCACTTCTTATGTTCACTACCAGTAGCATAGCTAAAGATTTCTTCATCCAAAAGAGGAGAATATTTGTAGCTCAGGTAACATCATCAGTTTGGATAATGAAATGTCTGCAAGAAAACATCCAAGCTCAGAGAGCACCAAGTTCATGTAATTTCTTCATCCATTTTCACATCCATTTTAGTAAAATTTGTACCATGTAAACAATTTCTGTCTAGAAATTTGCTCTAGTTACATAAGAACATAAGAAGAGCCATGCTGAATCAGGCCAAAGCCCATCGAGTCCAGCATTCTGTGTCACACAGTGGCCCACCAAATGTACATGGGGATCTTGAGCAGAAAGAGAAGGCAAAACCCTCCCTTTCCCTTGACCCCCAAACAAATGGTACTCAAGGGAATCCTGCCTGCCTCAACCAACATAGAGGCGGCACATGGACATCTGTTTTAATAACCACCAATACACTTTGCATCCATGAATCTATCTAGCCCTGCCTTGAAGCTGTCAAGGCTGACAGCTGTCACGACCCCTTCAGGAAGTGAATTCCATAAATCAACGACCCTCTGGGTGAAGAAATATTTCCCTTTATTTGTCCTCACTTTCTTAGCTATAAGCTTTAGGGAGTGCCCCCTTGTCCTGGTATTGTGTGATAGAGAAAAGAATTTTTCTCTATCCACCTTTTCTATCCCATGCATGATTTTATACTCCTAACCATTTATGTCTAACTTGCAATCATTCACTCCATTTTCTAAGTCAAACACAATTATCTTGATCTTTCCTACATTAATTTTCAGAATCATTATTTCTTTTTGTATTTCTTCTTATATCATAAAATGTATCTTAATATTTGGTGCAAATTATTCAATCTTTCAGCCAACAACACAACATTGTTTCCATAAAAAGTAGATGTACATTCTTCCCCGATAACTTGCTTCTAATGTCACCATAAATATCCTTTATACATTTTTTTACAAGTATATTAAAGAATCAAGGAGTGACACACCTCCTTGTTTTATTCCCTGTTTAATATTGAATAATTTGTGCAGCATTCCATAATTCTTCCACTCAACATATTTCAAGCCAATTTTTGTTATCATACTTCCTCTAAATCAACTAATATAAAATAAACTTTCTCACAGTCGTGCTATTTTCAATGACCTACACATCCTTTGTTTGGCATAAAGTCACAATACATTTCCCTTTTTTTGTTCTTGTTGCTGTTCATTGCCTCTCTTGTACTATTTAGGTCAGAATTCTGCCAAAAATCTTTCAAGTGCAGATAACAAAATAGTTTATATTCATTCTTGCTCTTATTCTCTTTACATAGGAGAACAATAAAAGTGTTCTTCAATTGTTAGGGACAGATTCAGTCATCACATACACATTACAGCTAAACAAGTTGTACATATGCAAACTGCAGCTATATGTTAACATTTCTCCAGTTATACCAACTGTACCTCCACCCCTCACCATTTCTCACCGTGTTCATTACTTCTTTTCATCATTTCTTTTTTTATTGTACAGTTATTGTAAGCATTTGTTTCAATTCATTTTTTCTACATTCCCATGCAAATCTTTAAATACACCTTCCAGCATTTCATTGTCATCACAAGCTGATTTCATCCCCAATTTCTACCCTTTCATTACTAATTCCATTCACACTGTGGGAGGTTTCTTACTTAGTTCTTTCCACACTCTTCCAAATAGATTTTATTTCCTTCAAAATCACTCTGCTTTTTTTCCTCTTTTAATCCTAACAATTTCTTGCTCTCTTTAACCACATTCTTTACAATTAAGTTTTCCTTTCTATACACCTTATACAAAATCTTCCTTTCAGCCTCATTTTTACAGCAATCATTATCTCGTGTATTTCAGCATTTTTCATCATTCCACCCACCATACTTTTTCATATTTCTCATTAAGATCACTATACCTACTTTTGTGGTATTTGGAACCTAATTATTTTCCCTCTATTCCTTCCACATCCTTTCCTTTCCATTCATTACCCTTATTCGTTATAAGCTTCTATACAATGCAAGAGGGAATGTGTAATCTAGGGATTACCTTGCAAGCCTACATCCCACTAACTATGTAAGGTATATTGGCACTTATTCAAGAAGACTAAACTTCTTATAAAATTGATAAGCAGGAGCAATGTGAAGAAGTTTGAAAATAGTTGGACTCTGATGTAGAAACTTTTTATCTATAATTATCAATTAACAATTGATATGGTTAAAAAAATCTAGTTATTGATAATAGGCCAATGATAAAATTGATGCCTTAGATCAGGGGTGTCAAACTGCCAGCCCGCAGGCTGGATGCATCATGTGGAAGCTGTGCCCACCTCATTGCTGGCAATGGCAAAACTCTCCCGATACGTTGCGTGACATCGCGAGTTTGACATGTCTGCCTTAGATGTAAAAATTAGTTGTACAGCTCTTTTGTACACAATAGATACATAATAGATAAATAATATGTATCTATTGTATCTATAGGTACATAGATACATAATAAATACTCCCTTAGAATATCTAGATATTTATTACAACTGAAATCAAGTAACATTAAAATAATTCAAACAAAAATATAATATTAAACTAGTATAGTACTTGTATATAGCATAATAATAGCAGTGAAGCCACTTACAATTAAATTCATTGGAATTTTAATATAGTGAAAATAGTATGTCATCTCAAATCAGGCAATATACACTGTGGAATAGAATTTGGCTACATGGTATGTAATACACTAAAGTGCCTATTTGAAAAAGAGAGAGAATAGAAGTCATGTTTCAACTGCATCTGACTCCAAACAAAATGTCTATTCCCTATAAAAGATGTTATTAATTATTCAAGAAGGTAGACATTAAGGTGGATCATGGAGAAAGTTCTTTGGCATGAGGGTGAAGGTTCAGTCTCCAAGCTTGTGGGTTGGTTTCCAAATGTTTCATTACCAGCTAGATTACATCTTCAGTGGAGTTTAGGGAATGTCAGTATCAGTGTTTATAACGGCTTTGTGTGGTCAGTGCGTCTTGTGATGTGTTAGGTGTGGATGTGTCAAGTGAGGGTCTTGTGATAAATCAGGTGTGTGTGTGTGTGTGTGTTAAGTAAGGGTCTTGTCATGGGTCAAGTGGGAGTCATCAGTGGGAATCTTGTGATAGGTCTTGTGATGGGGAGGTTATAACAGGTAAGGGTCATTGGGAAGTAAAGTGCTGGTTGAGGGGGCCTTGCAGTGGTTGGTTAAGGCTCAGTGCTGTCTCTGGTTAGTTGTGCAGTTGGAGGGATTTGTAGACTGGTTGTAGGTCAACATGCCAAGCTTATTGGACAAAAGTTTAGCTTAAATCAGAGACTGCAGCTCACTAACCAAAATCATGTTTCCAGGCCAGGTATTCTACTCTCCAGGTGCAAAACTGAAATTAATACATATATGGAGTTCAGATCTCGAAACCTGAATTGTACTTATTCTGTATACTGTTGTTGGAATATGGCCCCAATTGAACTCCACAGAACAACAACTTGGCTGCATATAATTTATGGCAAACAAGAACATTCAATCCTTTTCAGCAAAGGAAGGTTGGGATTGCTGCAGTTCATCCTGAACCTACCTTTTATTCATGATATGCAAAAATAAAAAGTGCCATGGATAAGAGAAAAGCTCAGTCTACATATTCTTCTTACCCTTGGTATCAAAAGTAATTTTTAACACTTTGCCTGTACATTGGTCTTACCCTGAATTTTACAGCTTCTTAATCTAGGTATTTTAGAAAACAGCATTCTTTTTTTTTTTTACAGAAGACTTCTTGATGCAGGCCACATTATGTATTATGCCCTGATATGAAAATTGTCATGTTAAGGTGGTCCCTCCTATTGAATATCAATTGGGTCTTTTGTATTAATGTTAGATTGTGAAGAGTTGACTCAGCTTGGGATCTTTATGCTAACCACTCAGAAACACCATATTTTGTTGAATTAATAATATACTAAGGTTTGGTTTCATTTGTAGTGAAACATTTTTGTAAGGTTGGAAGAACGGCCATTAACAAATACTGGATTGAATGCTGCCACCTATTGGCTTAAAAAAAAATCCTTTAAGCATTTATGAACAGCAGTAAACTGTAAGATACCAGCAAATGCTTGCAGAAACTGAAGTTTTGGTGAGTTTGATAAAAATATGGACTCTTCTAACTAAGTCCATAGTGAAACAATATTTCCTTCTATCCATCCAACTAAAGGTAATATCAAAACAAAAAAGCACATTCACCTCCACTTTCTTCGATTTAGAAAGATTTTCTGTTCAGCTGATCAAGTGTTTCTTATGGGTGTTAAAAGAAAAATCTTCATCAGGGTCCAGTCCAAGTCGGGAATAAACAAAATGGAGACTGCTTTAGAAAGAAGGTTCTTGTTTATTGAGTTGCCAGAAATTTCAGTGACAGCAGCATGTTTCTGGGGTGGTTGACCACATGGTGCTGGGAATAGTGGATTTTTATAACTTTTTGGGCTTTTGTGTTCCTGTGGCATGAACTTTGACCTGAGATTCAGTGTGCCCTTTTGGTAGTCTAATGGAAGCAGGACATGATCCTAAAGGTCATGTCCTGCTTCCTTGTGGCTGTGGCTGATGGCTATGTCCTGTGTTGGATTTTTTTGGGTGAGGGGTTGTTGATTCTAATTCTATCACTCTGCTATTGTTAGCTATCAGTTTTGCTGCAAGGGATTTCGAAAGATCCTGTCTTGAATGGGTTTCTGCAGGTAGCATTTGCTCATGAATGGGACCTCTGAATGAGGTTATCAAATCTGCATTTCTACAGAGCTGGCCTCTGCCTGGGGCTATTAAGAAAAACTGACAATATCACTCATCTACCTGGGCTCCCAGCCCAAATGCTGGAGGTGCGGGGACGGGGAGGCTACTTACTTTCATATATGGTGGACATGCAGAAAAATCAAAGCATTCTGGAGGAAGATATGGTGGACACTCCAAACTATTTTCAAAAAGCGTATAGAATTTCTACCTCAGGCTTTTCTGTTAGGGATCACAAAGGATATCACTACCTCAGAGACAAATTTATTTTTGAACTTAATTACAGCAGCAAGATTGTTGGTGGGACAGTACTGGAAGAATCCGGAAATACCGCCTATTGAAGAATGGACTGTGAAAGTAACAAATTTGGCGGAAATGGCAAAAATATCAGCATACTTGAAAAACCGCTCCAATGAACAATTTGTGACTGACTGGAAACAGTGGGTAGACTATATCCAAGAGAGACACCAATCAAACAGAATGCAGCTGGCGTTCAGCTAAGGATCGATGGGAGGAGGGATGAAGGGCTAACAAATCAGATGTTTACAAAAACTAACACCCAACGTTGAATGTATATGTTCTATAACTAATGCCTCTTAACATAACCTTATGACTAACGTTGTTTGCTTTAATATTGTTAAAGTAGACTGAATCTCTACCTCAGGATATGAAACTTTTACCTCAGGATCTCGGGTTGGGGACCATAAAAGATTGCACTAGTAATGGGATGAAGTCAACTCAGAAGCGCAAACGCACAATATGCGATAGACTAGATACAGTAGATAGACCATATATAGGAGAAACACCAATCAAACAAAATGTACTCGGAGTATACTTGAAGATGTAAGGGAGGAGGGAAGAACGTTTACTAAAACAGATGTTTACAAAGATTAATACCTAATGTTGTATGCTATGTTCTAGGATGATTGCTTAGCAATAGGATCTTATGTTTAATATTGAAACGGATAGGGGAAACACCAATCAAAATAAAATGTAACAGGAGTATAGTTGAGGCTAGACACGAGGAGTGGGGAAAAAGGCTTACTAACTCAGACGTTTTCAAAGACTAATACTTAGTATTGTATACCAGGTGTCATGATGATTGCTGCATAATATGTTTTTATGTTCAATGTTAATTGTTTTAATAAAAGAATTTTTATAATAAAAAAAAAGAAAAACTGACCCTGCTTTTCTGCCTTTTAAGATCCTTTGGAGAAATATAATTTTCTGCCTTTTTAATATTTCCCAAAATATTTCCTTCTCTGAGGGTGGCTGACTTCCCACAAGGGGAAATAACAACAGCACAATATTCTTGTAGTAAAGCATATTGCAACTTAGATAAGCACTCATTATTTTTAAAACTGCCTTATACAACTTGATCTCATCCATGTACATTGGATTATTCTTCCCAGAATTCTTCTGGTTTTGTTGATAGGAAATTATTGGAACAGTAGTCTTAATGATTTTTTTTTCAAAGTATCAAAGAATATATGTTGCTCAAAAGCTTTGAAAATCTTTGACAAATTCGTTCAATCTAAATGGTTTTTCCCCCTCAGTTTCCCAAAGATCTTTCTCCTTAATCATTTTTAACTTGTTTAAAAAAAATTCTTTAGCTGAGCCAACCATCACATGAATTTCAGTCTCCATGACATTCCTTTTGTTACCTGTTAACTCTGATACTTTTTCACAGAAACAGGTAGTTAAAAGACTTCTCAAGGTTTTAGCTTTCTACTAGCTAAGTTAGCAATTGTCTGCAAGCAGCATGTAAAAAAAAGTTCACAGGGTCAGAAGCATGGAAAATAATTTGAAGAGTGAGAGAGAAACCAGCAGGATTAAGATTCTCAGAAATGACTTGTAATGTTAAACCATCAAAAACAGCCCATTCTTCACACTGCGGTAATACCATGCTCCACAGTGTCCCAGTTCTTTCCTATTTCTATGATTCTGGTTTTTTAAAAAGTTGAATTGTGGATACTACAAACTTTATTACAGTATTTCTACTTTCTACATGTTGGACCAACCATAACTAAGTATCACAAGATGCAATAATTTGTTACTTTTCTTCTTGTGCAGATTGTTCTACACATTTATATTTTAGAATTATGGTTTTTTTCTAATGTTCATGTTCACACCATGACAAGCCATTTTCAAGAAATATACATTGCTCTTGAAAAAGAGGATCAGTTATTTCATGATTTCCAGATGTCATTTTGACTACAAATAAAACTATTGAAAATGTTGGCACATAGATGGAGCACATTGTAATACCTTTCAACATGTTGCTTACGTAGTCCTTTTCAGAGAAGGGGGAGAATTTTGAAACTGAATAATGGAAAGAGGAACTTGCAATTTAATCATCAAAATCTATTTCGTTTTCACTTAAGGTACCTATTTTTGTTTAATATCTACAGAATAATTCTTACCTAATATGTTGTGTTTAGCTATAGCCTAGCATTTAGGAATATGTTATTTGATATTTTCAAACCACATTTTTAATTTGTTGTATGGTTGTATTTTCATGTACTGAAAGTTGGTTACGCCATTTTGTTTAAAGACAAAAAAAAGAATTTGTAGTTTGTTTAGCGATAGAGATGCTAAGTTACAAAACTATTTTCAATGAGAGAGAGAGAGAGAGAGAGAGAGAGAGAGAGAGAGAGAGAGAGAGAGAGAGAGAGAGAGAGAGAGAGAGAGAGAGAGAGAGAAAGTAAGGTAGGAATTAGTACTACCATGTGGAAAGTCTTCCTTCATGTCAAAACCAAGTAGTAGATCATAGAACATAGAGCAGAACTTTTCCTGAAGATTGAAGCTGAAAAGTTGGAAAGTTGGAAAGTTAATGTACAGTAACTGAATCTGTCATATCTGTCATGTGAAGAGCAACACTTCATATATAATTTGAAATTATTCTTTTTATTAATAATGTAGGTTGGATCATCACTTAATTATATATCTCATTTGAATTACTGTGGCAGCCGGTTATCCAGATTAACCTTTGGTTTGAGTCCAGAATTCCAGTCTTCATACTATTCTGATCCTTTCTTATTCTTTCTTCTGTTACCACTTGTTACATTTGAAGAGATTCATGAAAGATTCCAGACACACTATATCCTGTATATGGACACACTTAGCTATTTTGACATGGCATTCTAGAGAAAACAGGCCTGTTTAGAGGCCAGCCCATCTACAGAGCATCTGAAACCACTTCCAACTTAGAGTATTTCTTAAACTACCCCAAGAATGGTATGGTCCAAAGTAGCTTCAGCATGAAAAATTCATATGCTGACTATTTAGATATTCCTCACTTATCAGTTAAAAGAACAGCCTCCACACAGTTCACCTAGAGGCCATGAATAAAATAATGAAATGAGTTTCTAAAGTAAAAGTTGCCTAGTTGCCTAAAATTGCTGTAGCTCCCCCGGACAAGACTGATATGTCTATAGGAAAAATGGAATGTTCCAGTGTTCAGTTCTGTTTCCAAATTACCATATTTTGCATATCTGTAGAAAGGTATGGAAGCTAAGACCTCCAACATTTGTTGGGAAAGCTAATGCAGCCTTCCATTCTAAAAGCTCTTAAAGATAAAGAGGATTCAAGATGATCTGTATTTGTGCAGATTGGAGCATAGTTCTCAAAGAAAAGATTACATAAACTTAGAACAATCACTCAGCTTCAAAACTATCAAGTGCTGTGCCAATTATCTGTTAATTCAGAAGGCTAGGAGGAATAATTGCAATTTTAAACAACTGAAGTTATAAATATAATTTCAGCTTTGCACTAGAGACAACTGGTTTTGCATTATTTCACATTTGTCTAAGTCTAGCCAATAGTGTCAATGAGTCTTCCATCCAGTCACACTGAGACACCAAACTAAAGCATAAAATGTTAAGAAATCTGTGATCAAATGGATCAACCCCTCCAAGACCGAGTGGCTGTGGTTACCGTCGTCCCGGTACAGCCAGCTGATTCCATCGCTGTGTATTGGGGGTGAAACAGTGGCTCCCACAGGAAGGGTTCGCAATTTGGGAATCCTCCTGGACTCACGGCTGTCCTTAGAGGACCATCTGATGGCCGTGGCCGGGAGGATGTTCTACCAGGTTGCGTCCCTTCCTAGACCGGGACTCGCTACGCACAGTCACTCATGCCCTCGTGACCTCCAGGCTGGACTACTGTAATGCTCTCTACATGGGGCTCCCCTTGAGGTGCATCTGGAAGCTCCAACTTGCCCAGAATGCGGCCGCGCGGGTAGTGATGGTAGCGTCGTGGCGCTCCCACATAACACCGCTCCTGCGTGAGTTGCACTGGTTGCCGGTGGTCTTTCGGGTGCGGTTCAAGGTGTTAGTGACCACTTTTAAAGCGCTCCATGGCATCGGACCCGGATACTTACAGGACCGTCTACTGCCAGGAAATACCTCCCGCCGTCCGGTACGCTCCCACAGAGAGGGCCTCCTCAGGGAGCCATCGGCCAGACAGTGCCGGCTGGCGACCCCCAGGGGGAGAGCCTTCTCTGTGGGAGCTCCCACGTTATGGAACGAGCTCCCCCCCGAACTCCGTATAATAACAGATTTACGCACCTTCCGTCGGGAACTAAAAACATTCCTTTTTCAACAGGCCGGCCTGGCATAGAAGCTTCGGTTCCAATAGGGTCAAAATGTTTTAGGGGGACTGAGTATTTTTTAAGATTTTAAGCTTTGTATGTTTTGGGTTTTAAATGGGGATTTCGGCCAAATTATTTAATTCATTTTTAATTATTTTAAATTTTGTATATTTATATGTTTTTTAAATTTTAGGCTGTACACTGCCCCGAGTCCTTCGGGAGAGGGGCGGTATAGAAATTTGATTAATAAATAAATAATAAATAAATAATTTCTGGTTCAGGAAAATTTGATATTATTCACTGTGAAATAGCCTGCAATACTCTAGAAAATGAATTCATTGTTTTAAGCCCCTGATTTGACATGAAAATTGGAATGTGTTTGCTTAGCAATTAAAGACACTGAGCTTGTCAGCTGGAAAGCTGACAGCCTGGGTTCAAGACCCAAGCACCACAACTGGGTGAACTTCTGCTATTTGCCCTAGCTCCTGCACATCTAGCAGTTGAAAGCATGTAAGTGCAAGTAGATTAATAGGTACCACTTTGTTGGGCAGATTCTGTGTTCTTTTGGCATATAGTCATGCTGGCCACATGACCATGAAAATTGTCTTCAGACAATGCTGGGTCCTTTGACCAAAAAACAGAGATGAGCACCATACCCTATAGTGCCCTAGAGTCGGACATGACCAACAGGGAAACCTTTATGTCTTTAACTCCTAAAATGACTTTCATCAGAGGTTCTGGACATTATTACCAGTTACTCAGGTGAGCCAGGAAAGAATAAACACAAGTCATATAACTGCATTGTTTTCTGGGTTAAATATTTATGTGTACATTATTCCTTTTGTTTCTCAATATTTGTCTTTGTACACTTGTAATCTCATTCTTTGAGGGAAATGGGCAGTTTGGAAATGTAAATAAATAAATAAATAATATGGCACCTTGGTCCCTTTTGCTATTCTCTGTTGCAGAATGTTGTTTGAGCAAGTAATCTATTTATACATTTGGATATATAGAATTTTGCCCATCTGCCTTGGGCGTATACAATATGTAGTTCTTCCAACCTGATAGCTTTGTGACTGCCAGATCAACTGTAAAACCTGCATAAGGCTGTATTTCCTTGCTCTGTCAACAACATTCAAACTACATTTCATGGCTGAGATGAATGTCAAGATTCTTCTTCTTACAACAGATCTCAATCAATAGCAGGCAGAAAAATAGCTTAATGATGTGAGGCTGATATATATATATAACATCGCTCCAGGAATACAGTATTGGGAGCTCAACTTTTAAAAAGTGTTCTGAGATTCAAAGAGCTGCCTATTGCTTAAAACTAAAATTAATCACCTCCTGCTTTGCAACCATTTGGCAAATTTGGAAATGTTTTCTCTCATTTCTGCTCTCTGAAGCCAAGCTAATAAAGTGCTAATTAAAGAAAATACACGGAAGACATGACCACTAAGAGCCTGGAGTAATTGGCTACAAAAAGGCAGAGCTGAGACACGTCACTTTATCTGCTGCTCCTGATTAGCCTCTAAATCAAATCCCAATATTTTAGTGCCTGTTAAGGGGATTGGGGAATGGGAGTTTGGGTTTTCTCAACAGTACCAAGATCCCTGCTGTAAGCAAGGAAAATATGGCAAGTTGTATGTGTGTGTGTGCGTATGTCTGTTCTCTATGTTCAGTTTTTGTGGGGGGTTTTTGGCAGCATTTGTGTTAATAAAGGAAGCCTCCCATTCTCCAAAACAGAGTCAGTTATAATTCAGCTGTAACTTAGTAGAGAGATCAAGAAGGAAAGGGAGTAAAAAGAAACCGGCATTTACAAGTAAATAAAATCCTGAGACGTTCTAAAAAAAAGGAACCATATGATTAAATTCAGCACATCACAACTGTAATTAAACTGAAGGGTTTCCTCATTTGCTTTGAAGCTTACATATTTTTGAGTGGATGTTACTTGATTTCCCCTTAAAATATATAGCTGCTAAGAAAGTTGATTATAGTGTACCCTGGGATACCAGTGCAATATACTCCGATGTGCAAATATGCCCACCAACACCTCATTTGTCATCCAATAGGCTTCCTGGGACTCCTGGCTTTAAAAAAAAAGTTATTAAGCACATGACAGAAAGGAAACAAGCTGAAAATTAGTGTCTTCAATATACAACCTGTATTTTCAGTAAATATTCTGGTTCCATAATTTCCTTTTCTAAGGATATTTTCTAAGCCATGTTTAGAAAATAAAAAGATGTGGTCACAAGCCCATGCTCACCTGCTCTACATTCACTTCAAAAATATGAACAGAAGCAAAAGAGAATCTTAGAGGCTAGGGGGAATATTAGGGAGTAATACTACAGGTTATTAGCCCTCTGAGGTAAGCTAAATCAGAAACAGATGGTGTAGAAATTCCAGGGATGCTATTGTTGTAGATCTAAGTCATAATCCTTGATGTCCTATGGACTTCAACTCCCAGAATTCCTAAGCCAACCATGCTGGCTCAGGAATTCTGGGAGCTGAAGTCCACAGGTTGTCAAGGGGTCATTGTTGCCCATCTCTGTTGTTGATTATAATAAAAAAATCTGAAAAGCCTATCAAAATTTCTGTACTGATTTACTCTAAAAAAAGATTAAGATGGAGTTATGTTCTATAGTACTATGCAATAATAAAATTAAGGCTCATATTAAATAGAATATTCTATTTGTTAATTCCAGAGATAAACCATTAGTCAGCAAACTGATCTCATATATATGTTGACTGCTCATTTATTATTATATAATACAGCGGTTCTCAACCTATGGGTCGCGACCCCATTTGGGGTCGCGAGACCATTTCACCGGGGTCGCCAAGCAATGCTGTCCGCCATTTTTTTTTTCCCCAATACTGTCCGACATTTTTTTTTTCCTTTTCCTTAGTTACGCTACTTTCTATTGGCTTTTGAACGCAAATAGACTCTATTCAAGAGACTTTTCTATTGGCGTTCAAAAGCCAATATAAACTAAGGAAGTTTCGGTTTCGGAGCACATGGGAGAGAGCGAGACAGAGAACAAGCGGTAGGAAGCGAGAGAGAACAAGCGGCAGGAAGCAAGAGAGAACAAGCAAAAACCGTAAGTTTTGCCTGCTGTTGAGCTTCCTCTGCTTGGCTGCCTGCCGTCCGTCCTGCTCCCCCTACCCATCTGCCCGTTCTCTGCCCGTTCTCCTCACCCGTCGTCCTCCGCCCCTTCTCCACCGGTTCTCGCCCGTCGGCCTCGGCCCATTTTCCGCCGCCCGTTCTCACCCGTCGGCTCCGCCCCTTCTCCGCAGCCCATTCTCCGGTTCTCGCCCATCAGCCCATTTTCCGCCGCCCGTTCTCACCCGTCGGCTCCGCCCCTTCTCCGCAGCCCCTTCTCCGGTTCTCGCCCATCGGCCCATTTTCTGCCGCCCGTTCTCACCCGTCGGCTCCGCCCCTTCTCCGCAGCCCATTCTCCGGTTCTCGCCCGTCGGCCCATTTCCCGCCGCCCGTTCTCACCCGTCGGCTCCGCCCCTTCTCCGCAGCCCCTTCTCCGGTTCTCGCCCGTCGGCCCATTTTCCGCCGCCCGTTCTCACCCGTCGGCTCCGCCCCTTCTCCGCAGCCCATTCTCCGGTTCTCGCCCATCAGCCCATTTTCCGCCGCCCGTTCTCACCCGTCGGCTCCGCCCCTTCTCCGCAGCCCATTCTCCGGTTCTCGCCCATCAGCCCATTTTCCGCCGCCCGTTCTCACCCGTCGGCTCCGCCCCTTCTCCGCAGCCCATTCTCCGGTTCTCGCCCATCAGCCCATTTTCCGCCGCCCGTTCTCACCCGTCGGCTCCGCCCCTTCTCCGCAGCCCATTCTCCGGTTCTCGCCCATCAGCCCATTTTCCGCCGCCCGTTCTCACCCGTCGGCTCCGCCCCTTCTCCGCAGCCCATTCTCCGGTTCTCGCCCATCAGCCCATTTTCCGCCGCCCGTTCTCACCCGTCGGCTCCGCCCCTTCTCCGCAGCCCATTCTCCGGTTCTCGCCCATCAGCCCATTTTCCGCCGCCCGTTCTCACCCGTCGGCTCCGCCCCTTCTCCGCAGCCCATTCTCCGGTTCTCGCCCATCAGCCCATTTTCCGCCGCCCGTTCTCACCCGTCGGCTCCGCCCCTTCTCCGCAGCCCATTCTCCGGTTCTCGCCCATCAGCCCATTTTCCGCCGCCCGTTCTCACCCGTCGGCTCCGCCCCTTCTCCGCAGCCCATTGTCGCCCTCCCTGTCCATTTGCCACCGTCTGCCTGGACTGGAGGGAGAGGGAGAGGGAGAGAGAGAAAGAAAAAAGAGAAAGAAAGAGGGGGAGAGGAAAGAGAAAAAAGATTGAGAAAAGAAAGAGAAAGAAGAGAAAGTGGAAAGAAAGGAGAAAGAGAGGAAAGAAAGAGAGGAAAGAGGATAAAAGAGACAGAGGGCCCGCGCGCGCGCGCGCGCGAGAGAGAGAGAGGCGTGAGGGACGCAGCGGGCGCGGTCGGTGCTGCTGCGGCTGCTTCTCCGTTTCCCTCAGGCGCGCGCGGCGGGGCTGCTCCGGCCCGTCTCCCGGCCTGCGAGGCGATGGCGGACGAGGAGCTGGAGGCGCTACGCAAGCAGAAGCTGGCCGAGCTGCAGGCCAAACATGGGGATCCTTCCAGTGAAATTGCACAACAAGAATCAAAACAGAGGGGAGGGAAGGATGGTAAGAGATGGTAAGAGTAGAACACTGTTCTACTACACCAGTGTTTCTCAACCTTGACAATTTTAAGGCATGTGGACTTCAATTCCCAGAAATCCACAGCCAGCAAAAAAGAAAAAAAAAAGAGACAGAAAAAGAAAGTTAGAGGAAAGAGGGAAAGAGGAAAGAGAATGGAAAGAAAGAGAGAGGAAAGTGACAGAGAAAGACCCTTTTGACATTTAAAATGAAGATAACACTGCAGACATCCTTCTTTTTAACCTTTATTTTATACACACACACACGCACACACACACACACACACACACACACACACACATTAAAGGTAAAAAAGGATATCTGCAGTGTTATCTTCATTTTAGATATCAAAAGGGTTTTTCAGCCCCAGTGATTTGTTTTCGGTGGGAAATGGGTCCAAGTGGCTCTTTGAGTGTTTTGGAAAAACACTACCCCTGGGGTGGGTGGACTCCCACATGCTATTAATTTTGTTAGCAAATGGGAGGGGTGGGGTGAACAAAGTGGCTTCATTCATTCATTTATTGCACAATAAAATTGTTTGAAACCAACATTTTGTGCTATTCTAATGCACAACTGCACAAACATACATGTAATCACATCTGGGCTACAAAAATTTGGTTAAAGCATTCTTGTTTGCTGATATTTATTTCCTTTTATAAACTGCTTTGATTCTTCCATTTATTGTGGTTTAATACTTCCATTTATTTCCTTTTATTCCCTTAAAACTAGTTTGAATCTTCCATTTGTTGCCATTTATTCTCTTAAAACGGATTTAATTGTTTTGTTTATTTCTGACCCATGAAACCTATAACCTCCATGCCATTTCTCACTCTTCTTATTCCTTTCTGCTTTGCTTTTTATTCCCTCTCTTTCATATATTTTCTTTCATCTTCGCTGAAAGAAAATCCCTCCAGGTCCCCACTATAATCTATGGTTCAAATGAAAGCAGCCTGTTCTTAAATATCATATACTAACTTTCTGTAAATTTTGGTCCCACATGTAAAGGCAGGGTAAACATGCATTAAAATACATGCATTAAAATACATGCAGCATTAATGGTGGCCAGGGCTGTCTTTCTTGCCACGCCCACTTGGTGGCCACGCCCACTTGGTGGCCACGCCCACTTGGTGGCCACGCCCACTTGGCGGCCACGCCCACTTGGCGGCCACGCCCACTATGGTTGGGGGTCACGACAACATGAGGAACTGTATTATGGGGTCACGGCATTAGAAAGGTTGAGAACCACTGATATAATATATATCTGTGCTCAGATTTTTTTCACAGAAGAGAGAATGGATTCAAAATTTCTTGTAGCCTGTCTTTTATGTCTTTTTTTGAGAAGCCTTGCTCTCATTGAAATAAGCTACAATACCTCTTTTGAAAAGTGGACTTGGTGGCCTCAAACTAAGTTTATCAGACATCAAGGAAGAAGGAGGAAGATGGAATTGAAACCTGAAAGAGCTGGAGAGAACATGGTGAGTGGCATGTCATGGTGAGTGGCAGAGAAGAATAGTATCAGCAACAAAAAGAATGGGTCAGAATGAGCAACACTATAACAGAAAAGGTACAAGTGGAGCAACTAGAAAAGTGACAAGTAGATAGTAGTGACAAACCAGCAGTAGCCAGCAAGGACAGTCTTGATGAGGAGCATCTTGAGAGGCTGGAAATAACCCAATTGAATCACACTTAGGAAAGCCCAAAATGCTAGCACCAGGAAGGTAAAATAAGGCAATTGGCCCA
This sequence comes from Bothrops alternatus, assembly GCA_034064705.1. Classification (NCBI taxonomy): domain Eukaryota; kingdom Metazoa; phylum Chordata; class Lepidosauria; order Squamata; family Viperidae; genus Bothrops; species Bothrops alternatus. The sequence continues at coordinate 15,097,829 of JARGCV010000075.1, forward strand.
CCGTACTATATTGAGGTCCTGGATCCTAGCAAGTCAATGGTGCTTTATTGTTAATGGGAGAGGCATTCTTTGTCTGGTCCCTCCAATGAGATCTAGTATTGTTGGAGCTGTGACATAGCTCTCATCTTCCTCAGAGGATGCAAGCCCCACAACAACATCACTGGGAGAAAGTGGAGAAAATAGGAGGAGAAAGAAGTATTACGTATATTTGCTGTCCTTTGTTATTTAAAAAAATAAAAGATGGGATTTAAACAAACAAATAAACAATACCCAGAGACAACAAAAGAGAAAGAACTGGAAAAAATCACAAAATATAAAGACCTGAAAATAGAAGTAGAAATGACTGGGGCAAAATAAAGCAAAGATAATACCAGGAGTAATAAGTGCTTTGGGTGCAACTCCGAAACATCTGGTGCACCACTAGAACACTATCAGCATTGATAAAATCACCATCAGTCAATTGCAAAAGGCAGCTATATGCTTGAAACAGCTTACATCTTGTGATGACAACATTAATATTATTAAACAACAATATCTGCTTATCCCGAGTCCTTGGGAAGAACTGAGTAGATGGACAAAAATGCCAAATTCAGTCAAAACATGTGGCTGACTATGTGACCAACTATAATAATAATAATAATAATTCTAGCCTATCAGTTGCCAGAATATCAAACCCCAGATAGTTGGGAAAAACAAGAAAGCAAAAATCAAGGAAGCCAATAAGATTTCAAGAAAATGTAATACTAGATCTAGGTAAGTACAAAATCTTGGAAACTGTAAGAATAACTTATCAATCTCAGTTATGAGGAATCAATTAATGTAAAGTTTCTTTGAAAAATGTTTTACCCACAGCACTGAGATCTGGAGTGAGTTGCTTTCTTTCAGATAAACCAAACATCTTGTCCCCATTTCCAACAAACACTTACACTTAGTCTGCCACTATTCCAAAACTGTAAGTGGCAGCTATAGATAGCTGTAGATCATCCCATCAACAAAATATTCAGGGCAACTTTGAAACTGAGGATTTTATATATAAAAAAGTGTTACAATAATCGATTTCAGTTAGCCCCACATAGACTGGAGAAATAAGAGTTTACAACAAAACAGAGAAATCACATGTTTAGATCATGTGGAGCAATTGGTTGTGAAGCCAACAGAGAGGAAACAATATTGGAATAAATCAGAAACATAACTAAAGATGGAGTTGGACTTTGGGGCAATGGAGGTAAAGAAGACAATAGTAGAAAGAGAAACAAAGAAGCTAAATTATTTGCATGTTTTTCATTTTGGAAGATGTGCGATAGATATCCATACTTGTTCTTGAATGTTTACAGATCTGAGAAACTAAGGCAGATGGAACTAATAGCCTTATTGAACACTGAGAAATCACTTCTTAATCTAGGATTTAAAAAAAAGCCAGCAAATTGATGATTATTTAACCATAATATGTAGCACAAGGGTGTCAAACTGCCGGCCCGCGGGCCAGTTTCATCATATTGGAGCCGCGCTCACCCCAATGGTGAAAAAGCTCCAATACATTGCGCGATGTCACATGACATCACGAGTTTGACATGTCTGATGTAGCAGAACCACTTTGTACCATAGGACTAGAAAGTAGATAGTGTAACACCCTTTTTTAAGTGTTTGATATAGCCTACTGGGGAATAAAATCTAATCTAATATATGGATTAGCATATTGGAGAAGGTTATTTATCTTTGTTGTTTTCCTTTCCCAGTGTAAAATTCTAAATTATGTCTCATTGTATTCTTACTATTACTCTGTAAACTAATGTCTAAAATGAAAGCAGAAGCTATTGATTCCAGTAATATCACAAGAATGATTAGTCCATTATCATATCCATGTTGTGTCCACAGTACCTGCAGATAAGCTTGCAAATCACGATGAAACTTGGCACTTATAATACAAGCCTATCCATATATACACAGTATGCTTCCAAAGAAAGATATGCTATAAATCAAATGAATAAGTAGAAAAAATAAATAATCAGAATTACAGAGATATTAGATGCTCCCTGGTATGAAATGCTAATTTGGCCATAACTCTTCTTTTCCTTTCTGCCATTTAATCTACAATTTTTGCTCTGCTACCTCAATTATGTAAATATACATTTGAGCTGGAATGCTACTAGCAATCCATATGTTAATAAAAAAATATTAGCTTTCCCATTCTTTGTGTAACCAATTATATAGATGGTGAATAAACATACAGTGTGTATCTTCATCTCTTTTTCACCCTCCAAATGCATTTGAACACTGACTTTTCATTGACAGAGTTTTTTAGCATTTAAAAATGACAGTAAGAGTTTTTTGTAGAAGCAGGTAAATGGTCTCTTGACTGTTCTGTTCAGAAAGTAAATCATCAGTTTCCAGGAGAGAAATGAGTGGTTGAACCTATCATTAAGATGTTGCTACTATTACCTAGCTGAAGCTTAGGGCATCCTCTTACCCTCACTTTTCCATTAGTAATAACAAATGCGGACCTTAAAACTAGTAGCCAGTAGAATTCCTCTTTTATTATGTTGACCTTCTGGCTCTTCGTATATCTTTTTCTGAAATAGCAGTTCCTTGGCATTATAGTTTTCCCAGAGATTAGACTCAGTTGTTATTCCAGTAGCACGCCCAACTTTGCAATTCAGTTTGTTCTTCTGGAAATAATGTTTAACAAAATTAATTCTAGCTAAACCAAAGATAAAAAGCCATCAATCATCATAGTAATTACGTGAATAATATCATGAAGTGGTGTCTGCTGGTTGGCAGCCAAGGAATTCAGCAAAGCAGAAGTAAATTAGTGTATGACACTTTTGTGCCTACAAAAGAGGGAATTGGTTTTTATTAGTTCTAAGTGTAACCAGGAAAACATCAGAAATAATTGGGCAAAACATATTAGGGACATTGTTGTTTCAATGGGATCAAGCTCATTCAATTATGGGAAAAGAAAGTTAGCATGTGAATTTGCGCAGAGATAATCAGAAATACATTCAAACTTTGAAAGCAAAAAGCCTATTAAGCTTTATGACTTCTGGAATGAAGCAATCAGAATTTTTCTGCACACATTGAATATATGTCACAAAGATAGGTAGGTAAACTTTATTGCAGTCTCCAATCAATACACACATACACACAAAAAATACACTTAATATACATTAAAATGGCAATTAAAAGAAGTTAAGAGCTTTAAGAGGAAAGGAAAGGACAAGAAAAAGACAAGGAAAGGAAAAGGGAAAGGATGTCAAAGGAATATACCGTAGTTTTATTGGACAATATTTGTTGTGTCAGTCTTGTAGCAGCAAGGCGAAAAGGATTTTGAGACAATGAATTATCTGCCATATCCAGGAAATGAACTGACAAGGAATATTCCTCCAAGTGAAACATGGATGCTGCCATGCACAGCTGTTTGAGTGTTATGACCTCTAATATAATTTTGATTGTCTTGGTTTTTAGCTTACTTTATTGTGGCAAAAACTCTACTGTTGGCATGCTGTTTTCTGTTATTCATCTTTCCTTTACAGTCATATAGCTGAATGAGTATAGTATGATCTAACTCAACTGTTAAAGTGAAGAGGGGACACTACAGTGAAATACTTGTTGAATGTCTTATAACCAAACAACAAAATATTTCTGGAAGAAAAACCATCCAATTTAAAAGAGAAAATTGTATGACCAACTATCTGTTTAGTAGACTTTTACACATATTTAAATACATATTAAGGTAAATATGTCATCAGACTGAATAAAGCTATGTAAAAATAATGGGGGCAAATTTCTCTGTACTGCACTAATCTAGTAATCTAATCTCATTCATTCTCTCTCTCTCTCTCTCTTTCTCTTCTCTCTCTCTCTCTCTCTCTCTCTCTCTCTCTCTCTCTCTCTCTCTCTCTCTCTCTCTGTGTGTGTGTGTGTCTGTGGGTGTGGGTGTGTAAAAAATGAGCAAAGCATAAGGTATTTTCACAAAAAAACCATCTTGAATAGCAAAGAGTGGCAAAACTTGATCCTTCGTAAGACCCATCTTTCAAGTTATTGGAAAAGTATCTCTTCCAGAAAAATATTGTTAAAGAGTTCTTTGTTCCTTCCTTATTCTCAGATCTATCCATCTTAAACCATTCTGAAAATAATTGATCTTGCAATACTAATTATATAACTATTTGAAAAGATTTAAGCCTTAGGAAAAGTCTTTAAAGCAATAGGATGTCTATAGGCAAGAAAACCAGATGCATTATTTCTTTGCATAATCAATTATTCCACAAGAGGCAGGGTATCTTCAAAAAGTTTTTGAGGCACCACTCCAATTCCATTTTAAAAATGTTCATGGTTTAAATCCTCTTTTTATGGTTCTCCTATTATTTAGCATCTGGTTCGGGTTCACATCTGGCAAAATAATATTTATTTCACTAGAGAAAAAAATGACCATCTGCCATCTATTGCAAAACAGTGCACATTTTCAAATTCAGCAACGAATTTTTTTTGCTTTTACGGCTTTCTGACAGGCTTGCAATCACATTTCCTAAGATGAAAAGGTATAAATAAATATAAGAATTATAACATATTTTAGGAATATATCATTAATCGTGAATGTATTTGTTTTTAAGAGTCTGGGACTGACATTTGAACATTTTTCCCCCTTTAGTAATACAGCAGCTCAACTAGAGATCTTCTTTGAGGGCTAAATCCAAATTACCTGACCTAACAAAATTGTTCCTGGAATAAAACAGATTAGGAAAAGGAATCAGAAAAACAGAACTCTACTGCCCTGTAATATGGTATTAAAAATTGAAATGCTTGCTATGTTTTCTAGTTATTCACCAGAATGAGGAAAGGAAATTATTCTCTTATGACAAGTGATCTAGACTTTCTAAAATAAATGATCTAGAAATCAATGTAGGATTTACAAAACTGTGCTCTTTTAAACACTTGTTTGGGGACAGAAGAGTTGGTTTTATTAATATATAAATATGATTGGCCAATTTTGGAAAAGTTTAGACGCACTATGGAAGTGAAAATTGAACTTTGAAGAAGCAGGATAGAAGTAGTTTTTTAATATGATGTTGGAGAGACTCCAGTGAGTACAATAGATAGCTATGAAAACAAACAAATGGACAACAACCTAGAGTTTTCACCCATGGCACAAATGACCAAGCTGAAATTATCCAACTCTGAACACTTGGGAAAAGATTTAGATCTCTAGAAAAGATTCTGAGGATGGGAAAAGTGGAAGGAAAGAGGGAGGGGGGAATGATGCAGTATTGGAAGACCTGAAGGAGCAATCAGGCAGTCAAGACTGACCAAGTATGCAAATGAATTGATGGTTAAAAAAAAGTGACGCTGTTCCTTCCTGAATGTACTATAGCTGACTAAGGAGAATGGCAGCTTTGTTTAGTTATTGGCATTTTCTGTAAAATAAATTGGTTGTTCAACCAGTTAACTAGTTCCCACCTTAAGGAGATTGAGAAATAAGTCAGAGTAAATGGTAATAATAGGATCCATTTCAATATACGTGTTCTTTTTATTTCCCCATCGTAAAGCTATGATAGGGGTGGTGGTTAATGGAGTGGTTACTCTAATCTTTGTCAGTCACTAAATTCATTACTCCTCCTTTCCTCACCAATGAATGCTTTCCTCCCATTTTGGTGAGCCTATTATGGTGGCACTACTGAGAGCAGAGCTCTGAAAATCAAATTAGGATTAAGAAAAAGTACTCCAGGATTTAACTTAGAACAAAATAATTCTGTTCATTCTTTCATGTTTCCAGTATAGTCACAATCTTCTTTGCTCCTTCTTCATTCTTCAGAGAATATATTTATTGTTCTCTAGCTGGACTGCAAATTGGAATTGTCTTTTTATACTTGATGAACTAATGATATCCAGGTAGAACAAAAATTGCCACAGAACTACTTTTAAATCTGGAAGTAGTTTGGCTCTGTCACTGTATTATATATCACAAAAGTTCATCTACATAACTGTGAATTTATATTTTTGTAGATTCAGAATAATTTGCTTTTTAGGTACATGGACTCATATAATTCCACTGAGTATTTGTTTAGGACTCACATTATCCTCTGCATTCATATTTCTAAATCGTTTCTAAAAGCAATAATAAGCTAGAGTTTCAAACTATTTTCTTTCTTTGTCTCCTCCCCCAATACTTTTAGTTTGTTGTTTGTCTAACATTCCCTTGGCAGCTGCTCAAATGAACCAATTAATTTTGTCATATTAACTACAAGCATTTGCAAAATATTATTGACACATTCTTGGCAATCAAATTTCTCAGTAAAAGAAGACATCTCGCAGTGATGAAGATACAGGGAAGCAGAAAATACACTTCTATGAAAATGAGGAAGCAGAATAATGTTATTGATGTACAAAGAATGGATTAGAATGTGACAATTCTAAGGAAGAAATGTCAGCACCAACATTACATGTGTAGAGGTTGTAAATAAATAAATATACAGCCTGTATGAAATGTAGCACTGATAGGAATAGGTAGCATGCTTTCTAAAATTCTATTTTAAAAAATGATAACCATCACTGAGTAAACTTGAGAAATATTGTCAAATGGCATTCTATACATTTTTACAAAGAAGATATTTTTTTCAGAGGGTCAATAAAGACCAGAGAACAACTTAAAGGATTCTGTTCACAAGACATCTGCTTAATAAAGATAGTGCATGATTATTACTTCCCTAATTGTTTTGTTATATAGAATTGTTTCAGTTATTTCATGAAAGATTGTTACAAAAAAGTGCAAGTAACTGAAGACATGAGAAATGACATGAGAGAGATCCGGTTCGCGGCGTCCCTAGTCGTACGGTGAGACACGTCTCCTCGTCGGCTAGCCTTCCCTCCGCCAGTAGACCCTTATGCAGGTCAAAAGTTGCCCTGGAGGGTGTGACTTCTGTCGAGGAGGCTCTGCTCGGTTGCTGAGAAGCAGCAGCTCCTTCAGCTGTCCTAGCTATCTCTGAGGGCCGACAGAGAAGATCAGCCAATAAAATGGCCAATCACCCTGCTGCTTCAAATGCAAGTCAAAGAACATCTAAGCTGTAAGAACCCCTGTGGTGAATCCGGGTGAGATTTTTCTTTGCTATTCTCTCTATTTTATTTTGTTTTTTGGTACTTGAAAGGGCCCTGTTGGAATTATTTCCCTGCCTTGAAAAGGCAGCTTCTACATTCTTTGGGAAGAAAGGCATTCTATAAAAATAGAACAAAATTTTAAAGACTATATTTTACTTCTATATTTTTGGGGGTACAGAAAATGTTTTTTTTTCTTTTCCTCTCTTTCTAAGAACTGTACTCTCATCTTATGCTGGAAGATTATTTCTTTTTCACATTATACTTTAAAAGATAGAAAAAAGGAAATAGTGTCTGGAAAAGACCTTTTTTAATTTACTGAGGACATCTAGTGGTGAAAATTTAATGCTGCAACTTCTGGTTACTTGGTTTGAAGATGGAACAGACCTGACCTTCAAAATACTTTTGAATAGAAAAGATAAGCTGTGCAGCTGTGGGAACTGTGGGGGTGGATATTGCCTAAATTATATCAAATATAGCCTTCACAAAAAAGAGACTCTTTTTAATCACTATCAAAACCTCAGTCACAATTAAACTGTACACTTATATTGGAAAAGATCTATGAGGCTACTGCAGAAATATGTGCTATAATGAAAAAGTTTACTACAGAACTAAGATCCAGAAATTTTATTTCAAACATTCAAACGGATGTCCAGGCTACATCTGATGATGGTATAAATCAAAACATACTAGAAGAGGAATCAACAGAGATAAAAGAGGGACTTATTCTATCTTATAAAACTTCCATCTGCAATTTAGAGGAGCAGAAGAAGCAAAGATTTCAAACTACAAAGCAACGATGCTTCAAGGAGGAGAGAAATAGATGTCTAATGCAGAGATGGGATTTCTATCCTTTCAAAGGCTACTGCAAGCAACAAAAATAGATCTACTGGCTGAAAGGGAAGTGTCTTTATGGAAACCTTCCTGGCACAGAAAAAAGCCAGAATTAGACTGAAAAGAGAATTTTAAAATTGTGTAATGGATTAAAAGGCAATGTTGGATTTATGGATTCTTTTAAAGATTATGATTTAGAGTTAGAAGCAAGAAAAAATATAAATATATGTATACGAGGGTGATTTTTAGAACAGATATTTTAAATAGATTAAGAATGTACTTTTTGGAATAATAGATTTATTTTGATGAAAATTATGTATTGGAATTGAAAAAATGTTGATTTTTTAGATTGGGATGGTTTTAATAATTAATGGAGTGTTAGTTAGATGATCTTTTTGTACAATAACATAGATGTGATAAGGTCTGATAATCAATTGGATGAAATTTGAAGTTTGTGTAATGAATTACACAATGAATTAAGGTTTAACATTATTTTTAACTAAGATTGGTATTGTGTAGTGGAAGAAGAAATAAATGAGATTGGTGATAAAAGGAGGGATGAGAGAGATTAAGAACTAGAATACATCTGGAAGGGATACCTGAATTGATAACTTGTTGATTTAAAGTTAAATTTGATTATGATAATTGTAAACTGATAAAGTTTTAAAACAGGTTTAGTAGTAATAGAAATTTAATTTAGAAATGGAATATTTTAAACGTATTTGAGGGAAATAGAGAGGGGACAGTGGATGTATTAAGTTGAGTTGTTTATTTATGTTTTTACTTTTGAATGTCTGATTACCCAAACACCACAGTGTGTCCTGAGTACTTTTTCTTAAAAAGTAAAAAAACAATAAAATATCTTTTTAAAAAAGGGGGAAAAAAAGAAATGACACGAGACATGAGAAATATATACATCTGTTCAATGTTTTTCAATAATCAATAAATTTTCCATTTCCATGACAATTTATGTATTTGTTATATTTATATCCGTCATTTGCTCCAGGATCTCAAGGTAGCATATAGAGCACTCTCCACTCCAATGTTTTCCAACAATAGCTCTGAGAAGTAGATCAGAGTGAAAAAAAGTAACTGGTTAAAGTGATTCAATGAGCTTCCATAGGTATGGGTAAATCTGAAACATTGGTTTCCCTGATTTACTATAATGAATAGCATCAGCCTCAAGACCTCATGTTGTCTGAGAAAAAAAAAGGTTATGTTTCTGGGACTTCTGGAGGAGTCATAGCAAGCAAAACATTTCTTTGCCATGGTCATGGCCATGGCTTTTTTTTTTTTTTTTTGGAACCTGTCCAGATAAACCGCAGTTGGTTGCTCCTCTTAAGTACTTCTATTCCTGAACAAAAAATAAAATTAAAGATTTTGAACTAAGAAAATTATGTATGAACAAATTTGAAACATTGAAATATTTACCGTAAAATTTTGGAATTAACTGTATAAAATATACAGCTTTTCATAGGAGCCAAAATTATTTTGACTATCACAAGTCATAAAAAAAGATATCTTATCGTATAAATTCAACACTACAGAAAAAAATCAGCAACCCACCTTTGGGGTTGATATTTACAAAATGACACAAATTACCTTAACATTTGAAATATTAAAGGAGATTATTGTAGGAGTTCACAAAATAAATCCCAATGAGTACCATAGAATTGATCTAAGTATTCTTTTTTCTTACAGATATATTCATTCACTTGAAATCAGCATTATCAGTCCCAATGATCACTAATGGAATTAAGCAAAATTATGGTCAAGCTATTAAAATCACACTTTTAACTATTACAAAGGCTTTTCTCCAAGACTTTACCATGGCAATGGTTGCATATTACTGAATTATCCAAGACCTTGTATTCTCTTTCTAAGACCATACTGATATGATTCTGTATTCTTTTTTCCAAAACAAGAAGATTTCAGGGCAAATTTATAATCTACCTTTTATACTGCCAGAAATTATTTTCTTTGCTGAGTCTATTATTTGTCCTTCATTCATTTAGTGGCTGATGCAATGCAAAGGTATGCTTCTGTTTAAGAAACCCATAACCTGATTGTATCAGACACAAATTAGTGTGAAGATAAAACTGTTTCCAAGATTACTGTATCAGACTATCAGTTCATTTAGTTCAGTATTGTCTGAACTAGTCCCTTAACTGGCAGCAACTGTAACCCCAATGGTGTTTTTTTATGGCTGGAACTATAGATTGAACCAAAGACTTTTGATAAACAAAGGATATCACACCTAACATTGATATCCAGCTTTTCTGTTATTTATTTCAGGATGGCACTTTAAGTGATGTAATCTTAAATGTTAATTCAGCTTGTCTGCAAGATAACATGGAGACACATAGCAGATACTTGTGGTTACCAGGAATTCAGACCATGATAAGCATGCATAAACCTTACATATAATATCCATATGCTCTACTAGAAATTTAAGGGTGGTTCTGGGTGCATCTGTTGATATTAAGTATAACATCTTGAGCGGTACACTATTTTAAAAAAAACTTCCTTTGTTATTAGGGGCAGAGAATAAAATGGCAACCTTCAAAGGAACATGGAGCTATTATTCTCTCTAGGCTTCAAGGCAGTTTCAAAGAAAAGTAGAAGTAAATACTACACATTTAATTTTTATAAAGCTTACCACCTGCCAGTTGGAATCTCTGATGAACTCTTTTAAGCAGCTCGGTAATGTCTAAACAATTTCCAATGACAGATGGTTCTAATGTCTGTATAATGTCTAGTTCTTACTCAGACTTACTTCCACATATCTCACTAAATTTGCTCTGTGAGCCAGGAATTGTAGCTGTGCTGCTGTCTAGATATTTAAAGACAATGAAATTTACTTTATTTGCCATTAGTGATCCAGACTGATGAATATGCAATCTTTTTTATCCTACAAATATGCTAATATTATATTAAAGTATATTAAACATATATATCCCCAAAGATCATCCAGAATAGTGCACAGGTTTCCGTCACACAAATCTGTAAACTAAGCACTAATAAACTGTGAACAAAGGATGAGAAACTGATGTATAAATGAGTTTCATAAATCCTTAACCCTATCCTTTAGGGGAGGCTTACAGAAAGCAATAAAAAGTATTTAAGAAAGAGTATTAAATAGTAACATTATAAGCCATTTAAAGGATGTTTGGAATGGATAATATCACTAAGATTTTGATTTACTATTACAAATAGGAGTAACTTTTTCCCCTGGGCTTCCTGCAAGTCTACTCACTTAGGTTCTAATATTTCTTGAATATGTCCTAAAGTGCTTGCCTCATGAGAATTATGTGAAGCCAAATTTATGATATCATATTACAGTAATATCCTGCTTCTGAGAAGAAAAAATATAAAGCATTTAAAACAATATTTTAAGCAATTGGTATATATTATTCAATGGTCGGAAACTATAAAAAGATTACCTATTTTAAAATAGATAAATGGTATCATAGTTTTGCTAAATTCGAAAATATTAAAAGTATTTATTTGTATACCAGACTAGACTAAAGATAGAGACCATCAGTTCTCTGGTCTTTGAAATGTTCTCTAAAAACAGACACAGAAGATATGTAGACCTCATATTACAAAGCTGCCATTATAGGTTTTCATTATAGAAAACCCCAGTAACCTTTTTTCAGTTAAGGTTCATGTTGGTATTGGAAATGATGTGCCACAGGCAACTCTGCTCAAAATGAACAAGGCTGGATCAATAAGATGGAGGGTGCTGATTCAAAAAAGTAAGGTTTGAAAGTGTATTTTTAAAAGTCCAGAATAAATCATACTATTTTAGTTAGGAATTCAACCAAATCTAATGTTTTCAAAATGTTATTGTCTTTACAAAACAGTAGGAAAATGTATTACTGAATTCTAGGACTAGAAATTCACATAAAATACAATGAAAAACAAAAAAAAAGTACATTCATCCATCATACACTGTGAAAAACATACACATATCTTCAGCATTTCTTAATGAGGCTATGGATGGCTGATTTGATCAATAGTATAATTTAAATTTTGCTGTCTATTTAAACACATACACTTCAGATAACCTTGAGGTTTTGTTCAGTTGACAAGAATGCAAAAAAATATATTCTTTTTCCTGTTTTCTGATCAGTTGTAAACAGCAATTAATACTTACTTTGTGATGCAAAGACCACTAAATTTTGTTTGGAGAACAATCTGAAGTTCCAAAAAGGGATTGATCTAGTTCAGGTCAGTCTGCAGAGAGACTTGAGTCATCAAGATTGAGTAATATAGAACCCATTTTCCCATAACCTGGCTTTAAAAGATATGAATGATGACATTTGGAAAAAATATTTTTTTCAAGAGAAATAGGATGGAATTTGCAAGTAACCTATTTTTATGATAAGATTAACTGTGCCATATGTCATAAAATGTGGTAAAATATTATTTAAAAAAATAAAGTCTTTTGAATAGATAATACTATAACTGTTTAGAAAAAAAGTAATGAAATTTTAGTGGTAGTAGCTTCTTTTGTGAGATTTACCCATGATAAATTCCAGACTAAAAGGTTTAAGGGCTTTTCTGCTTTTCTATTTATAAGAAATGATGATACTTGAATGTAGTGGAGAGGCTTTTCAAGAAGGTTGAAGCAGAAGTATAAGGGATTATCTTTGTTGATTTTTCCATGAAATAAGGAAGCCATTAGGTCAGATCAGCTATATAATGTAATTCTGGAAAGAATGTCGCACACACAATTGTTCAGAATAAGGCAGGTCAATAGCTGAAATAAAATACTTTGACTTTGGCTCAGAATAAGAGTGTGTGAATGAGACAGGCCTACGTGGAGGAGCAAATGATAATACTAAAAATACCTTCACTCCAAATGCCACTCCTTGTCTAACAGCAAGAGTCATTGTGCTTTGAACTATTACTATATGCTAGGGTAAGTTTTCACAGCCTGCGTCAATCAAATGGAGATGAGCTTCTAAGCTAAATGGATACAGTCTGGTTTTCTATCATTTTATGGCAGCTGTAGCTGGAATCTTCAAAGCCAGATTGATGTGCTTTGTAATTTAACTGTTTTACTTTTTATTTGGTAATGCCCGCCGTTGTTTTCATTTTTCATTTTACTTTACAACCTAAGTATTTTGACACAATCAATGTAGGTTTTCACCCTTGATTAAGACTCATCAGAACTGACATTTTGTCCAAAATGGAATTTAGAAATCAAATCTTACATGCAAATCAATTCATTAAATCAAATTGATTTGGTTCTTTAATGATTTGAATGAAATAAATCTGATTTATCAAATTGACTCAGTGAATTGAATTAAAGTCAGATCTTCACAAATCTACTACTTATGCAGCTATAAGCACAGGGAGTGACAGATGACAGATTTCAAGCTCTAATTATGGCATGGCCACATCCATGAGCAATTTATTTAAAAAAAACTCTTTTTTTTAGAGTTGAACATATACTATAAAAAATCCAGAGAGGGAGAAAGAGCATGATCAATTTCTGCAATATATATTGCTTATCTTCAATACACTCATAGTTCCAAATACTATATAAATTCAATCCTTATTCAAGTAGAACAACTTTTTTCTTAAAAATATCCAAGAATGCGTATGCTACCCATCATCATGGCTTTATGAATAGTCATAAATTATCATTTTAGTGTTTATATTGTCAATATATGCCTCCAGAAATTTTGGGTACTCCAACACTGAAGGTTTTTAAGAATAGATTTGTCTGAAATGGTATAGGGTTTCCTGCCAGGGGATTGGACTAGAAAACCTCCAAGTCCCTTCCAACTTTGTTATTCTGTTATTTTGTCACTGATCCTTGACTGTTTATCCTTTCATGCTAATATGACAAGGGAAATCAATTAGGGACAGCTGTTCAGGGAATAATAGTGCAATAATAAGAAAAGGGTATTACCTTCAACTAATGATTGCCCTTTTTATATCATAGTAGGAGTATTTGTTTGAGCACTCTTTAGAAGTTAAAGGAAAAAATGGATTAAGGTCTGCTAGCTAACTACACATTCATAGAAGCCTACCAGTCACATCACTGTTTGTTGTTACTGTGTATTGTATATCTATGGAGCTTTTAATCAAATCTATTTCCTTGCATGGAGGAACTGCTTTATATAAATATGCACATAAAAACCCCTTCTCATAATTCCTGGACACATCTGGAATGCCCAGCAGCAATAGGTCTGCTGTTAAATTAGGCAGAAGAAATTGAGATCAGCTAGACACACTATACCACCTTCCTTTTGCACCTATTTAATTTACAAAAGCTTTATTTAGTGCCTCTGACTTCAATATTAGTTGAAAAACATTATTTAGCTCTGAGGGGTTGGTGCTTTGGGCAAATTTTCATTTAGCAATAGAAAAAGATTTTAAGCAGTTACTCTAATACCCTGTGTATGTGTGTGCAAGTTTCAGTTTATTAGAGAGTTTGCACAAAGAAGGAGACAATGGCACATGTCAATCATTGCTGTTATGAAGGTGACATGATCAAGTGAATATTTATGTCAGGGGTGGTGAACTATGGGAATTCTGGGAGTTGAAGTCCACAAGTCACAAAGGGGCCATAGTTCACCACGTCTGATTTATATGATGCCAAAAAGCCTGGTTCTTTTTTCCTTCTGAGCCAACAGTAATAAACAGGGGTTTACAAATTGATCACCTTAAAACAAAAATAATCAGTAACCTGTCAAAATGCAAACTGTAAACAGAAACATCTCAAAACTGCTTGTTAAAATGATCATCAGTTCCAGATTGTGCCATAAAACCTAATGATTGTCAGAGACAAAAAAAAATGCTCTCACTTCCACTGATGAAGGCAGTAGAAGCCTTGCTGGGTTTAATTTCCCCTCACCTGCGGAGAGCTTCCATTGGCATATCCCTTACTTGCAGTGGTTTTAAGCTTGTATGCATGCATCTTCTTGATGTCTTTTATTATCTTGATTTATAGTGAAGAAAATCAGGTTGCTGATTCCAATTTTACAATGGACGAAATCCAAAGGAAATTTGAAGGTACAAGATAAGTGGAGGTTTTCAGAAACACTGTTCTAATATCATCTTTTGAATATTACTCACATCAGGCAGCCCATAACTAAGAATGCCATTTTCTTAAATACTATATATGTCTTCCAGGCTATTTGAAATAATTGCCACTATTCTAAAAGCTGGGGGGGAAAAGTAACATAAAATGGTTTTTTTAAAAAAAATTATTGGAACAAGCTATTCAAATTAAGCCTGGATAATAAGTAAATGATTTTATAATCCTCAGCTTTGCTGATAAACTAATTACAAAAAATTAGGTCTTTTTTAATAATATAGGAGTGATCAAATTTTGATAAAGCATTTGCAGCTCCTAAAATAAAAAAAAACTGTTGATGCATTTTGTGATTACCAGCTTTTTCCTGGATTGTTAACAGACGGTGCAGAACTTATTTTCTATGGAAATAATTTGACACACAGGAGAGAAAAAAATAGCTGAAAAGGAATTGAGAGCTTACAAGTGAGAGAAGAGGAAGGTGACTATGAAGAATGAAGATTAATGCTGGTATGAGTGAATATCATTCCTTTCACTGAAGACCTATCTCTTTAGCAGACTGCAGTTTCCTTTAATTCCCACACCTCTGTTAAATCCCCAAGGACCAATTCTACCTTTTGGAGTTCTTTAATATCAATGTTACCATCACCACTAAAGGGAAAGTTTTAATGAATTGTTAGAACATTTTTTTTCCTTTCCCTTGAGAAATCTGGAAACCGTTTCCAATTAGATGAAGAATTTCAAAAGGTCACTTGTGCACAGCTCTGCAAAAGAAGGCTGGACTCTGCTGGAAAAGCACAGAGGAAAGAAGATGAAGCAGCAACCAAGGATGGGTGCTGACATGAAAAGAGAAGGATGCATGCTGACTGCTGCTAATTGCTGAAGGAACTGAAACAGCATGAAGGGGCAGAGGAGACCAAATAAGGCAAAGAAAGAAAAGTAAGTTCATGGCAACAAGAAAAGCCAAAGATAGAAATAGGCAGGTGACTATTTGGACTACTTTCCATTGTCTTGAAAGGAATCATGATCAAGCTGTGGCTTCCCTTTAGGGCCCATAACCCTCTTTTCTCGTGTCCCCCATAACTGTGGTGGCAAGTATTGGCCACGTTATTTTTTGTCAGTTGGAGATGAAGAAATTGGCATATCTGATAATGTGTCATGGATCTACCCCCCAGACCCGTCTCCCTTTGTGAATTCAGAGTGAATTTGAGTCTGCAGAGAAAAGTGTGGAGCTAAGTATTAGTCAGGACTGGGGCTCAGAGAATGCTACCCTGATAGAAGCAGCTTCAGCTGGGTCAATCAAACTAGCCACAGCTGTAGCAGGCAAGGACTAGGAGCAGCTGCCACCCATTAGCAATGAGGAGGAGGTGAAGTCCACACCGCCTCCTGATCCAATGGACTGGTAGAGCAGAGAGGAGACAGGCAAAGCTGATCAGCTAGACTAGGGCTTTTCAACTTTTTCATCCATTGTACCACTTTAGGATATGGCAATATTTGAGTACCACCAGTCGCCTAGCAAGGTGTCAAAAACTTGATAACCAAAAAAAAGGGAAAAAAGTGATAAAGTACAGGTAGTCCTCGACTTACAACAGTTCACCTAGTGACTGTTCAAAGTTACAATGGCACTGAAAAAACTGCCCCCCCCAAGCCACAGCCGAGCAAGACACCTGCCTGCCCACCCAGTGGCGCTCCTCCTCCTATCCGAGATTTTCATTGTTGTGAGCATTTCCATTGAGGATTGGGATGGGGGGTGTTTGGTTTTTATTTCCCCCATCTGTTGGGTGGTTGCAGCAGGTTTTGATCACTTCACATGACCCTGGGACACTGTGACCGTCATAAATATGAATCAGTTGCCAAGCATTTGAATGTAAATCACAAGACTCTGAAGATGCTGCAACATTCCAGCTGATTGGTACTTCTTTGGGGCTCAACAGAAGTGCCAGGATCAGCGCCGAGCTCCAGCTGGAGCCTGCAGCTGATCCTGGTGCTTCCACTGAGCCCTGACAGCCCCAAAGAAGCGCCAATCAGCTGGAAAGTGGCACTGATCCTGGCGCTTCCGCTGAGCCCTGAACGCCCTGCAGCTCCAGCCATCTCTTACTCAGGCTTGTGCAATGCTGCCACCAGTTCAACTCATTCCCCTCCCCCACTACCAATTTTCTAGGATGGTTGTGTACCACCTGCCAGGTGCCAATGTACCCGTACGACTGGTTGAAAAGCCCTGAGCTAGACTGCTCATGAGGCAGCAACCCTGCTTTACATGAAGGGCTGCACCAGCATTGCCTACTTAACCCCACCCAGAGGACATGAGTGTTGTTGGACTTGAGTGTTGTGTCCAATTCTGTGCCTTGTGTCCTTGTGCTATGTATCCTGGCCTGTTTGACTCCTGGACTGCTTTCCTGGACTTTGTGTGTGGCCATTGGACTTGGTTACCCAGTGACTCTATGCAACAGGGGTGTTTTCCAAGGACCTGTTTGGGGGGGGAGGATTTAAATAAATGCCTGTAGAACTCTTACCATATGAGCATGTCTGTGATGAGAACAAGGCAGCATATAATGTAAGTGCTAAATATCTATAAAGATTCTCCATCATCCAGGTCCCAAAGGTGCTTTTCAAAAGGCAACTGGACTTTGTTTCTGCTTGACAATGTTTCGCTTCTCATCCATCTCTCTTGAATGAGAAGCAAAATGTCTTCAAGCAAAAACAAAGTCCAGTTAACTTTTGAAAAAGCACCTTTGGGTAAGTGCTATTTAGGCTTACCAGAATTGGAAAAAGAAAAAAAAAAGTCCACCCATGTCCTAAACCCTAAGATAGTGCATATAATAAAGAAATTCCTGGGCACAATATGTTCCCAAGGAAACAATCACTACTGACAGAAAGTGGCAACAGGCAAGCAACAAGAGTAATGAGAAAATAAGGAGGCAGGATGAGCATAGATCTGAGGCCTGGAATTTCCCTGTTTCAGCTGTGAGGTCTTTATTATTTAATTTAGAACGAACATGGCTTGATGAGCTTGAATCAGACCAGGGAGTATATGTCATTTTCAGCATATTGTCACAGCCAGTGTGTCTGTCACCATAATTGCTGAGTCAATTGCTTATTTGAGTGCTACTGGTTTTCTATATTGTTAACTCGTTCAACTAGCTTATCCTTATCAGCCAGCAGTGATAAGCAGTTTGGATGACTTTTACAATTAATAATCCTTTCAACAAGAAATCTCTGCTTTCCTGGCCATGTACATCATTTCACACATCACTGAAACAGGCCAGTCTCTTAGCGGCCTGTTTCATTTGAATGGAAATGGCTCCATATGCTGAATATCATCTAGTTTATTTTCATTGTAACTTCTAAATGTGTTCAGATCTGAAACAGGGGAAAGCATTTATATGTGTTGCTTTCAATTATTTTACTTCACAGGTTTTCTGATGAGCTAAAGAGCAAACTCTTCAGTAGATGAAGAAGAACTTAACTCTTGAGTCTCACCTGTATTGAACTAAAAATTTCATTTTATAAATTGGAAGGATCACTTTTAAGACCTTTAAGCTTTTCTGTCCAGGACTGAAGAATTAATTTAGTTCATTCAGTGTTGTGGCTCCACTACAGTACTCTAAGGCGAGACTTTCCATTGCAAGTGAGCATGCTATAGTTGTCTTTTTTCTATTTTATCTATAGGAATTTCTGTAAATTTAGTTTTAAAAGAAAAAAATGGTTTTCCCATCAATTTACCTCTGATATGAGACAATCTTAGGTGAAGCCTAAGTTTGAGGGTGAAGGTTGGTTCTCTGAGCTTCTGGGTTGGTTTCAAAACATTTCATTACCAGGCTAGATAACATCTTCAGTGGAGTTTAGGGAATGTCAGTATTCTTCGGTTTATAAGGGCTTCAGTTGTGGGTGTGCCACATGAGAGTCTTCTGCTGGGTTAGGTGTGAGCCTAAGTTTGATATGGTTATATTAAGCCTACTCTGATATAGCTATATTAAGTATATAACGTACCTTTATTTCAGATCCAAACTTAGATAAGATCTAACAATCAGAATAGTTTTGTTCACTGATGCTTTCCTGATTCCTTGGGACCCAGAGTTTAGCAGGGGTTCTCAACCTTGGCAACTTTAAGACTTGTGGCAAAGCTGGCTGAGGAATTCTGGGAGTTGAAGTCCACAAGTCTTAAAGTTGCCAAGGTTGAGAACCCCTGCTAAACTCTGGGTCCCAAGGAATCAGGAAAGCATCAGTGAACAAAACTATTCTGATTGTTAGATCTTATCTAAGTTTGGATCTGAAATAAAGGTACGTTATATACTTAATATAGCTATATCAGAGTAGGCTTAATATAACCATATCAAATTCTGGGAGTTGAAGTCCACAAGTCTTAAAGTTGCCAAGGTTGAGAACCCCTGGTTTAGGGTATGTCAGACTTTAATCATATTGACTGAGAAGTCAGGAACTGTAATTCCAAAATTATTCGGCGAAATCAGTTTTGAAAAGTTGACCTAGGTTATGTTCTACAGCAATTGATTACAAACACACATACACTGGCGCTTTTCAAGGGATACCTGCAAGAAGACACTTTCTAGCCAAATTAATAGCAAAATGCTTTAGTTTTAATTCATTTTACCCATTACTATTACACTCATTGACCGTTCTGGATACATAATACAGAAAAATATAGAATGCTAAATAGATAGATCCTCGGTTTAATTTAGCATGTTTTTTTCAATCCTAAGGCAAAGATTGTTTCACTTCACTAGATGATTTTTAGTTTGTTTGGTTTTTGGCCCTCTTGATATTTTCACCAAAGCAAAATAGTTCAGTAATTAAAGCATGGTTTTTAATGGCAGTTTTAATTACAATAGAAGATAGAGATATTTCCAGGACAAGATTATCCACATTTTGCTTTGAATGCAGGAACAACAAAATCTGTTGTTTCACATTGGCGGCTTGCAACTTTAGAAGCATCCAGGCAGCAGATTAAAATTTATGGTCTTATTTATGTTGACCATGGTTCTTGCTTGCAGGTTATCCCCGTTGAAAATGTGATTGATTGTACTGGTAGCTAAACTACAATGGGGCATGGCATCCATTCTCTTTACCCATAGCTTTTTTAAAAAAAAAAAATACCAGTACAGCTGACATTATTTTCTACTTTTATTGGCAATCTCAGAAGAGAAGTGAAGGACTGAACAGAGACATTGCTTACGTCTCTCTCTTATCCTTAGAAATGGTCACTTCATGTCAGGGCTGTGGTATATTGAAGGATTATTGTCTGTGCTCAACTCTATCTGCTCTGTGGATAAATTGAGAATTTCAATCTTCCTTGCTGTCAATTCAGAAACCTTTTATGAGAGCCAAAGTCACTTTTAAAAAGATATGGTAAAGAATGAAATAAAAAAATCATTATTTGCTACAGCAAAAGGAACTGTAAACTCATTTTGGTTTTACATTGCTGTTATGACCTGCTCATTTTTAACTATACATGATACTGTGCAGAGCTTCAAAGCCCATGCTATAAAATAACAAATAGCTACTATTTTAGCTGACAAGTTCGTTATTATTTTTAAGAGATTCCTCTGAGTGAAGTTCCATAAGCCTGTCAACCAAAGGACATCTCAACCTCAATTGTGTGGAGCAGACATCCATACTTGAGTGTCAAAATGCTGCTACAGAGCCAAAGGAATAAAGTTGTATGTGTGGTACAATATGCATTTTTGCCCTAGAAGGACTTTCACAATAAAACCTTACTAAAATATTGATTAAAATAAAAACTAAGGGTACTCAAGGACAGCATGTAACAAAATATTGTAATGCAGATTGCTTCTGTCGGTCAGTCATGATTTCTTCCATAAAAGCCGATTTCATTCTTGTTGCTTCTCCAACTCTTGGTCAGCATTCTGTGTTAATCATAATCCTAACATAGGTGATTTCCATGACAGTTCTTATATTGAATTTTGTTAATTAGGACGTAAGTGCAAAACCTGTAACAGAGTTTGGAGCTGCAATGGAGTTTGATGAAGAATTGGCACAAACTATTTAGGAGGAAATTGTTCTTGCCTCTTTGGAAAATAAAGTTTGTTAAAATTGCTCATGCTCAGTGATTAGAAGAAGTGATACCGATATTTTTATAATTCCTCTGTTTACCTGCTCTTACATTATCAGCTTGTGTTTCCATGCTTATCAGTGTGTGTTTCCTTACTTACGTGATAAAATAAAGTATAAATGCTTGCTGTACGTGGTTCCTTCCCAGCTTTATGGAAGGACCCAGTTTTACTCAGAACTGTATAAAATGTGTAACTTGGAGAGAATTGGGGTTTGCTTCTTTGTCCATACCAGGCTCAACCTAGGAAATGGGCATAACATATGGCTTCACTAAACCTGACCAGTCTTTAATGAGCTGCATTATTTTTTCCCTCAGTTATTTCTCCCCAAAAATCTGTTGGAGGCTTCTTGAAACTGTTCATACTTTGCCTATTTGCATTGTTCTGTTTTGGTCATAAATGCACATAAAAGTTTTGTTCCCAATAAAAAAGTATCTGCCCCTCTCCAACAGCTCCTGAAAGCATATACTAAGAATCCATAATAATTATCCATCAAAATTAAATATGTAAGGGATACATTTTTTTAAAAGCGGTTTCCTGAACTAGATGATGAAGATGTTGGCTAAGATGTTGAAGATGTTGGCTAAGTGCATTCTTGACCAAAGACAAGATTGAAGATATGAGTGGAGTATCCAGACATTTGAAAGAATGTCACATAGAAGTCAATTCTTGCTATATCTATAACAGTGGGAAAGGAACTCCCATCCCTGAATGTGCTTCAGTGGACTCTATATGGAATGTTCAAACCTGCAATGAGCATCCAGTGGTCTAAACGGCCTTTTCTAATGCTATGATGCTATTGTATAAATAATTTCTTCATAAGTTATTTCATATGTTGGTTCCTTTGCCTTTTGAAGATTGATCCTGGCCATCATAATCACCATCATCTGATTCTCCAGATTGTCACACAAGTACTATGCAGAAGAGGTTTCAGCTCAAAATTAATTAACAGTAAGTGCTTTGTTGGATAGTGGTACAGAAAAATCTACATTGCATTCCTCACATAGTGAATCAATTTGTGAATAATGAATCAGAGAGAAACTCACATGGTTACATACCTATATAGTATTTGTGTGCACATGTGTGTCTCTGTACATAGTATGTATAGTGTAGAGTACGTCACATAGCAGGATATTCAGTTAGTTCTGCATTCTGCAATTGTTTATGCTTTATAATACTTTCAAGCTGATGTCCTCATTCCCAGAGTCCAATCTGTCTCAAGAGTGCAACAGAGCGCATACTCTGAATATAAAGTGGCCATTTCACATGTCTGCAAAAAAGAAAATGCATACCCCAAAGTGATTCAGTATTATATTTCTTTGCATAATATTTGCATATGTTAATTTGTATGTATAGTTGTAAATAGTTTTGATAAGTTACATAGAAAAAAAATACAAATCATTATAGAGGAGGAAACTGTATGCAATACTCTTTCTTCTTTCCAGACACTTGTTTTTGCTGATTACCTTCAAGGTTTCAGATCTTTCTTTCTATTTTGTTCTTTATCTTTAAAATTAGCTTAGACCAAAGATTCCTCAAGAGAAAGGATGCCTTCAAAAGTTAGATTTTCTCATAACAGTGCTTCAAATGGAAGACTGCCCTTGCGACTTATTTTCATGTATGGTGGACCTGTAGAAAAATTAAAGCTTTTTGGAGAAAAATATGGTGGGCACTTCAAACCATTTTGAAAAAGTGTATTGAATTTCTACCTCAGTTGTTTTTGTTAGGGATTACAAAAGACTGTACCACCCTGGAGACGAACTTAATTTTGAATTTGATCACAGCAGCAAGACTGTTGGTGGGTCAATACTGGAAGAAACCAGAATTACCAACTATTGAAGAATGGACCTTGAAAGTCATAAATCTGGCAGAAATGGCCAAAATATCTGCATACTTGAAGGATCATTCAAATGAAAAATATATGTTGGACTGGAAAAAATGGAGACTACATACAAGAGAAATATCAATCAAAGAAATTGTATCTAGCTTATGGTTAAATCTTGATATGCTGAGTGAAGAATGTTTACAAGTAGAAAATGATTGTATTAAGTTGAGTTGTACTCAACCTGATTTTTTCCTTTGTTTCCTCTGTTTACATTTACAAATATATAATTAATAAAAAATAATAATAATAAAAAATAAAAATAGGACATATGGCCGTTCTGTTTTGTCAACTGTTCTCAGAGTTTCAGCAAAATACAGCATAGCTAAACTGGCAATTATCATTGGAATTATCTTATGGGGGGGAGCATAGTCTCAGGATAAATCTTCCTTTTCTCCAATATAAATATCTGGTTCTGACAAGAATTTTATGGGGGGAAATGTATTTTTAGATTGAGTTTAGAAGTGCCTCCCCTTTTCCTCAGCTACATTCTTCAGTTAAGTGTGTTTATGGAGACCACTTTCAGGTGGATTGGAAAAAAAAATGTTAGAAGGGTGGGGAATATGCAGAGATGAGTCCTTTTCTTCTTTGTTGTTAAGATTTTCTATTCTTGTTTTTGCTTAAACAGTTATTTCACCATTTTGAAGTAGTGACAAGTCACCTTTTCATAATGTAATGTAAAACCAAGGTACACTAAAGTTGACTCTTCTCCATTGATCTTTTATCTCATTGCAGAAAGATAATGATTAATTAGGGATAATATTAACATCAAAGTCAAGCAATCTAGGTATGAGAGAATGGATAAAAAGGCTAATTTCTTGAAGCAACATTTTGTTTGAATAGTCATTAAGACATTAAGAATATGTCAAATGAAGAAAAAAGAGAATATTTCACCACAGTTAATACATAATTCTGAACAAATAGCCATGCCAGTCATTGTGCTATTATGGTAACATTTATGGATATCCTGGATATTACTTCTCTCCTCCATTCCATAGAAACTATTAAATGTCAGACTGATATCTTTCACATTTATTATTGTTTTCTCAGAACATCTATAAAAGAACTATAGAAAAGAGCAACATTACATGTGGGTATTTACTTTTACTGCATCATTATCTACTTTACTTTTGCCATGGAAATTCTACCTGGCAGATGACAATCTGATTTTTAGGTTTACATTCTGTTGAATATGTGTTTGGTCATTTCATGAATACAGAAGTCTAGAAAGTAATCTATATGGAATCTTCTATGCACAAGAATAATCACAGAGTTATGGTCAAATGGAACATTTCCATACCTTCTGTCCTTCTCTCAGGGCATTGATTAATTGATTGATTGATTATGTGCCATCAAGTTGATGTTGACTCTTAGTGACTATATACTATAAATGGATTTTCTCCTTGACAATCTGTCCTTAACCTTGTTCTTTAGATCTTTCAATGATGTACTCATTGCTACTGTAACCAAGACCATCTGTCTTACTGGTGGTCATTCTCTTCTTCTATTTTCCAGCGTTAGATTTTTTTGCCTTTGTATAACATGTCCAAGTATGAATATTTGAACATGGTTATTTTTTACCTCAAGTGAGAACTTTCTGTTCAATGATTCATTTGTTTTCTTAGCTGTCCACAACATTCTCAGAAGCCTTCTCCAACACTAACATGCAAAAGTGTTGATACTTTTGCTATCTTGCTTCTTCATAATCCAAATTTCGATTACATAGGGTCACAGGAAGCACCATTACTTGCACTATTCAGATCTTTATGGATATGGACATATGGTGGCATCTGAATATCTTTTCCAAGGCCCCTATGCTAATCCACAGTGAATTTCTTACCTGCTTGCTCCTTTACTGTTGATGGTTGATCCTAAAAGATAGAAGCTATCTATCACTTTGATATCTTCAGGCTGGTTGTTGTACCTGTAATACTAATTTTATTTACAGTATTTTGCAGTGCTTTTTTTCTTAAAAAAAAAAAGGTGCCGGAACTCACATACATCACACAACCCGCCTTGCCTACGCTACAAGGTTCCATCCCAAAAAGGTGCCGGAACTCCGTTCTGGGCATTCTATGAGAAAAAAAAGCCCTGGTACTTTGTATTTAATTTTAATCCCATTTTTACTGTTTTTTTCTGCACTTTTACAGTATTGCTTGAACTTGCATATTCAGCTATCAGAGTAGTATCAATAAACTGCGCATTACAGTTTATTTATATTTCTTCCTCCAATTTTAAAACAACCCTCATCTTCTTCCAGACTTGCTTCCCTTAATATATATTCAGCATAAAGATTGAATAAATAAGAAAATATATAGCCTCCTCTCTGCCAATCTGGAGCCAGTATATCCTGCTATGTTCTGCAATACTGTGGATTTCTGATTTGTATATAGGATTCATATGAGAACAATGAGATGTTCTGGGATTTTTCCTAAGCACATTTTTTTTTCTTTTTACAACCCTGTAACCCCTTAATTTTGGGTAAAGTTGGAGGTGACTGGATAGAGCTGAGTGTTTACTGCCCAGTTGCCGTTCCTGACACCTACCGGTATGTGTAGTTCACAGCAGATGTTTTCTTTTTGTGTCCTGAGAAAATAGGCTACCCAGGATTGATCTATCAACTTTCTGAGTAGGAGATGTGCATATTCACCATTAGGCCACCATGCGGCTCTTTCCTAAGCACAATATGGGTACCTAAATATAGCATCCATTGTCCTATGTTTAAAAGATATGTGTCAGCATTATTTTTAGAAAAGTTTCTCTTATGGAATCATGGCCATAACACTGAGACGTTACAAGGTTTTTGGGGAGGGCAGGAGAGGGTAGAGACACTTCTTACTAATATAGCCAAATAATCACTATCAGTAGCAATCTTTTCTTATAAATGCAATCAAGTGAAATAGATCACCTAGGTCAGGCATGTCAAACTGCCAGCCTGTGGGCCGGGTGCGTCATGCCGAAACCACACCCACCCCATTGCCGGCAATGGGGAAAAGTCCTGCTACATCATGCAACGTCACATGATGTCGCAAGTTTGACATGTCTGACATAAGTCATGCAATTATCTCTGCCAATATTTATTTTATTGATCAAATGAGCCTTTAAACATTTATTTATGCCAATCTGTATCATATGTATTTTAAACTCAGACCTATTTCTGTACTTACAATTTATTGTTGTTGGTCCTTTTGGAATCTACTTTTCCTTAAAAGAACAGACATGGATAGACATATTTTGACATAATGATATGACATTTATAAAGTTGTTCTTTTAAAAATGACTATGTGCCAAATGCATTTAAAAAGGGAAACATTAAAAAAGAAAAAAAAGCCTTCATAAAATATTGACAATATACAACATAAAAGATTTGTAATCCCGGCCATAAAAATTTAGTTTTTCTACCCAGAATTTCCTATAGATAGAATTAATTTGTGGTAATTACAGCCGCTGTATACCTAAAGGTTGTTAAATGTGGAAAAGTATAAATAGAGCACATTTCTATAAACTGTAGCTCATTATTGTTTTATATAGATGTTATACAGAATTTTATTAGAATAGCAGCATATTATCAAGAAGAATTAGAAAATGTGATTTTTACATATTGTATATATTTAGGAGTGCTATGCTATCATTGTAATCTCCATAATATCCTAATGGAAGAATATGACCTCCATTATTCTAGAATTTTCTGGATTTTAATATTTAAAATATATAATCTGTAAAATATATAATCCATACATAAAATCAGTTTTCTATTCTTGAATTGGATGACTTTTTAATGTATCCACAAATCTTTAAGAGGATATTTTTGAAGTGCATCTACTGGATATTATGTACAAGGGAAACTATTAAAGATAAAATCATTCTGAATTTGAAACCTCCAAATAAAATCAGCTTTGTACTAAAATTCAGAAATAATAAAGTGTGAAATAAAGAAAATATTTGCAAAAAATGCAATTATTAAGGAAACATAGATTTTACTCTTTATGCAATATCTGCTTTGGGGCAGATAACTTGATGCAGTGACATCATTTTTTAAGATCCTTGAATATGATGGTCCCACTGGAAATATCACCCAGTTACTTTTCAGAATTCCTATATCTACAGTACCTATCTATCTATCTATCTATCTATCTATCTATCTATCTATCTATCTATCTATTCAGGAAGGGAGAGAATTTGAGACTGAGGCTGGCATACATAATATCTGAAAAAAAATCTAACCATGCCTAACAAATCATACTGAGGAGAGAGAAAGGGAGGGAGAGGGAGAGGGGGGAAGGGAGGGAGAGGGAGGGAGAGGGAGCAAGAGAGAGAGAGGGAGGGAGGGAGGGAACGAGTGAGCGAGCGCAATATTATGAATTTTCAGTTTCAGGAGACAATTCCATCTTGAGGCAAAAGAAATCGCTTTGCTTCTAATGTTTATTCTCTGGGTAATAATAATATATTTTGCACCTAAAAACAAAGGAATAAACAAAAAAGCTGTGAAGGGAAGAAGCTGCTCCAAAATAATGAGAAGATCAAATTCTATGGAACAAAGTTCTGTCTGATATCAGAAGGATTGTTTGGTTTCCATTTGTTACAGTAAAAGATTCAAACTGGTAAAAAGGTCTGATTTACACAATCCCATTTTATTTGAACTGGTACTAATTAGACAGCGCATCCACTCTGAGCATGTGACAGACAAATTTAGATCACTGTTTCCTTTCTGTGCATTTTGTTAAATGTAATCACATCCAAATAAATAAAAAGGAAATGAGTCACAGGCAAATCCAGGATTTATTATAACACAAGCTAAATGAAGAAGGCTTTAAAAAAAAAATAACAGAATGAAAGTAAAGGCAGGCAGCCCCAGAAGACCTGCCAAGTGATATAGGAAGTCCTATTCCATTATCTTCCATTTCTTCTAAATCTACCCCTCACCAATATCTGTTCTTGGCCTTACTGGTTCAAAGAATCATGGAACAGTGGATGTTCTCATTAATGCCCTTGGATATTTCCTCTTCTGAAGAACCAAGTCAACAAATACATCAGACTGTGGAGATATGGATGCTGCTTATAAGAGCACATTAGGAGTTGTAATCCACTGAGAAGCAAACTGTCGTTCCTAAATATACCAGAAATTATAATACAATATTCAGCTGAGAGAAGGAGTTTCTAACATAAAAGCTCTTGTCTGGTCTCAGTCATATATTAGAATATTTGAAGCAAGTATTCTAATTTCAAGTCTAACTTTTGCTTTGAAAATATGGATTCTTTACCCTCTCTCAGTCCTTACTACTCAAACTTATGACCCTTTCTACATGTTGGAATATTCTATGTTAACAAATTGTGAATATGCCTTTGCCTACTGATTTCAATGTAAACTCTCTGTATTGTTTTTTAAGCATTATATTTCTTGCAGGAGTGGTGTGGTGGCCTAGAGATGGAACTCTTGCCTCATAATCAGGAGACTGTGAGTTCAATTCTCAATAGTGACAGATATTCCTCTCTCTAGACGCAAAGAGAAAATATCTGCTGTGAGCTCTGCATATGAGTCAGGAAGGCATCTGGCCATAAATGCTCAGCTCCATTCAATCGCCCCAACTCCAACGCAATGCAAAGGATTACAGGTTTGTTAAAAGAAAAAAAATAACTATATTTCTTGCACTTCTGGATTGAAATCCTGATCAGAAGCAATAGTATTACTACTCTATTCCTATCCTAAATGCCTTTCTGTGATTAGTGAGGAAGCAAGGCGATGACTCAGATATGGAAACCATTGGCAGAAATAAGATGACGGCATGAAAGAGGGGAAGGACTTGTCCACAATTCATCACCTTCTTTATCTGCCATCTTGAAGCAGTTACTTTGCAATGCCAAATGGAGCTGAAAATTATGAAAACATTGAACAATGATTGCCTCCCCTTTATAAAAATGTATAAAAATAGGTTCTCTGCATAGAAAAAGCAGAAGAAAATAGACAGGAATTTTGTTGCGCTAATTGCCCATATAGTTGAAAGTGGACTTCTTATGTTATAACTTTTATGTTTCTTCTGATATATACAGTTAATCAGAGTCTTAGATTGTTGTTTCTTGAATTAACTATTAAATTAACTACAAGGAATGAAATCCAGCACCTAATGCGGAGTCAGCCCTGATATAAGCAATTAATTATCATTCATCAGCATAATCATTATATCTAGAAATATGTATTTAGCTTCACAGATGAATTTACCTGATAACAAAAAAAATCCATCAATGTACCAACAAAATTTAGGGGATGCAGGAAAGATAGTACAATACATCTCACTTTACCAGAATTTGAAGTTTTCAACCAATCTACCAGAGGATAAATTTGTGTAGAACTGGGCCGTCCAGCTTTGGCAACTTGTGGACTTGTGGACTTCAACTCCAAGAATTTCCCAGCCAGCATGAGGAATCCAACATGTGGATAATAAAGAATTATGAGAATGTATGACACTGGAGCTCCTGAATGATAGGCAGGATATAAATCAAATAAATACATTACAAAATTCTCTCTTCACACAATGTCCACTATGGGATATTACTATAAATATAGTTGTTTAGTTTAGTTGTTTCCAAATAAAGGTGAACAAGACTTTAGTATTTGGGGCTTTGCCTGCTTCCAATGCAGAAAAGTTCAATATTTTTAAAAGCTAAAACTATTAAAGCAGGTTCATGTGCTTGCCTATGTTTCATGCTTCGGTTGAGCAATCTCTTTTAAAAATATAGTTTAAAGTTTACTTTTATTTCTTCACTATTTCATATTGGCCTCAAAAGGAGACTAGCAGAAAATGTGCAGTTCCTTCAACATACTGATTAGCTTTTCTGAAAAGTTAGTTCTTTTGATAGTCAAAAATCCTGACCTCCTACTGACAACTGTACAAGTAATGGAATTCTGAATGACAAAAATATAGTCATAAATAGATTTTTCTCCTCCTGGAGATAAAAGCTGATCAGTAACTGAAACTAAAGTATAACAATAATAATTAGATAAATCCCTATCCCCAAAAGGCTAGACTATGAATTTCAATACAAATGTAATACTTATCACTCAGAAGTTCCTTCCCACTCTTTGGCTTGCTTCATTGAGGATTTTCGTGATTTTCAAAGAATGATTCAGGATGTCTAAATGTGGCTTGCTTTCTTTGTGATTATTGTGGTTTTAATATCATGGCTCATTTTAATTTTCCTTACTATATTGCTATTCTCTTGTTTAGGTGGCCAAAAGATCTAATATATAGTAGAACCAAAAGCATCATCCTATTCTTTATACACATGCAGTATTCATTAAATATTTGAGTGGGAGCACCCATATAGTCAGAGGATTTCTTTTTCTGCCAAATAAGAATTCAGTTCTACTCCAGGATTCCTCCCTACTACCACTTATTAATTTACCACTTACTGCAGAAACCTCACTACCACTTTTCATTTTCTAGCTACAATAGTCTTGTTCAGGTGCTACATCTGAAAAGGAAATATGAACCCAGGTAAGAGGCCAATGTCATCCTTGTGAAATAGGGAAGATCAGAAAACAGGAGTTGTTAGGAAGCTTGGAATGTAGCTTAAAGACATTATTGTAACAGAATCTTGAAAGTCTGTAAATCCATGTCTAGTTCAGCTTACACATCACAATAAAGGCACAGTTGTTTTGATTTTTTTTCCTTCATGTTTCCCAATTCTGTAGGACCCAGACAGCTCAGCATTTCCCTCCTCTTCTGAGTTAAAAACACTACTTACCCCATTGGAGTCACCTCCCTCTCCCATGTACAATAGGCCTGCAGCTAAAATGGGCAAGTCTGAGATGGAAAACTTAGATGGAGCTGGAATGTGCTCCCCTCTTTTGTTGCCTGCCACAGGACTGGAGAGACTGAGGTAGCAAGAAGTTCCTTGCAACTGAGGACTTCTGGATGTGATTACTTCATTTCCCAAAATCTCTCAAAGCTCATGGAATTTGAAAAGCCAACATATTTACATAAAGCATTATCTTACATATTTACTTTACAATATACATAGCAAGTTGATCTAATAGTAAAGGCACTAGGCTAGAAACTGGGATACATGAGTTCTGGTCCTGCCTTAGCTATGAAAGCTAGCTGAGTGACCTTGGGCTGGTCACTCTCTCTCAGCTCAACTTACCTCATAGGGCTGTTGAGTTGGGGAAAATAAGAGAAGGACAATGTGATGTATATGTTTGCCGCCTTGAGTTATTCATAAAAATAATAAAGTTGTGGGATACAAATAAATACTTGGACTGCTCTTTAGTGGAAAAAGCTACAGACAGAGTCACTGAAATCAATAACATTGAGATGATTAAGTCCCATGGCTTTCAGTGTGATATCTTTTGTAAATTCTATAAAATTTATATCAATGTTGGATTTACCACATGGATATTATGAATGAAAATGTCTGTAAGTCAGTCCTGTGTTTTATAATAGTTTTCTACAATTTCTTTATATTTTGAAAATCAAAATTGGTGCAGTAAATCTGCTTTCACAACAGGGAAAATGCTTCAGAAAGTAAAGAGAATCTGAACTGGATCTAAATTCTTTAAAGAATTTTTTCTTTTCTCGTTCAACTTAAGTAGCTGTTAAAAAATGTTAACAGGATCATTAACATAACATTTAAAGCTGGGAGTAGATCTTTTTTATTAACTTTGCTGCTAAATGTGGCAGCACATTAACAGCTGTTGAATTCTTTAACTCAATGTTATAAACACATGTTGCTCAGTGGAATACAACCACTACTCAGTGCTGTTTTGCTTTATAAAAGAGGTGAAATATTTTGATATGTAATTAAGATTCCTCATCAATGCTCTCTTAAATGATTAGTACCTCATCCTATTAATACCAATGGTATATTGGATATGTCTTATCAATATTCAAACTGTAGTCAATTAGCTTTGAATAGGCATTACCTTTAAATATTAACAGAGCTATAAACACCTTTTCATAAAATTTATTTTCTAATAGTATGCAGATTCCATGTGTATAATAGCAATTGCTAAAGAATCCTTCTGAATTCATTCTTCAGAGACCTATTCCATGGCCTCTTATAAATCACAGCTGAATCATTAGAGGTGTCAGTTGTAGATTCTAATATAATTCCAATGCCAGTTTCTCTTACAATCTTGAAAGCTTTAAAAATGCTGTTTCTG
The DNA here is from genome assembly GCA_034064705.1 of Bothrops alternatus. Lineage (NCBI taxonomy): Eukaryota > Metazoa > Chordata > Lepidosauria > Squamata > Viperidae > Bothrops > Bothrops alternatus. The sequence continues at coordinate 15,129,928 of JARGCV010000075.1, forward strand.
AATGGATTATTTTTAATGCACAGAACTGAATTAGGAAAAAGTCAACTTTACAGTTCTGACTATAAGTAACATATATAATGTTGTGTTCAAAACAAAAAAAAATAGACAACCCCCCACAAATGTTTAGAGAAATATATAGCATATATATTTCTCATAAAAGTAAACGAGTTTGATATCAGTGAAAATGGAAAAATTAAGATTGTTATCTTCTAGAAAATTGGTTTATTGTCTAGAATCAGTGGGAAAATAACAAATCAAGCAAAGGTTTCAAGATTGTTCCAGGAGGAAATTATTTTTATGAAATTTGCTTCGTCGAATGATGTTTCTGTAAGATGTTTTGCTCATTTCCTAGCAGATTCTGTGGAATCTACTAGGAAATTCATGCTTCAGTCATTACATTTTCCAGTTTTTAATCTGATTATCTAATTCCAGGAATGTGTGTGTGTGTGTGTGTTTGTGTGTGTCTGTCTGTGTCTGTGTCTGAATGAACAAAATCTGTTTCAGTCTATGATTTCATTTTTGTTTAATAGAGACATTCAACTATTTTGAATCACTTTGCAACTTCAGTAATTTATAAATGTGGGAATATGGACTGAAAAAAATCTAAATGTCTACCAAACACGTAAAATTAGAGATTTTTTTTCCCACTCTAGTGTTAGTCCAGGTTTTAGCAGCTCATTATAAAGAGAATTCCCATCAAAACTGTTGTAATTCAATTCTAGCATGGTAATATTTTGCCCCCCACCCCCCGAGATTTTTGACTTTCGGAGCACTGCTGGATTTCTACTGAAAATAGAGACCTGCTTCAGTACAGAAAATATCAAACTAAATACAGAAAATGTGTCCTGGAGTCATGTTCTTACTATCAACAGAGCAAAATCTTTTCACTTTTGCCCTGTAGATAAAAATGACTGTTTCGTTGTTTCAGAATGTTGTGCCCAAAAGAAACCTACTCCATCAGGTACCAATTTTTATCCAAAGAATAATGAAAAATGCTCTTTGCAAAACCTGTTGATACCTACAAAGGAACTTATAAAGAAAACAGATGTGGATTTTTAGAAAACTAGTAGATACAACTTGTGGACATTTCAGAGTAAGGTTTTTCACTAATGGTACAAATTGAAATTGTTTTAATTTTAGAAGAATCTATAGTTGGAAAGAAATTCCAGACTGACCAAGGGTAGATTCAGGAAGCTTAGTGGCTGGTTGTTCAAAGAGCCCGGCCAACCAACTAAAAATATAAAAAATAGCCTGAACAATATGTTGGCCTGTTGGAGATGACATAGGTGCTAAAAGATTAGGTGATTTTTAACACTCAGTACAAATAAGAAAGTTGAGATAGATGTACCTTGAGATGAAAAAAATATGCATAGAGGACAAGACTATTGTGGAAAGAAAAGTCTTCATCCTGGTTCATCCAAGCCGGGGATAAATAAACAACATGGTGACTGCTTCAGAAAGAAGGTTGCAGTTTATTGAAGAGCCAGGCAGAAAGATGGTTCTGGCAGGAAAGAGGAGAGAAAAGAAGGGCTGAGCACATGTGGGAAGCAGGTTTTTATACCCACTGAAGCCTTTTGTTTGGAATAGTTTCCTGTTCCTGTTTTAGGCTTTGTATTTCCTGTGTCAAATATTCTGACCTGAATCTGGGTGTGCCTTTCTGGTATTCTTGATGGTGATGGGTTAGTCTTATTATGACCAAAGATCATATCCTGCTGCCCTGGTGCTGGGGTTAATGACTTTTAGAGTTTGGGTGAGATATGCAGACTTTAGATTTCTTTGTCTTCTTAAGCTTTTAGCTACAACTTTCCTGATGGTTTACATCTGCATTTGTACAGAGCTGGCTTCTGCTAGGGGGAGGGAGACCTGGGGCTATCAAGGAAAACTGGGCATGCTTTTCTGTCTCTTTAAGATCCTTGGAGGAAATATATTTTTCTGCCCTTTTAATATTTCCTTCTCTGCGGGGGCTGACTTCCCACACTATCTTTCTAAGATAGCTGACTTCTACAACTGCATGAAAACAGGCCACTTTGTAGCCATACACTGTCTGCAAAAATTAAGACAATCAACAAAATTCTATTTTTGAAACCAAATATATACTCAGAACATTCTGCCAAATCATGGTAATTATACTTGCACATCAATGCCCATGCAGTTGTTACAGGAATTGATATAATTGTGATTTTGGAAGCTGTCTATAAAAAAGCAATCTAAAAGTATCTAAAACTGATCACCAGTAAACTAGATTTTCACTGCCAACAATGATCCAATAAACAACCAAATAATGTTCAATTGCTCAACTTTCAATTAAATTGTTTTTTTTTAATCGAACACCACACATTGCTGTTGATTTCATGCCCTGAAACTAAGAAAGATTGCTTCGTAGCAATGTGGACATTAGGCTGATTTCCTGAACTAGAATTCTTCTAGCTATATACATATCACAAGCATTGGGTTTACTTATAAATTGCAAGATTTGAGACCTATGAAATGCCATCTTTCCCTCTAAATGAGCATATAATCTTCATGTTGAGGATTTGACATCCAAGCAAAACATTTGTTGTAACAAAAAGGCACTGATTTACAAAATAGCATTGTATGCCTCAAAAACTGTTTCTGATCAGTTTGTTCTGCAAATATGCCACATTACTGCATCTGATAGAGGTATGGCTTGAATTATACGCACAGTGTGCCTGACACTTTTAATCTACTTTTTTTTTTTTTTGCAGAAAGAAGAAGACTAAAATATCCAGGGATTAATTCAAAATCTAGTATTTTTAAACAATTTAAAATATTTTGGCTAGACGAGGACATTCTAGTGAATTGAGGATAGATAAAAATCCCACAATTTAGAGGTAATAATTAGCACTATTTTAAAAAATGACTTAATAAAATAATAATAATGCATTAAAAATAACATTCTCCTCTCCTTCCTTCTCATGCTTCACAAACAAAAGGAAAAATTGAATAGAGTAGTAAAGAAAAAAATCATTCTGAGCCTTTAATACGTTAAAGAGCAATATCAATGTCACAGGTATAGTCCAGCACAACTAATCAGGGGAGTGCACCCTGAATAGCATTCGGGTCTCAAACCTGGATTGTTGGCTTTCCAGCTGATAAGCCCAGCATCTTAATCACACTAGGTTGCCTTAAATAGAAAAAAAAAGACACCAGGAAAATCAGAAGGATAGGCAAGCTGGTTGAATAGCTGTTGCTGCTACTAATTTTGACTTCAAAAATCGTATACTCAGCTGAACCTCCCACCACAATTTTCCCAAAGTCTTTCCTTGTCCCCACTTGTTCACTACTACCAATGCGAAGTTTGGGATAAGCCAGACCAATATAGATGACTGTTGGGGAATGTAACTATGTGGGTTTTGGTTGATCTTGTTATTATTGGGTACCTCTTGCTGTTCAGCAGCGGTTTAATTTTTATTTTATTTTTTTATTACTAATATCCAGTTTAGTTCTTTCTCTCTTGATGTATATGAAACTTTCTTTGATATTACTTTTTATTTCACTTCTTAGAAGTTGCTTTTGAAATTTTGTTTTGAAAAATGGTGTATAAATCAACATCTTATAAAATCCCATAATAACTGTACTGGGAAGACAAGTGGGAATTATTACTGGAGACTTTATCTGGCTTCATAGTTCCATCCTTGGATTTTTAAAAAAAGTTTCTGAATAAATTAGAGAAGCAAGCATTGTATTTCTCAAATCTGTGTGGGCTTCAGGGGTGGAAGATAGGCTATAATATTCAATCTAGGGAACAAAAAAGTGTTAGAGAATTTTAATATCTCTCTTGGTGAAAAAATAAGTTCAATATTTTCTGCTAGTTTTAGAATTCTTGGGTCTTCCCTAGGTAAGTAATGGAGGCAAAAGCTATAAAATAAAGGGAAATGAATATAATACATCTGGAAAACATGATTCTTTTCTAATATTTAAGGCTACAGATCTGACAATATACAGTTACCCTACCTTGGAATGGTTAGGTTGATTCAAATTATTTAAAGGATACCAGGTTGCCTTAAGTAGAACATCGATATTTCAACCAAATCCTACAAGTTGAAATTTAGATATCTTGGAGACACGTGGAACTTACTGAGGCATTTTCCTTCTTTCTCCTTCTCAAAAATTAGCATGGCAATTCAATATCTGTAGGCCTCACTTCATTTCATTGCTTTGCTTGATATATACATATGTTATTCAAAACTCACATTACCTCATTATTTCAAATGAACTATATTTACATTTGTTATATTGACAATGTAGCCCTAAGTAAATATACTTTAAGTATATATTTAAGTTTAAACCTGTTTCTCTCCATTACACATGGGAAGTAGCCTTGAGCTACTTTGTAGCAGAGCATTTTTATCTAATGAGATGTCACACTGAACAGGCAGAGACAGCAGTCAATGGAACCAGCTTCTTAATGATATGTAAAATGTCTTGAGATCCAAATGAGTTGCATTCATTGCCATTCGTTGCTTAATTTGCTGTCATTGACAATGCAAAGTGCCACGGAGGTGGGCACCATATACGACACAAAAGAAGATGAGCAGAAACCCATCAACAAACTTGTGCACACAGCTCAAGAGAAACCTCCCTGGCCCAGCGAAACTATGGGCTACAAAATGCGGGCCATCCAATAAGATTTAATTTTACAAGGTAATTTTACATTTTTGTGGGAAATGTGGGAGGGTGTGTATGTGTGTGTGTTTGTTATGTGTGTACCTTTGAGTCAGTGTTGATCCTGGTAATATGGTATCCTGGACAAATCCCTGCAGTTTTCTTGGCAGCATTTTCAGAAGTAGTCTGTCATTGCCTTATTCCTAGGGCTGAATGCAATAAGTGGACAACAATTAGACCTACTCAGCAGGATCTTGGGGAGAAGTAAAGGTATCTAGAGTCTTGCAAAGCCTGAAGGGATAGATTGATTGGATAAAGATCAGAACAAAGCATCCCCTTAAAGCAGTTTGCCATAACAACATGTTCCTTCACTTCTAAGAAGAAAGGAAAATCACACTGATGCTTCACCTTGCTCTGTTTCAGCCTCCCTCCATAGAGTTTGCACTTCAGGAAAAAGTTAACATGAGATGTCTTTGAGCATAGTGCAGAAAAAGGCTACAGGAGTTTTTTCCATAGCACTGGCCGAAATACTTCCAAGTCAGACAACTCTGATAAATGCTACTGGATTGTCTTCAGTGTACTGTAAAGATGTCCCACCTTGGAGAGATCCCAGTGTTGCCTCAAAGGTCTTCCAAGAAGGATAATTGAACAGCACTGGGTCAAGCAATTAGAGACACCTCCTGACAAAGCAAACTGGGCAACCTCTTTGCTTCATTAAAGAAAATCACCTAACCCCACATCATAAATCTTTTAATGCAAATTTAAGTTGCCTCATACTGTATAAATAACTTGAAATAATAAGTCATTTCTGGGACATCAAAAGCAGCAAACAGCACCATATTAGATACCTAATTCAAAATACTGGTCAAATCAAAAATGCTAGAGAACAATGGTGCATGGGGGACTCTGAACTCAGTAATTTAAACATTCAAGAAGCAATAGCTGGTTTAAAAGTAAAACAAATAGAACAGATTCAAACCTATAAAAAAAATAGGCAAAGTCCTCAGAGCAATCAAGATAGGACCTCTGCAAAATGAATATAATTCATTTTTTAAAGAGGAAGATGTCCACCTGAAAAACAAAGTTCCTTGGCCCCATGCTACAGTATTGCTAAGGATCTTATCATCACAACTAATTAGGACAGCACTTTGAGGAATGTAAGCATTGTACAAGCTAAGTCTTTAAAGATCAATTAACTCTTCACTTCCATCTTTATGGAGTGAATTCCCCTGTTGGACTGGTTCATCTTAAGCCAATTTATAAACTTTGTCCTCAGTGGACAGATAAAACCACAAAAGACAAAAGGAGGCATTTTAACAACAATTGCATAGATTTTTCAAATCCAAATTCTACTATAATTGCCCCTCTAAGTATATTTCTCAGTAGAGTACATTTTCGCCAAGCCAACTCAGTATGTTGTATCTAATTCCTATTTGGATCCAAGCTTCATGATGTTATTTGTCTCTTTGACTTATTCATGTTTATATGGATTTAGTTCATTATACCTTCCCCAGTACTCCTTCATAGATCACATGTATCATTTATACCAGCAATACTCAATTTATAATAGTTGTGTCTATTTACTTAATAATTGTTTAGTTGCTGATTACACACATAAAGTAAAATAAAATATACAATCCTACTTCTCTTGTTTGTTTCCATTCACAAATAATAAAAAAGTGCAGAATCTATAAGAAGTGTGTGCATCCTATGAGAAAATGGATGGCCAGTTAAACATTACACCCATCAAAATTAAAGTTAATGGGAAGACATGAGAAGCTATAATATAACATTGGAAAAAACTGAACAGGACTGAAATAACTATCCCCTCTTTTTTTGTATTGGACTCTAACCAGCAATTTTCAACTATCCCAAACTAGCACAGTCCATAGCTTGATGTGATCAACACAAAAGCTTTTCTCCAATCAATTAAGCACACACTGGCTTTTCTTTTTGCAGGTAGGGCTTTAATTTACATTGGATGATCCTAATAATTACTTTGAAATCAAGGTTATAGTACTCTACTACTAAGGAAGAGCTAAGAAGCTTTTGGAATACCACGTGTGTTTATAACAAGGCTAAATTAAAGCTTCAGCATATCTAGTTGTCTCCTTTAACTGTTGCCTCCCTTGCTTAGAAATTGTGGTGTTTCTAATCTTACTTAAAAGAATATCACTTTCCTGCTTTTGAACAATATATTTTCTTTAAAAAGTCAATTTTTTTACAAAGTCAGATCTGCACTTTCAGCATTACTGTGGCTTTTCAATATAGGTTCAGGATCAAGATGTATAATTACTGTTCAGACTGGTTAGTGGATAGGAGAAGGCTTCCCTGCTTATTGTTACTTCACGCAGAATTTTTGCCCTTCAATTCTTCATTTTTCTTTCCAAAGACACTTGGAACTGGAAACCCTCAGTTTTCATAAGAATATGTAGCTTAGCTCAACAACCATACTCCATAGATCATTCTTTTCTTCAGAGTTATTCAGTAGGACATTCTCCCTGAAAAATATATTTAGAATTACAGCCATGGGGTGCAAAGTAAAAGCTTGTTTCTAGTTCTTATCAATTACTTTCTCTGGGGGAGCCCCTGATCTAAAAACAGAGAGAGAAGTCAAAAAGAATAATGTCAATAGAGGAAAACAAAATGCCTTGTAGTTTAGAGGAAAAAGATGGAGGCACTGCCTAAAGACAAACCAAAATAAGACTGGGGCAAAATGGCATCAAATTAGAATAAAGGAAAAAGAATGTTCTGTAATTTCTCATAGCATAAATATTAGAAGTCAGCAAAATATGCAGTCAAGAAGTCCTACCAGAAGCCTGCTTTATTCTTCATGGATATTTATAGGTGAACCTCATAGGTGAACAAGACGAGGAGAGGAGAGGAGAGGAGAGGAGAGGAGAGGAGAGGAGAGGAGAGGAGAGGAGAGGAGAGGAGAGGAGAGGAGAGGAGAGGAGAGGAGAGGAGAGGAGAGGGAAGGCAAGGTTACAAACAGTTTTTCAACTAGAAAATATTATTACTTATTAATATTATTACTAATTAATTCCACCTAGTCAGGCAGGGAGGATATGTTCCAGACTCCATTGGTTAGAGAATTTCAGTTAATATAATAATAATAATAATAATAATAATAATAATAATAATAATAATAATAATAATAATAATAATAATAATAATAAAGTTGGAAGGGACCTTGGAGGTCATCTAGTCCAACCCCCTGCTCAGGCAGGAAACCCTATACTATTTCAGATAAATGGCTGTCCAGTCTCTTCTTAAAAACTTCCAGTGTTGGAGCATTCACCGCTTCTGAAGGCAGGTTGTTCCACTGGTTAATTGTTCTAACTGTCAGGAAGTTACTCCTTAGTTCTAGATTGCTTCTCTCCTTGATTAGTTGATAAGGCTTCTCTGCCATTGTTCCTCCCCCCACCAAGTAAGAAGGAACCCCACTCTCCTATCCTTTCAGAATAGTATCAAGAACTGGTTCTGCCAGCTGGCATTGGGGTGTAAGAGTGTCATGCAACCCTGGGGGTGGTTGGTGGATGAAAGGCTCTCCTCTGCCTTTTTTAACTTTTTGACTGTTCTTTCCAACTCTATTTAAATTCTGTTTTGAACTTTGTTTTTAACTATGGCTTTTATATAAATTTATCATTTTATTTGTAAACCACTCAGAGCCACACAATGTGATGGACGGTATCAAAAATTTATCAATAAGTGTAAGTATATATTTATGCTTATACTAAATATAAGTGATAAATATAAGTAAAAGAAGGAAAACATTAATAAAAGTGTATCTGTTTTTCTATGCATCCCATTTTTTGTGTTTTATCCTTGTCTATGCTGTTACATGTCATCACTTAGTGTTTGGGGGCAAGGGGATTTATTTTTAAAATAACAAGTGTCTAAATCAGGTACTTCACCACTGCAAGAGAGAAAATATTCACACAACATCTTCATTGATTAAAACCCAGTCAAGGATACAAAGACCTATCATAAACCAGGTAATTCTAAATTGCTGAATTCAATGAGCCACAGAGATAAAGGGCATTCTTGTACAAGAAGGGGTTCCTTTATCATTTGCTGTCCAATTTTCACAATCATGTGCATAAATGCTTCTGCTGGTGCATCCGTTTGCCTCTTCTAAATTGTGTCATTTCATCAGCCTACCTTCTTAAGCTGACTGCCAATTAGGACTGACAGCCTTTTAATACTCTACCTACCAATTCCAACCTGTCCCACATGCTTAAACCTCTCCTTGTTCTACATCACATTCCACATCCATTCCAAGGTAAGATGCAGATAAATTAGATTTTTTTTGTTCAGAACTGTCACACTTTTCTCATTCTCCGTGTCTTCCACTTCATAGGAGAGGCAGTGGCTTGGATAGTTGATACTGGCTTTTTCTTCTCTTGCTGCCTTGTAAATTTTGTAATAATTGACTCATTTAGTTCATCTTGAGCAAGTTCTGATTTAATAAGGCTAATGTCATGTTCAGCTAGGATCCCACATTGCAATCCTTCTTAAATACCTCTGTCTACTGATTCCCTACCTATAACCTGGCAGGTTTCAGATTGTTACTAAGGGGATGAAGCTGATCTATTGTACCATCTCCCTGTGTAAAACCCTTGATAATTACCAGGTGAACACTTGAAACAGCAAAGGCAATAATATGCACTGAGGCGCTTGGTATTTGACTTCTGACAAATACCAAGCATAGACCAGAGCTGATAGGTTGAAAGAAGAAACTGGTGTACATGCTTTGGAGAGAAAAGGACAGATGGGAGAGGTAAAAGCCCAGAAGGCAGGTAAATGAAATCAACAAAGCATGGAAAGAGAGGTGCTGGCTTTGTCACCATAAAACTTAACAAATAAAGAGATAGTAATGATGATAGACAGTCACACTAATGAGTATTGTTAGGAAAATAGATGGTAATAGGGCAGTGGCAAAATCAACAATTCTCTCAACAGACTATTTTTTCTGTTATTATGCAACTGTGTTTTCGAAAAGTACATTCTCGGTATCTTATTACTACAATTCACCAAATTCTAAGTGGTTAGTTGGCTGGAAAATCAAGAAATGGTAACTTTTCAAGCAGGAGATAACTGATTCAGAAGTCTCTCATTAGTGTACTTTTTTCCTGTGTCCCCCTCTTCCTCTTTTTCCCATAAAGCTGTATCCTAGCCTTATAGGAAAACAACTTTTTTAAAAAAAACTTCCTCCTAGGAGTGGAGAGAAAACAGACCCCTCACAACCTGAGTTGTGAGCTTTCTAAAATTCAGGACATCTGAAGATTATTGCTTCTTTTTCATCATCCCCTTTTCCATGGACATACTTCATTGGAATTAATTAATACATAGGGTGGAGACAGGAAGCAAAAAGTTATGGGAAAATGTTGTATAGCTCTAAAGCAATATATCAGAAAGGATTAAGGCAGCAGTGCTTCAGTGATAGAAAACTGTTGCTTCTCCTTGTCCTACCAGCCTATATCACACCTTGATAGGTCAAAATTTTAAGCAATCAGCTGCAGTCTTGATTCATGCCTCTCCTTTGCTGTGCTACATCACTACTGCATGGATGAGATATATTTTTTGTAACTCTTAAGCAGAATTAATGATGATCTTCATGAGAGTTAGCATTCCCCTACCAGCTATTCCTGGTTTTAAAAATATACCTATGACAACCTTCCCAAGGCCTCTGAACTGCACTCATCTGCTTTTTTGTTACTAGAAGAGGAATTTGTCCTTCAAAATCTATCTGTACCACATAGAAGGGACTTTTTTTAAAAAAAAAAATCATTTGAATTACTGCTTAATTGATGACCTGCTTGTGGAACTTAACTCCACCATGCCACCAAATTCCAAATTCCCATTAGCACCAGGGTTTTGAATATTAAGGATCCTTGGAGCTTTCTGACCTTTGTTGTGATGTAACATCATGATACTAGTTTTGGTGATGAAATGGCTTCATCAATTTCAGAGAGCACCAAGGACCCCTCATTTCAATCCTGACCTAAAATATTGTCCTTTATTGGTGTTTTGAATATTATGTTCATTACTAAGTCTTGGCATGTGCAGATTTACTGATCAAAAGAAATAAATGGACATCCAATCTCTTCTTAAAAACTTCCAGTGATAAAATATCCACAACTTCTGAAGGCAAGCCATTCCACTGGTGGATTGTTCTTAGTGTCAGGGGACTTCTCCTTAGTTCTAGGTTGCTTCTCTCAATTAGTTTCCATCCATTGTTTCTTGTTTTGCCTTCTGGTGCTTTGGAAAATAAGTTGACCCTGTCTTCTTTGTAGCAGCCGCTCAAATATGGCAAAACTGCTATCATGTCACCCCTAGTCCTTCTTTTCACTAGACTAGACATATTCAATTCCTGTACCATTCTTCATAAGTTTCAGCCTCCAGCCCCCTAATCATTTTTATTGCTTTTCTTTACACTCTTTCCAGAGTTTCAATATCTTTTTATATCGTGGTAATCAAAACTGGATGCAGTATTCCAAATGTGGTCTTACCAAGGCTTTATAAAGTGGTTGTCATGATTCCGATAGATGAAACTCTTCAAAAGAACTTCAAGGCATTGTTTTCCCTATAGAATCTTTTATTCGAGAAACAAAATATCAGCACTACATAGTCAAAACCAGAAACTAAATTCCCCTCCCCTGGATACAAAGTAACAAAGTGCAATCCTCTTCTCCAATAAACAGTCATAAATCACATTCCCCAATTAGCTTGAAGCGAGGGCTTTGTCCCCAGCTCTCCAGCCCGCCAAAACACTATCAGGTCTGGGCCCAATGTCCTTGGGTTCACACAATTAAGTTATTATTGTTATGACTAGCTGGGCTCTTATTCCTATTCCCCCTACCAGCAGCAACTAATTCTAAGAGCAATAGAGAAAATGGTTGCATTTCCATCTGTTGTCAAAGCAAGGACATCCGATGTTAGCAGCATTGACAGCAGTACTAACACTTCATGTGATCTTGATTCTATCCCTCTATTGATGCAGCCTAGGACTTTGTTGGCTTTTTTGGTGGCTGCAGCACATTGCTGGCTCATATTTAAGTAATTTCTATTAGAACTCCAAGATCCCTCTCACAGTTATTGCTATTGAGCCATATTTTACCAAATATTTGTTTTTTCTTGCCTAAGTGTAAAACCCCTCCCTTATTCTTCTTCAACAAGCAGCATTCAGAGAGGGATTGATTTCCAAATACAGGAAGGTGACATTCCAAGTTAGCAAAGTGTGCAGATGACAGTTTCAAACAAGGAGAAATGCTAGTTATATCTCACTGCTCACATCACATTGAATCTGGAACACATCCTCATTGTTCCCATGTTCCCTTGGTCATCTAATATAGAATAAGCTAATAGGTCTGAAACGTTCTGTTGAGTATTAGTTACAATGCTAGTCAGCCACTCCAAAGCTATTTTAAGTGCCAGCAAATAGTTGGGCATGCCTGGGGAAATGTAAAAATACAACAACAGCTTTTTATTTAATTTTTTGAATAGGAGGTTCCAATGCTTTTGTAATTTTGCATGCATTCAGTGATGTTTTTTTTTCCATCCTCCCCCTCTGACTAACAAAATACTCCTAGTGAAGAGAGGGAGAATTAGTAATTATTAAGGAATTCTTTAATCACCAGGTATTGTCCTTTTGCTTTGGGAATATGAATATAAAAGAAGTTTATATCATGTTCAAGATATTAAACCACATGTAAGAACTTGATTTTTCCCCCAAAGGAACTTTATGTACATGCATGTTCTTCCAGTAGTTAACTATCAGAAAGACTCTACTGAAATTTCATCCAATGTATTTTTATTATATTTGTATTAGTTTTGAACAAATAATACAGGTAACTGCATTAACATAAATCCAAGAGGTGAAAAAAAACAAAGAAAAAACTATAGAAAATACAAAAGAGATTTACTGCAATGAGAATAAAAAGCCAGTGCTATATAGTAAATACAAAAAGAATAAATGTATAAAATAATCTATTGCTATAGAGATAAACCATAAAATCCATTCAGATTTTATAATGTCTCATTGAGTTAACTCTACCTGTAATTTGTTTCTAGTGTAACAATTATAATGTCTCATTGAGTTAACTTTACCTGTAATTTGTTTTTAGTGTAACAATTGAAGAGGCCTTAGTAATCCACAACTTAATTATTAAATTAGCTAAAGTTTTTCAATGTTGCAGAATGATTATTTTGATTGCTAAAATTAAATAAATAATAAGGTTGGGGTTTTTTAAGCTTATGATTTAGTCCTCAAAATAAGTGCAGTAAACCTAATGAAGCTTTGTAGTGCATTCAGTTCTTTGATTTGTAACAATATTATCTCCTCAAAGACTTTAGCCAAAAGACTATTGCACATCCACCACAAATGAAAAAGAAATGACTCTTTTTTGAGACATCGCCAATGTTCAGAAGAATAATTTTGATGTATATGTGTCAATACGATATAACAGCAGTCAAGGTTGATGGAATTGGGTATGTCTAGTTTAATGAAGAGAAGGACGAGGGGGGACATGATAGCAGTGTTCCAATATCTCAGGGGCTGCCACAAAAAAGAGGAAGTCGAGCTATTTTCCAAAGTGCCTGAAGGCAGGACAAGAAGCAATGGATGGAAACTAATCAAGGAGAGAAGCAACCTCAAACTAAGGAGAAACTTCTTGACAGTTACAACAATTAATCAGTGGAACAACCTGCCTCCAGAAGCGGTGAATGCTCCAACACTGGAAGTTTTTAAAAAGAAACTGGACAGTCATTTGTCCAAAATGGTATAGGGTTACCTGCCTGAGCAGGGGGTTGGACTTGATGACCTCCAAGGTTCCTTCCAACATTATTATTATTATTATTATTATTATTATTATTATTATTATTATTATTATTATTATTATTATTATTATTATTAAGTGCCATCAATGTATTCTCTACCACTGCAGTTTTTGCACTGAAACTGAATTGAACCAACTAATGAAAAAGAACAGTAATCTCTTAGGCCAGATCTACATCTTTCTAGCCCCATTACCAACATGGTCTATTCTCCATTTCACAACCATAAGAATGGACAACATTGTTCTCCACCCATTCCCAGTGCAATGCACATGCAAACTCCACCTGTGTATGGAAAGTCCACTTCAGAAGTACTATTTTCCATAACAGCTCCTTAAGCCCTTCCAAGCAGTTATTATACTATATTTTATTTCAATTTAGCAATACTAGGAGCTCCATTGCACTTGACGTTTGTCATTTCTTCGTTCAGCCATTTCATCCTAGGCTATGTTCTCAGCAGGTCAGCAATTTATTTTCATCTAGTTCATGGGTGTCAAACCCGCGATGTCACGTGACGTGTCATGATGTATCGTGACTTTTTTCCCATTGCCGGCAATGGAGTGGGTGCAGTTTTGGCGTGACGCATCCAGCCCATGGGCCAGCAGTTTGACACTCCAGATCTAGTTAATCCATAAGAACCATTGAGTCTTCTGATGGCCATATTTTCCCCATCTCACAGTTCTATTCCATTCTTACATTTCCTAGTGAACACACTTTGGTTCTTCCCAGGCTGGGTGAACCATACCCTTTTCTAGACTGTGCCCATCATACTGCAATGGTTTCTCTTCCATCTGTTTTCTTAAATCTTCACATTTCAACACTGGCACATTATAACTAACCTACAAAGTTTCAATGAATATTACTTCTTTGCTTCTGTGAAGCTGAGTAATCAGTTCAGCATAACCACAACATTTCTGTGGGCCAATGGTAGCATAAACGAATAATATTTCCCTTTGATTTAACCCTGTAGTCCAGAAACAATAATGGGACATGGGCAAAATGGACACTCAAAGGAGAGAAGTGGGCAGGAAGGCATTCCTGTGTGCAAACAGAAAATAAAGGGAAAGAATAGAGATGACTGAGGCGGGAATAATCCCTAAAAGGAGAAGACAGGCACTATCTGATTCACCCAGACTGGGACCAATCAGAAAGACTTTTCTTTCTTTCATAGGGAAGGTCAAGAAGCAAAGTAATGATAAATCAGGGCTCTTTGTGGTGGCTACACTTTGAACTGAACATCAACTTGGCTCTATTGCTAATCTAATATTTTTAAGCCAGCTTTTTATAGAGCCAAGAACAACATAGGAGACAAGCACTTTATGCAGCCATGGGAATTTCCCTTAAACAATCTTCTCCACAGCACATTTTTTCACTTTTGTTCATTTCATTAATCTTTAAGGAATATCATGTTATATATGATGGTTCTTAATAAACTACACAGAATTCATAAAACAATAACATTCTGTACCTATATCTCAAAAGGCTTCAGGCAGGATGCAACCTAAAGTATGATGAGAAATGTTATCTTATCTTATCTTATCTTATCGTCCCATCCTATGCCATCCTATTCTATCCTCTTATCATATCTCTTTTCCATTCCTTTATCTCCCTTGCATACATATGTAGACATACTTCCAGGGACTTACTTAAGCATAACTCTATCTATCTCTGTCAATTTCTTTTCTCAAGTCATTAGTGAAATGTCAGCTTCCAACATCTTCACATCAGGAGAACAGATAGTTTCAGCTTTGCAAAATCAGGAATCTAATATAGTAACAACATATGCTTAAAATGTTTGAAATATGTTATGAATAATGGTGGGTAGTAAGAGAGGAGGATGCAGTAAAGCAACATTAATTTAAAAACTAAACAAACCTAAGACAGATGTATCAGAGAACAACTAGCAGCCTGATTTATAGGCTGTTATCTGGTAACCTGCTTATTCTGACCCTGAGTTAAAAACGCCTTCTTTTAAATCAAGTCAGAT
Organism: Bothrops alternatus; assembly: GCA_034064705.1. NCBI lineage: Eukaryota > Metazoa > Chordata > Lepidosauria > Squamata > Viperidae > Bothrops > Bothrops alternatus. Next base: position 15,145,379 of record JARGCV010000075.1, read on the forward strand.
AGATAACTAGATAGAAATGATTTCATAACAAAAAACATATTTTAATCAGAAAGATTACTTGCATTCATGCTGTGGTTGTTACTTCTAACATACTGATACATGCTCTCTAGGGTTACATAGAGCTAAAAACCATAAAGCACAATAGAGATTCTGGATGAAGTGATGGAATTCATGCTAAAATATCTGGATGCAATCTTTTCGTTTCATCTGCTACTTGTTTGCCTTGGCTCAAATTTCTTCAATTGCTTGGAAATTTCAACATATTTTGCACTATAGTCTCTTTTCTTTTAATCAGACATGTTGATAAGCAGAAACCTTCAATTTCTGAATTATCTGAGTAAAGCTCTTGAGGAAGAAGCTGTCGTGTAAAACTTTAAAACAGGCACAATGACATCTAGTGGTTCAGGGGGGGAAACACATTGGCTCTTTGTAAGGTTTTTTGCAACACAGTCCTAAAGGAGTATGTAAGTCATCTTCTAACCTGCTTATACAGGCCGGAGATGCATTTTGCTCTGTAGCAAATTATATATGATCCTTATGCTCCAGTCTTTTCTATGCTGCTTTATAAATGGCTGAATGGTGTAATAATTCCATTAGTGGATACTGTTTTACCAAGGGACAGTATTCTGAAGATATACCAATTCTTTTCTTGTCCTTCATGAATCTAGTCCTTAGGGTTTGAAGAACCACCTGGATAAGATATATTCTTCCTCTGGGAATGGAGTTAAGAAAGTCATGGGAATTGCTTTTGCACAAATAAATTATATTATTATTGTCGCTATTGTCATTATTCTGCTATGTATGGTGCCAATGTCATATAAATAATATATAATAATACATGTTTCAAAAAATAAATATATGCCTTTTTTGTAAAACAAATATCCGAGAGAGAGAGAGAGAGAGAGAGAGAGAGAGAGAGAGAGAGAGAGAGAGAGAGAGAGAGAGGAGGGAGGGAGGGAGGGAGGGAGGGAGGGAGGGAGGGAGGGAAGATAATGTGGTAATTCACAAGGAATTTTTTTCTCCTAGTAAATAGCTTTATTTGAAGTTGGTGTGTGTGTGTGTGTGTGTATTCTCTTTTTCTGTTCTTATAGGGTTTTTTATCCATTTAAATAAGAGCTAATGACAAGGACAATTTGTCCTCACATTTCAACTCCTGTGTAAGAAATTGCAGTCTCAGAACTTAATTGTGATGCGCCACATAATGCCATCTGATATTTGAGTCTAAAGCTAATAGAGCTGTGGATATATTTACACATTTCTGTTAGAATGATAACACTCCGACTCAGCAGGAAAAGCAATTTAAAATTTCATAAATGAACTATGAAAAGACCAGAGTGAAGTAAGGTGTATTTGTTGTTTAAAGGGCATAACATTATGGATTCATTTTGAGATGTGGAAGCAATGCTCACCACCTCAACTATTGAAAGGATTTCAAATGCCATTTTCTTGTAAAGAAACTTACTGCCTCAAATCTTCATAAAGGATTCTGCCATTCAATTTATCATAGGGAGGTATTTTGAAAAACACATGCATAGACTACCAAGGAAAAAGTTGCTTGGAGGCCTATTTGTACATAAGGGTGTAGGCCCATTAAATGTAATAGGTTTCCTTACAAAAAAAAACATTGTGCATTTCAACATGCATTTGATGAACAATTTGTTAAGAACTTTGATACAACTAAGATATTAGGTTGACCATTTGGAACTGTTAAGCATGTTCTTAAGTTATATTTTATATTATATTTATTCAATTTCTATACCGCCCCTCTCCCGTAGGACTCGGGGCGGTTTACAACCCAATAAAAACATATAAAACAATAAATATTTAAAATTAAATTAAATTAAATAAATACAAGGCTGTTACTAAAAACCTGTTAAAAAACCCAATTCTAAAACTCGAACAGCCTTGTTTAAAATTTAAAAATTTAAATTTTTTCAAGTTGAACCTTGAACCAGACTTGATTCATGGTGACATGAACCCAGAAGCGCTTTGGTGCTTCCAACACAATTGTAATGGTGATAGCAGCAGCAGTAGTAGTGGCAGTGCTTTTTTTCTAATAATAAAAAAAAGGTGCCGAAACTCACACACGTCATACAACTCGCCTTGCCTACCCTACAAGGTT